>CM076577.1:986580074-987050276 GCA_034641835.2 Pinus albicaulis | reverse complement strand
TTGGCCCATACATTGTAATCATCTGTAGGAGGGTTTTAACCTTAATCTTCATTAAACCTGCATAAAAAACACACAATGGTATTTAAATCCTGCGATTTATTGGTTTAACTGCTTAGGAGGTTTCGATGGAGGCGGTAGGAAAGCTTGAGGATGAGGAAATGCAGCGGTGGAGGACAAAATCTTGGTAGAAACAGTTAACCAGGTAAAATTTTGAATTTTGGTGTGAATTTGAGGTTAAGTGGTTTCGGAAAACCGGCAGCAGTTTTCACACAGCATTTGGGGGGGTAGGCGGTTTTAACTTTTGGAACGTGATTCCATTCATCGCTCAACACGTGGAAAATGGAAACCGTTTATATTGCGCGGAAGTAGCGCACTGTGGAACGGGGCCAAAATTTACGCGATATTGTGTTTGAGCCGTTGAATTGGAGGCTCTAGATCCAACGGTGCGGGTTGAGTGTGATGGATGAAGAGCTACAGAGTTGAAAGACGGGTGGGGTCCATGATGACGTCAGTTGCCTTGTCGCATTGTGGATGGGTGTTGGTGGTATCGGGTTAAGTCCCGATCATCGGATCGTTTAAATGAATGGTTAGGATTGAAAGAAGGAGCTGATATATGGATGGAAGAAAAGGTAAGGCAAGATGGATGGGCGGAAGAATGGAGCCCGATGGTCATTGATCTGCAGAGATCAACGGTCCAGATTTATTTAAAATCGGAATGTCGGGGAAACAAAAATAGAAGGAAATAAGGGTTCGAAAGAGGGTTTTTAGGCCTTTAAGCGCCCGATTGTGAGGCTTAGGCCATATGAGGTGGAGGGCTGAAAAATATAAGCCCTTGGGCGCTTAACTCTTTATAATGCAAAAGACTGTTTATTAGGCCTAAAACTGGGATTTTAAAGCCAAAATGAGGGTTTCGATAGATGAAAGAAAGGAATTTAAAACCAAATAAAGGGGAGATATAAGGTTTTAAGGGGGGTTTTGATGATTTTGAAGGTTAAGATGGAGGGGTTTAGAAGGATTTGTGAAGGGAATAAGGGTAAAAAATGGAATTCTTTGTGAGTGAAAAGAGAAGTGAAATGATGGAAAATGGGGCCTCTTAAGCAGTTTTTCTCTTGGTAAATCAGCAGGTACTTTAGGGCTAATAGTGAAACAGCACTGAAAATTAACTCAAAGGGTAATTATCATCATAAAACTTCAAGAACTCACAATTTGGACATGAAATTGTTTCTTGAAGGCTTAAAAAGATTTAGTCACCATTTGATATGACAAATTTTTATAGGTGGCTAACACCACATATTTTCTTGATAACCTACATTTAAAGCTAGACCGTTGATCTTTTTTAATATAATTTTTATATATGATAATTCAACGAGGTAAAATTAGTGAATCAATGTAAATCCACCAATTATAAAATAAGAATTTATATTTTAAAAATTAAAAATTTTATTTTATTTTTCAAAATATTCATTTTAATATTCAACTTTTATAGAAACTTTAATAAACTTTATAAAATATTTTCATAAATTTACAAACTAATTGAATTCAAATAAGTTTGACTAGAAACCAATTGCAATATAAGTTTCCTTTGAGAGGTATGATAATAATGTATATAGATGTAATTAAAAAATGAATAACAATATACCTATGTTATTTTAATTCTCAAATGTATATATAAAAGAATCAACAGTTAACCCCCCCTCCCCACACACACACATATATATAACCATCTCACTTTATTAGTCTCTGCCTTGCAGGATTGTAGCATTCGTCTCATGGTCAAAGTGCATTAATTTTGCATTTTTTGCTATTTTTTTACAATATTAACCAATGTTTTAAGAAAATGTTGAATATTTCTATTTTCCATAAATTCAAAAATAATTTTCTAATTTTCTAGCAATCTTATTTCCAATTTTCAATTACCTGAGTGAGTTGTGATAGGACATATTTCCCCTAAATGCAAGGAATTTTCTTTTTAGTATTTATCAATTCCTAACGAATAATTAACTATATAAAAAAAACGAATTTTCTCACAAGGCATTCCATTGGTGAGTGCTATATCACTTACACTGTTATGCCTAACACTCCAATTGCTTTACTCAATGTTGTAGGTTTTATGTAGTTGAGTTTTTTGAAATATTAGAGGTTCATGTTTCTACAAGGTTGCAAGCCCTTTGAATGGGGGTGGGGGTGCGAGTGGAGGGGAAAATGTTGATACATTGTGCACGAAAAATTTGTAGAGAAAATGAATAAATCTCGGGGACTTCGGAGCCGAGCAGGTTAGACTTTGGAGGCCGCTGGATCGTTGGTACCAGAGATAAAAATGGTTCCCCAGGCTCCCTGGTTTTGGTCTGGTTTGGAGGATGCAGAGGGTTCGCAGGTAGAATTGTTTGAATAATCTAGATTTGGGGGCGGAGCGGAAGTTATGGAAAGTCATGAGTAGGAGAGTGGCAACTTATGGAACCTTAAGAAGCCAAAGGACTGGTTTTGCTCTGGTTTGGAGGATGCAGAGGGTTCGCCTTTAGAATGAAGGAGTGGTTGCCCAACGGCATAGCCGATACCCAATCTGGACAATAATGTCTGCTTCTGGTGGCAATTGCTGAAGATCTGCAGTCTTTGATGCTAGCTGGTACCCAACGGGGACATCTTTTGTTGATTTGGTGGCAACTGCAGATTTGCTGGAACCCAATGTCCAAATCTTGTTGCTTATGGTGGCTAATGCTGATGTGTTGCAGTTTTTTATGTTTGCTGGAACCCATTTTGGACATATCTTGTCGCTTTTGGTGGCTATTCCTGTTTCATATGTGCTGATTTTTGGTCTGCTGATAGTTTGTTGTGTCTCTTCTCTCTTCTCATCTTGCTGGTACTCTCCGCATACAATCTGCGGTTGTTCTGGGTGACTATTGCTGAGTCCGGTTTTATGAATTACAAGGTGAAACATAGTAAATATCTTCATTCATCTTCTCTGGTATCATCATCGAAGTCCTTCGATTCTAAATCATCCTGGTCAGATTGGTGGTTTATCATTTGGAGAAGTTGTTTTGATTCCATCAGTATTTCCCGACCATGCAAGAATCTTGGTATTCGTTTTCGTGATAGGTGGTGGTCTATTCTCGGATGTTATTGCTGCTGCTGTTGTCAAATTTGAGAGGTGCAATATCCTTTGGACTGGTTTTTCCGACGGTTTTCCGGTTGACTGCATTTGAATTTGCAGTATTTTCTGGCTAAATTCAAATTTCGAATGGATCATCACTGATGACGTTGGGATGATATTTTCTAGGTGCACTCTACCAAGGCATTATTTATTGGTCTGGCAGGTGTATGGATACATGCATTAATTTTGGTGGATCCTCTCACGGATGGTTTGGATTGAATGTCCTTGATTGAATATCATATTCCTCTTTGGGATTGCTTATTCCTTTCGAGCATTTATTCCACTTTTAGACAATCATCGGCTCTCTTAGATGTGGCAGCTCTCTGTATGCATCTACTTTCTATCATCTGACATAGCTTTTCCTGATAGGGTATCGGTATCGAGATTTTCTGTGTTTTATAGGTCGTTTAATTATTTTGTTCTCATCATTCCAATCTGTGCGGGCATCCTGTATATGTACGGCACTACAAAGGCTTTCGATGGTGTTGTCAGCATCTTAATTACAGGGTGACCATTTGGGTCTCCTGTCATCAAACGATAGCGGACCGAAAATAATAATGAATTCAACGATAGCGGACCGAAAATCCCTGACCGTTTTGACGTCATTCCCTGATTTTTTCTAGATTTGGCTGTCTCACATATCGGGAGGCCTCTTTCACATTCTTGAAGAAGTCGTATTTATATTCAATTTCTTCTGAATGCATCTAAGTGTCGGCATCTGTCTCGTCAGAAGCTTGTACTTGGGGCTTGTCATATAGATATGGCTGGGGGGAATATCCGGAATTCGGTGAATTTATCCGGCCTCGGGGATGTTAATGCATCCACTCCTCCGGATGTAATAAAGCTATCAGAGAATTTTAATGTTGATATTCATATTAACAAGTCGGCGGTTCGTGATTGCAAAAAGAATGCTGCTACGTGGGACGCGGATCAATCTCAGCAAAATGAATTCGAGCTGGACGCATCAATTATCGCTCAGTCCATCTTTGCGCCTCTTGATTTCCATGAGAATCGGTAGGTTAATTCATGTGGGGGGAATTTGCATGGGCCCAAGGCTGGTTCGTCCTGCAGATGCAGGCGCAGACATGGAAAAAATCGTCTTGCCCACTACAAGCCTGCTACGGATGTCAAAGAAGTGATGATGGATCATGAGGAACTATGTGGGCGGGTCATTAGTTTGCGGAAATGTGCACTAATCGGGCGCTGGATGTATGCCAATGGACAGGAGATAGATATGATAGAATGGGCGGAGAATGTATGGAGCCCCATGGTGGGATATGCTCCGAAAGTCAGCTTGCTCCTAAATAATTGGTACAGCATTCACCTTAAGAACGAAAAAGATGTGGCCTTGATTGTTGACAAGCCATGGGTACGTGGAAAGAGTTTCCTGCAGCTTCTGCCATGGTACCTTGGCTTTAATCCAATTATGGAGGCCCCTAAGAATAGGACGGTGTGGGTAAAGCTCCCGGGCCTTCCGCTGGAGTTCTGGACAGATAAGGCAATAAGGGCCATTGGAAATTCCATAGGATGCACGAAATACATCGACTCTAGCATGCTTGATGCCAGCGACAAACGCATTTCCTGGTTATTAGTCGAGTTGGTCTTCTCTGGGGGCCTGCCCGAGGATGTTGATCTCGTTTGGGGCCCGAGAAGTCACAGGCAAAGGGTGGATTATTGGGGCATTCCTTTCCGCTGCTTGGTTTGTCACAACACTAGCCATCTGAAGGGAAACTTCCCTCGGCGGCATTGGGGGCCCCGTTGGGGCAATCAAAGGTCTGTTGTTGTTCATAGGGAGTTGACTCCAAATATACAACGAAATGTCTCCCTATCAGGTATTCCTCCCTTTCTGGCTTCTAGTTTTCATTCATCTGCTAAAGATAGTGCACATTGTGAGGAATTACCTCCACCACACAAGGATTTTACCCCGCCTGATGAATCCGAACTTTGATCAGCGCCATTTGATGCTAAAGACATAAAAAATTTCACTTCCCCGGTGAATACCGGTTCGCCCATTCATTTAGAAGCCGAAGTAAACCTTGGATCCACTATCATAATGGAGGATAAAATGCCTTATGGCCCTACTGTTTCTGCTGTCCACCATCAAACCCGCCCCAGCTCTGCACCATTATACACCTCTCCATCCATGCCGCCCCTTGAAAATGCATCCCCTTCCCCCATATCGAGAATGTGGACTTATCGGACTCACTTAATGTCACTACTGCTCTTGTTGAAAACCATCAAACCTGCCCCACACCTGATCCATTATATTCCTCCCCCTCCATGCCTGCCCCCCCGTCCATGCCTCCCCCCTCTCCTCCCTCTCCACATAATTTCGAGAATGTGGACCTTTCAAACTCCCCCATAAATTCTGTTGGAAGTGATATTGAATCCCTTTTAAATAACCCAAACCTTGATTTGGCTGCCCTCACTATTTTTGATAACATCCCTAGGGACCCTAATATTATCATCTCGCCAGCTTCGGGGTGCAATATTACGGTGAGGAAAAAATCAAAATCTGCATCCAGACACTTCAGAGGGAGGCCAAAAACAAAATCCCTTTTCCGGGATGAACTTTTTGACCTCAGGGAGGTACCAATTTATTCTGCTGCAGATCTCAGGGTGCTTGGTGTTGGCGACCCGCCTGGGGCCTCCAAATGACATACATTCCCCCTTCTATATATGAGGTCTGTTTGCTGCTATGGCAAATTCCGTGGGCCATCTTGACTTGGATACCCTCCCCCTGCAGGCGGGCCAGATTTTATATTTGTTTTCTTTTCAGATGCAAGCGTGCCTATTTTTGGATGAACATAATATGCAAGCGAGGTTGTTTCCCTCACGTACTCCTCTCCCTGGATGTATCCTTCGGATGGGGTATATGAGCTGGTTTTTCCACAGGTTTACTCTGGTTCCTAGAATTTAGTTGTGGCATTATTATGGTGCCAAACTTTTTGATAATTTGTGGACACATCATAATCTTTTGGCCTTCGTCGGTTTCTTTCTGCCGGTATATATGGGGCATAATATTTTGTAACTAATTGCATTATCTATGCTCTATAATTGCGCTATCTGTACAGTGCTGCTATGCACTGTATCATCATGTAATATGTACTGTTTTACATATCTTAATATATAAAACAGCGTTTTTTTCTTTCTGAAAAAAAAAAGAAAAATTTGTAGAGAAAAAACAAGCCGATTGTAATTTATTTGAAAAGTGTTTTAATCTAAAATATGATTATATTGTTTACAACTTTTTATCTTTTTGCATCACCACGAATATTTTTCCTTAAGCTATCTAAGACGCGTGTAAATAACATTTACTAATATTATAATAGACACTCTTTATAATAACATAATCCACACAATAACGTGTAAATTCCATTAACTAATATTTTAATAGACATTTTTTATAATTTTAAAACTTTCCACAATAACAAAGCTTCCACACATGAACATTAAATTTTTCTATACAGAGTGGTGGAGGGATTTCATTGTGTGAATTTTTCTACACACTCTGCAGAATGTCGAAAGTTCCACACGCTAAGTACATCTTCGCACTCAATTTCACAACATCTTCAAATGATTTTTTATTTCAAAATTACTTTTTGATGTGGTTGGACTTATATAAAAAACAAGGGATCTACACTTCCAACTCCAAAGTAAATCAAATTGAAGTTAGGAGAAATTAATTGAAGTGAATCCTCTAAATGTTCCTATTAACCAAAGTAGCTTGCAAGTACGTATGAATTTAACCTTCCAATGTCCAAGAACCTCTTCGAAGAGCGAAATCTTTTCACAAGCAATGCTCAACACAAATCTAGTAAATATTTTTAAGGCTTATTTCTTAACATGGTTTCGTGAGCAAAGTTAGAGAGAACTATTACTTTTACAAATTTCCACACAAGTAATGGAATTATTGAAACTGTAGCTTTAACGTTTTAATAAATTCATGAAACTAATCATATTTTTACGAATTAAACTTGTTCCTATTTTGAGTGCCATGAATAGCCATGGTAATACAATGTAAAAAGTGTCAAAGTATAATATTTAATGACTCTATTAATTAAAAAAATCAATAATAAAAAAGCGTAGTCTTTTCTCTAGTTATTTTTTCACTTCAATCTTCATCATCTCATAAATCAATTCTATTCCAACCTATTAAATTATTAATTGAAAGTGGAGACTCAAAATCAGGACAACACTTGCTATAAAAATTCATAAATTAAAAGGTTGAGTATAACAATGAAATATTGAAAATGGAAAGGTGGTTGAGCATAATGATGAAAACATAAATTTTTATTGGTAGATTAAGGTTTTCGGAGCTTTAGATGTAAAGCAATGTACGGAGATTTTCTTTTGCATAGCTTTCTACAGAGTGAAAGCTTCACACAAGCAAATATTCATAGAAGTCTAGTAAATTAGTTTAAGGTTTACTTATTAGTGTGGGTTGGAGCAAAGCTTCACAGAAGTATAGTAAATCATTTTAAGGTTTATTTATTTGCATGGGTTGGGGATCTAAGTAAGAGACGATTATTACTTTTACAAATTTACATAGTGGTAATGGAATTATTTAAGCTATAGCTTTAACATTTTATTAAATTCATGAAATTAATCATATTTTTACTAGTTAATCATGTATTTCAAAGCATGTAAAATTAAACATTTAGGAACATGTGTCGTTGAGTTTTTTACATTTTTTTTAAAAGTAAGACATGTAAACTTAAACATTCATTAATACATGGTGTTTAAAGTTTCTTAAAAATGTGTGAAGCTTTGCATGTAAAGCAGCATGCAACGAATGTTTCGCCCAAGCAAAACACCAGACAAATCTAGTAAATGTTTTTAAGGTTTATTTCTTAGAGTGGGTTAGGGAGCTAAGTAAGAGGCCACTCTTACTTTTACAAATTTCCACATTGGTAACGGAATTATTGAAACTATAGCTTTAACATTTTAAAAAATTCATGAAATTATTTATATTTTTACAAATTAATAATTTATTTAAAAACATGTAAAATTAAAAATTTAATAACATGTAATGTTGATTTTTTTATTTTTATTTTTAAAAGAAGACATGTAAACTTAAAAAATCATTAACACATATTGTTTAATGATCTTAGACAATGTGTAATTTTTCAATTAAAATTCACATTGCATCAAAATTAAAAAGAATTATTACATATAGTATTATTTCAAAGCATTAAAATATCAAATCTAAAATCATGATTTTTAAAGATTAAATTTTAATATTAACATATATTTTCAAATTTAACATAAATGAATATGCTTAGGACTGCGGAGGGAGTCCATTTTGGAGAGGAAGCTTTCAAGCTTTCATTGTGCAGACCTTCACGCTATGCACAATCTATTAATTATAAAATAGCCACTGGTCATGTGTGGGACAATGGAGAAATATTTAAAGCACAAAGGCAAGCACCATTGGTGCGCCTGCATGAAGGCATGGTGCCCAAGCACCTATAGGAGAGGTTGAATGCACTAGTTTATGACATGTGGGTGAGTTGGAGCACCAATTGATATGACTGCAAGATGCATGCTAAGGACGATTCGGGCAGAGAGTGCTGATGATACACGCATGACAAGTGTGAGATGGGCGAGATGTGTAATGGGAATGAACTAGGTTAAATGAGTGGTGGTGGATCACGATGTGCATAACAAGAAAAATGCATAGTTAGGGTGAGACGTATGATACTAGTTACCTAGGAAAGACATGCACTGGGTGAAACGAGCATGGGTGAGTTTAGTGAAGAGAGTGGCAGGGTATCATGCGAAACATGGCTACATGGGTGACCATGTCCTGGGCATGTTTTCATAGTGGTGGGGTGTCTACGTTCCTGATGGGGCGTTGTGTGTTGGGCACGTCGAGGCACCCAAATGAATTTGTCTTCCTATAAAACACACGATGGATTAGCCCAACTCATGAAGTGGATCCTACCCAAACAAATGAATGAAAAATGATGCATATAAGAAAAGGATTATCAAGACCTCGAGTCAACACCATGGCCAAATGGGACCCCATGACTATCCTTGGTGACTTATAGACTGTACATGCCAAAGTTTTGCGATGCGATGGGTGTGGAGAATGGGCACGACATGTTGGACACATCGGTCAGGAATTTGTCAGATTGGTTGGATGAAGTGGACTTGAGGGCATCGCATCGAGTGCATGGTATAAAGGTAATCACCTTGGGTGTGACCACATGAAGGCAAGGTTCCCAAACATGCACAGGAGGATAGCATGTGTGAGTCAACGATAAGCAATAAAGTTGAAGTGTCAGGTGACATGACCGCATGACGAGATTTATGGACGAGTTGAGTAGAGGGTGTATAAGATATGTGCACGATGGGAACCAGTCAAACGAGATGTGTGACAGACATGATCAAGCTACATGAGCAGCAACTAGCACGGTGTGAAAAATAAGCAAGGGTCATTTCTATGAAGCATGCAGTAGGGTGGCGTGCATTGTGTTTCAGACATGAGGGATGTAAACTTAAAAATTCATTAACACCTGGTGTTTTATGTTTTTAAAAATTGTGTGGAGCTTTGCTTGTGCAGAGCTTTTTTCCTAATGAAAGCTCCACATAAGCAAATATATGACAAGTCTAGTAAATATGTTTAAGGTTTATTTCTTAGCGTGGGTTAGGGAACTTAGTAAAATAAATCTATTACTTTTAAAAATTTCCACATTGGTAATGGAATTATTGAACCTATGTCTTTATAGATTTATTAAATTCATGAAATTATATTTTTACGAGTTGATAATTTATTTTAGTGCATGTAAATTAAGCATTTAGGAACATATGGCATTGATTTTTTTTTAAAGAAGCCATGAAAACTAAAGTTTTTAAATAACATATGAAGCTTTGCATGTAAAGCAGTATGCAGAGATTTGCTTGTGGGGAGCTTTCTCCACAATGAAACCTTCGCATAAGAAAAGCTCCACACAAGTCTAGTAAATATTTTTAAGGTTTATTTTTTAGTGTTGGCTGGGGAGCTAAGTAAGAGATGACTATTACTTTTATAAATTCCCATAGTGGTAATAGCATTATTGAAACTATAGCTTTAGTGTTTTATTAAATTCATGAAATTAATCATATTTTTACCAGTTAATCATTTATTTCACAGTGTGTTTATTTGGATTGGTAGTTGATGTTGTTTTACATATTTTTACTATTATGTAATATTTTTATTACAGATATACACAAGAAAAGCTCCACAAAAGTCAAGTAAATGTTTGTATGATTTATTTATTAGCATGGGATGGGAAGCTAAGCAAGAGACGACTACTACTTTTCTAAATTTCCACACTGGTAATGGCATTATTAAAACTATAGCTTTATGATTTTATTAAATTCCTGAAATTATATTTTTACCAGTTAATCATTTAATTCAAAGCATTTAAAATTAAGAATTTAGGAACATGTGACGTTGTTTTTTTTCTTTTCTTTTGAACGGAAAACATGTAAACTAAATATTTCAAACACTTAAATCTCCTCACAAGTCTAGTGAATCTTTTAAAGGTTTATTTCTTAGCACATGCTATGGAGTTAAGTAAGAGACGACTATAAATTTTACAAATTTCTATAGTGGTAATGACATTATTGAAACTATAGCTTTAACATTTTATTAAATTCATGATATTTATCATATTTTAAGTAGTTAATCATTTATTTCAAAGAACGTAAAATTAAGCATCTAGGAACACTTGGTGTTGAATTTTTTCTTTTTTTTGAAAGGAAGGCATGTAAACATAAACATTTGTTAATACTTGGTGTTTAATGTTTTTAAACAGTGTGACAAGCTATGCATGTAAAGTAGCACAAGGACCTTTTCTTGTGTGGAGATTTACACATAGTGAAACCTCCACAGAGGAAAAACTCCAGACAAGTCTAGTAAATGTTTTTAAGGTTTATTTCTTAGCGTGGGTTGGGGAGATAAGTAAAACACAACTATTACTTTTACAAATTTCTACACTGATAAGGGAATTATTGAAACTATAGCTTTAACGTTTTATTAAATTCGTGAAATTAGTCATATTTTTTGTAACATCCCTGGTAAAAAAATCATGTGAAAATATATAAGACCATGGTGATGGGACACATATTCCAAACTGAATGGTGGGAAAAAGCATCCTAGTGGGTGTTCATTCGGTTTATTATGGCAAAGGAAATTTGAAAAGGAAAAGGCTATGGCTATGTAATTAAAGAGACACAAGTATTTTGGGGCACATTTATTTATGAAAATAATGTAAATTAGGAGAAAGGGAAGGTGAAAGGTCACATGTTGCATCTGAGGAGGAAAATGAAGGAAAATAATTTAAAATGAATAAAACAGAGGCCTCATTAATAAAAAGGCTTATGAGGATTAGTGGGGAAGGCTTGGCCAGTTCAGTTTTGTAGTTCTCATTATCTCTCTCTCTCTCTCTCTCTCTCTCTCTCTCTCTCATACTCTTGAGCACTTAGATTATCCTTGGAGAAATCTTGGAGAGTGTGGAATATTTGGAGATTTGGATCAAGAAAGCAAAGGAGGAGAAGAAAAGCGCAGAGGACATAGGGATAAACATCTACAATAGGTTATCAATGCAGGTACCGACTTGCATGTATGATTTCCTCACTAGCTTTGGCATGCATGGTATTGCATGTGGTTTCTTGGCTATGATCTGTTATGGTCATGGAGGATGGTCAGGATTCACAGTGGATTTTCCTAACCTTTCCATTTCTTGGAAAAATATGGTATTGTGGGTCTATTTCCATTTATTGTTTTCTGGTTGGGTCTCATGCTTCCTTTAGTTGTTGGGTTGAGTTATTAGTTCCTGGAGCCTTGGTTGGAAAAACACAATGGATCTCAGCGGACAACCATTGGGTTGATTTACTAGTCCTGGAGCCTTGGTTGGAAAAACGATCTAGAACCCTAGGTGGATTGAGTTACTATTCCTGGACCATTGGTTGGAACAAACACTCTGGAGCCCTGGCGTAGCTTGTATGGATACCAATAAGTGATGGTTAGTGATTTCCAACCATGAAGCAGAATCACTAGTTTGGGGTTAAGACAGTTTGGTCTATGGAGCCTTGGTTTGGTGTTGATTGATGTGTTTGATAAAGTCCGACATTCATAGTTGGAACATGGCACGGGGGTGACTAGCTGAAGTGAGATTTAGCTCAACCATGTCTATGGTGGGTGGAATGTGGAAGTCCCATTTTGGGTCGATTTTTACATTCAGTAATGAAAGGTTCAATGGCTTGGTATTTTATGAGTATAGGAACTGGTTTATATATGGATTCTATTGATAATGTCTGAATGGTATTTATATCGGTATTATTCTGGTTATAAACATGTATTGTGATAGGGATGAGGTATGGCTCTCTCCATGTTTTAAATTGTAAATAAATGCACAATATATCTATGGTAAAATTGATTGTATGATATCTTATGATGTAGGGGAGCAATGCTTCTTAGCCATTCTCAGATAAGAAAGAGACCCCTTTTTTTAAATCAGTTGTTTATGCCTGTAGATGCTATGTTTGTGACATGTTTCAAAAAATTCTTGTCATGGCCGGGTGGGTTCAGATGAGTTCTGGTTGATGTGATTTCTTTTGTATGTTTGTTTTATTGTTATTTACCCTCTCCTGAAGTTACAGGAGGTTTTAGGCAGTGACCTAGGCTCAGGGGCTGAAAAATTTGGCACCAATCCTAGAGCTACATGCAAAAAATGCATTGTTTGGGCTCGAGTCGCTACCTTAGCAAGGCTAGCCCGCAACTCTAGGGTCTAGAGTTGCTACCTTGCCCTTACAAGTCCATGGCTCAACCTGAAAGGAGCTAAAAATCAATTCCCCCTCGGGGAACATGGCCCTGGGAGGTTAGGTTACCTCTTGGGGATGGTTCCACTTCCTTAAGGTCATCTAGGCAGTTGATTCTCATATTAGTAGCCTCTCATCACATGTTTACCCCGGTTGGCTGGTTAATTGGGTATATCTGGGAAGAGGGTGTTATAGAGTGGTATCCGAGTGTGGTTTCACTCTCCTTGGGATGTTTGTGTTGATTGTGCATTCATGTCGATTGCATATTAGTTCCTCATGCTTATTTTCTATGTTCTTGTTGTGTATGCATGACAGTGGTGTTTGGTTTATATTCTCTCTATGTGATATATGATACCACGGAGTGGTATTAGAGCATGGTTCAACTCTTGGACTGATGGGTAGTGTGTGGATCATGTGTTTATGTTGGTTTCATGTGTGTTAGTATGCGTGTGGTCTATATGTGCTTGTTGCATCCGTGTTGTGTTGGCCATGTTGGTTTCGCCATGGAATTGTTGATGGTGTTGTTGTCAACGTGTTGTCATGAGTGTATGATTGGTTATGCATTATTATTTCTTACATATTGTCTGTACACACTTGCTTACATGTTGTTACATGTTGTGAATGCATTTATTTTTTATGCTAGGTCACACATTGGTCATGCTTGCATGTAGTCCGTGTATGCTTGCTTGTGTAATATTATATGTTGAACATGCATTGGTCATTCATGATTGGTTATACATGTGAAGTGGGTGCATATTATCAAATTTGCATTGGTTTGATTGAGTTTGTTGTGCATAAGGTAATTGTATGCAATTAGGCCATCATGATGGTATTGGTATGGTATGATTCTAATGTGTTGGTTGAGATAGAGTAGGAGACGCAGATCATTAAAGTGAGGTTGCAACAATGGACTTTGAAGTAAGAGTAGAATCATCATATAAGTTGGTATGCTTGGCATGTAGGTATGTGATTCACGATTGTTGTAAATATTAGGGCTAATTAGAGGTTTTCCATTCTATTATTATATTGGTTACATGTGTGATAAATGCTATTTCATTAGCGTAGTCATATGCATTATGTTTATGTGCATGCCTTTCATTCTATTGATGTTATGGTTACATACATGATAGATGTTAATAAACTAGTTTGATTATATGCACATGTGTTGGTTAGTTAGGCATGATATTAGCTTGATCATTATGTTATATGTTGTTGATTATTATGTTACATGATTAACTTGTTGTTGTTTATGATTGGTTAACTTGATTATTATGTTATGTGTCGTTGGTGAGCATGTTATAAGTTAACTTGTATTTAGCTCGATGATTATGTTATATGTTGTTGATGACTATGTGTTAGTTAACTTGATGATTAGGGTTACTGCATTGATATTTTTATGTTATATGTATTATTCTAAAATTGGATTGGCCCATGCAACTGGTTAGGGTTATGACATTCAATTATGATTCGGCCTAATTATGATAGTGTGTTGCACTAATCTAGACTGATTGTGCATATGTGATTGTTATGCATGAATGCCATATGTTTATGAGTCTATGATGTGAACTTGTTAGCTAGTTGATGTTATGGATATCATGATCTTATTTAGGTTGGGTTGATGTGTTCTGAAGTTATATTGTGTTAATATAGATTGATTGCACATATAAGATAGCCTCCCCTAAGATACATCAAGGTATGAGTTTGCTTATGTCGTATACTTGGTGCTTGAATGTTTGATTATGTCATCTATTTTGTGTTTGAGTAATTTGGTGTCTATTACGTCATCTAGTTGATTATTTAACATGGTATGTTTGCAAGTTGTTTGAATGTTTGATTAATTTCATGATATGAGTATATGTGTCTGTAATATTGCATAAAGAAATGGTCTTGTTTTAATATGGTTGTACTAACACACATGTTTTGGGATGGATTATTTGTACCTGAGTGTAAGTAGGCGATAGTTGTAGCATGATGTATTATGACCAATGAATGTGATTTGACCAATGGATTATGACATGGTTGTTAGTCTTGGTAAAATTTAATTTCGAATTGATAGATATGTTTTCTTGATGTTGATACATATGGTTGACATGTGTGTTCCATTACAAGTCAGTGTGCTTGGCACAACAAGGTAACATAACATGTATATTGGTATATTTATCTATGCGTTGACATTTATGTGTCTATGACAGTATGATGTAGGTATTACATGATAATAGTGCCATGAAATATTGAAGAAGGTTAGGGTTGAGCTTTACTTAGAAGTATTGGGAACCATGGGGATTGATTCATGGTGTTTGTTGTAAAGTATTCTGCTTTCGGTATTTTTTTTATTTGGTTGCAATTAATTTGTAGTCTTGATTGCGTCTAATGTATGGCCATGCCACTTTTTTTCACTTTCATATTGCTTTTGGTTCTCATGATCTTCTTCTTGTTCATTTTTCTTCTTTCCTTTTGTTTGAGAGTCTTGGGAATTGGTTGGGAGAGAGGAAAGTTAATGGAGCTTAGGGAGAGCTCTGTGGTACCCAACAGATAATGTAAGACATGAATGAAGCTCAATTCATGAGTAAATGCAGTGGAAGGTAAGAGTATGACAGTCAGTTGGACTAGTTGGGTCCATTATGGTCAAGGGATGGTGGAAATACACACATGAGAAAGGAAATAGAAAATGTAAAATGAATGAGGTGTTAGATTCCTTGGCTATGTTGGGCACTGTTATTCTCAACGTTGTGCATGTTGTGCACAAATAAGGAAGTTATCCTAATATATCCCTTATGATATCTAGCCATTGCATTGCGATCATGGTTTTGTTGATGCTTACATATGTATACATGTATGTATGTATGTATGTATGTCGTTGATTTATAGGGTCGTCATGGATCTTGATGATTTATATTTATATATGTATGCATGTATTACATTGTTTGACAGGATCATGATTGCTTTATGCTAATGATTATATATATATATATATATATGTCATTGTATGACAGGGTTTCAAGGATCATTATTGTGGAGGAATGATTGCTTATGCAGGTGAATGGCATGAAGAGGTTTTTGGCTATGAGGAATCAAGTGGTATAGTATCCTTTATAGATCTATGAGGTCAGTATCATGTGAAAATGAATTGATATTATATGCTTGTAATACGCCTATGTTTTTGTTATGGATAGGTAATGTTGAGGGGTACATTAGCGAAATGAAAGTAGTGTGATCTGCGACATGTTAGGATAAGAATGGATAGTGGAAAGACACTAGAAGCAAGGTTGATTTTGGGGTGAGTGACTGGTCTATGGATGTACAAGGCTATTGTTGTGTATATGTTGTGATTGTACCTATGGCGATGTGTAATGTTGTGTATGTATTATTGTGTACATATGATGTTGCATGCATGTTGTATATATGGTGTTGTGTGTATATTTCATATGCAGTGCTAGGTATAGATGGTGTTATGTACATTTTGGATATGTGGCGCTGTGTACGTATCGTACTGTGCGCATGTTAGCTATGTGGTGTTGTTTTCATATGGTTCTATGTGCATGTTGGATATGCGGTGTTATGTATATATGGTGCTATGTACATGTTGAATATGCATTGCTATGTACATATGGTGTTGTGCATGTGATGTACATATGGTGCTATGTGCATTCGGTGTTATGTGCATGATTGTACACATGTTGTTGTGTGCATGTGTTGTTGTGTACATGTTGTACATGTGGTGTTGTGTGGAGGTGGTGTCGTGCATGTGTTTCTATGTACATATGGTGTCATGTACATGTCGTGCATGTGGTGATGTGTACATGTGGTATTGTGTACACACTGTACAGGTGGTGCAATGTACATTTTCCATTCTGTACATGTTTTGTAGGTGGTTCTGTTTACATGTGATGTTGTGTACGTAGTGGTGTGTACAGGTGGTATTCTGTACATGTTGTGCATATGGTACTGGTATACATGTGGTATTGTGTGCATGTTGTACATGTGTTGTGCGCATGCAGTACTATATATGTGCACGGTGTAGTCGTGGTATCGTGACATGTGTATTCGACATGTTGTACTCTTTGTATGTATATGTATTATGTTGTGTTGTACACCAAGTGTAGGTGTATGTGTTGTATGTCGGTGTAGGCGCATGTATTTTTTTGTATTGTACTCTAGATTTATGTGTATGTACATGTATCGTATTTTACACCGGGTATAGGTGTATATATTCTGTTGTGTTGTACACCAGGCGTGGGTGTATATATTGTATCGTGTTGTATGCCTTGTGTGGATGTACATGTTGTGCATTGTGTGTATGTGTACGTGGTTAAGTACAATGCATTGGATGCTTGTCGGGTGTGGCAACAAATCTGGCATGTGTACAAAAAGAACAAATGCAGAAGTAAGGATTGAAGAAGGATAAGTATCGATATTTTACTTCAGTTCTATTATGCATGTGATATGTGATTCTAACTTATGATGGTTACATGCGATTTATGAGTATGGTTTATGATGATTGCATGTGAATTATGATATTTATCTATGATGGTTGTGTTTTGAGCTAGCTTGATATGATATGTTTATACACGATGGTTTGATCAAACAACTAGTTTTACTTGTGTGACAGGAAGTGAACAGGATTGCAAGTGTATCTTGTTGACGACCTGCCAATGAGGTATGGTTTGAAGTTATTTAAATTTATTATGAATCTAATGACAATTATGTGCTTGATACAGGAAATCATGCAATTCCCAGTTGGGTGGTTGAAACTGATTGCAAGTAGTAGTAGCAACAACAAAAGAAATTGGAATATGCAATAGTATGTTAACAAAGCATTTTAGGAACAGGGCCATTGTGGGACACTGGTACCCAATAGTGTCCATTGATTTACATTAGCATTCTATGACTGGTATGATGGTTTTGAGGCAGGTATATGCCTTGGTTTTTATATGTTCCGATGCGAGGAAGCCTTGCCAAGGGATGGACTACCCGAGTGGGGGTGCAAGACGAACTTGGAAGGTGAGTGACTGCACGAAAGGGGATTACAAGATTTCCCAAGGGATTTTGTAGAAGAGAACGAAAGGTTGAGGATGGATTGGTTTTGGTCATTAGCGCTACCATATGGAATCAGATGGACATTGGCAGTGTTCACTAGAACAATGAGCCGGTAACTACTCACTGAGAGGAAAAGTGGCACAAGATTGTAGCGTTGGATATTGGATGCATCTTTGACTTTGGCATTGGATTCTGGACTTCATGGGAAGGGAGTGAATCCTAGTAGTACTTTAAGGGTGGAGCTGTGAGCCTCTAGATTACCTTGTTGTTGATACATGCATTATATCCTTCTTTTTGTCGACTGAGAAAATGTGTATATGTGTATATTATTGTCAATACTCTATCAAGCTAGTTTATAAAGCTCCACACATAGTATGGTTATTTTTTAATTGAAGCAAATGTGCATGAGTAAATATGTATGTGTTATTTTAAATACCATAATGAGTTGTGTTATAAAGCTCCATTACATGGTATGATTGTCATGATGGGTTTTGTTAGTGTCCCATGATTTGGCAGATTGGTAGACCAAATGACAGGGTAACACGGAACCAGTCTTTGGAGTCCTAGGACCTAGCCTTCCTGGACTCAGAGAGGGATCTCTCTATTGGGTGCAAAGGATGTGTTATTTTTTCTCTAGGGTTTTGATTTTAGGCTAGTTGTTAAGTGTAGGGTTTTTTGATTGTTTTGGTTGGGTAAGATGGTAAAGTGTAATAGGAGGAGTGAGAGGATGTCAAATCCATTGGGCTATGGATTCAAATGAAGTCAAGGGTGTCTAAACGATGAAACAGAGTGTATTGCAGGGCCAATTTAGCAAGGTTAATGGATCCTTAAGGTGATGTATGAGGTGTAGTGAAAAACCATTAAGCTCAATGAAAAATAATTAAACTGATGAACATAAAAGATAAACATTCCAGTGAAACATAGAGAGCATAAGAGCTTCTAACTTTACAAATTCACCTTCAGATTTTGGGAAAAACATATAATATAAAACAAATAACTAATTTTATGAAGAGGGAACTCCTAAACATCATATATAAAGCTATTGGGAAAATTGAAACCAGTTGATAAGCATGGAAAAAGGGCAAGATCGAACAAGACCTCTTTGACTTAACCTAGAAATCAATATTTCCTAGAAAGGCTTCAAGATAGGGTTTAGAAAACTTCAAATAAGCAGGGCATACCATGAATCATACTTGTAAGCTAGCATACTAACCATACATGAAACAAAAACAATTTTTTGTGGACCTAAGGAGCAATCAAGAATTCCTTAAGATGGCCAAAAGAGAAAAACATCAAAGCTATAACAAACAGGAGGATTGAGGTGCCTCAAAGAACATGTCTCAACCTATACTTTTCTGATCTATAGCAGCCAAGAAGAATGAAACAAAATGAGAACAAGAAAAAATTAACAAGTTAAGAAGACATCACCATTCACGAAGCTATGGAATCCTATAAACAAGCTTCTCCATCATCAAGCCAAACAAGCCATTCATCCACTTCACAAAACCAATTTCTTCTCCAAGCTCATAAAACAATGTATACTGCTCTTCAAGCTCATCAAATGCCAACAAAACACATAGGGGCCTCATGCTCTATTTATGGAGCAAAGAGGACTAAAACCCTAAATGTGGTAGGAAAATATCAAATATAGCTATAAATGTCATTTATGGCCAAGAGACCATGCAAGGCCCAAGGCACCTAATATCCTAAGAAATAAATGCCAAAATACTTATCTGTGCCCAATTCTTGAGTAATATTCCTCAAAAAACTCAAAAATATATATTTTCAATAAAGGAGTGTATTTTGTTGACTTTTGGTCCAAAACACACTAGGTAGCCTCTGTGCGCAGCACCACTTCAGCAGAAAATAGGGTCTCTTGTAGCTGAGTTTGGGACCCCTTCCCGATACCGGATTTGGCTCCATGATGGCTCATTGGAAAGCCTGGTGAGTCTAATTTCCATAAATTCTTGAGTTGTGCTAAGTGGATTCCATTTACCTATTAAAAAACCAATTTTCCGAACACTGCTCTGTGGGTAGCACCTGGTCTGAAAATGAGGCAGAAAGGTCAAAATTTTGATGTTATTTTACCTTTTGGGGGGTAAAAAATGCTCCAAATGATCTGAAATTTGGTGAGCAGACTGTTGGTGATGTCAGGAATCCAAAAATGCAAAGTTTTCAAGCTGAGGATGCACCAAGTTTTTGCGTAGCACCTAGGGTGTTGCACACAGAGGCCTCAAAATTTGAAAAAGACAAAATTTGCTTCAATTTGGCCCAAACTTGGTGGAGAGGTCCCTCAAGAGGTCTTGGACACCTGTTGAGAAGTCTCAGCCAAAAATCCAAGTCTATCATGCTCCTTTTCTCTATTTAGGTTTTCTAGCTCTATGAGGGCTTCCTTCAGTTTGGCACAAGCGAGCATGTTTTTCCTTGCATAATGCTTGGTCATCTTCTTTTGTAGAGAAAGGACTCTCTTTACCTCCTTGAAATGCTTGTGCTCATCCTTGTAGTACTAAATGACACGTTGTACCATCTCAAAATATCTTTCCCATTCCCTAAGCTGTGCATCTTTTTCTAAGAGTAGCAATCTAGTGGTCATCTCCTTGTCCTCATTGTCACTATCTAGATCAATGAATTGAGGCTCTTGAGGAGTCTTCTTGATTATTTTGATTCTCCTTACTTGTACCTGTTGCTCACCTCTTTCCATATTTTCCTTGACTTTGTCCTTGGGCTTGATAGCTGAAGGAGAGATGGCCCTTTGCCTTTTTGAGGCAACAAACACACCTCTTTTTCCTCTGTGGTATATGCAAGTGAGAGGAGTGGCAATGGCAGTTTTAAATGTGTTTTCATCATCACTTTGACCCTTCTTACTGTCACCAGTTTTTTCATTATTTTCATGGCTTCCATGTGTCTCCTTATGCCTCATTGGGTCACTGTATTTCTGATCTTCAGCATCATCATCATCATTGTCTTCCTCACTGTTTTCTACACTGTGACTTTGGCCTTCAAACTGATCATTACCTTCATCACTTCCCTCACTTTGGCTCTGTTCTTCATTATTGCCCTCTTCCTTATCATTCTTTGCACTGCCACTTTGATCCTCTTTTTCACTTAAAGGCTTATTAGTTTCATGACAGTCATGACAGTTGTCATGACAGTCATGACAGTTGTCATGACTGCCATGACTATTTCCTTGGCTACCTTGCTCATTGACTATCTCATCAGTGTCATTGTCTTTGTCACTGCCTACCTCTTCAAAATTAGTTTCAGCCTCATCACCTGCTTGTTATTGATCTTCTATTTCTTCATCATCTCCCTCTGTGTCTTTATCTTCATCATCTTCATTCATATGATCACTATTTTCACTAAGATTAGGATCACTGTCATGCCCATGCTCATTCTTCTCTTGGTTTTCCTATGAACCTTCTTGATGGCTGTCATATTCATCATTCTCTTCATTACCCTCTTGGTCTTCTTCATTAGACTATGTTTCTGCCCCATTGTCTTCATCATTTCCTCCCTTTGACTATTAGCATCATGTTCATCATGACTATGGCTCACTGTTATGGGCATCTTTGAACAAAGGGTTTTCAGCTTGGTGAGAGTTTTTAGGCCTAGGGATGAAGAAATGAGTGATGGTGAGGGCATATTTTTAGCAAATGAAGGGCAAAAAGGTGTAGGTATAGGAAAGCTTCAGAGTTTTTTAGGAGGAGGCTTAGCTTGCATTTGAGTGTCTTTAGGCCTATGACAACCTTTCACTTGGTAATTATTTTCCCTAGAGGGTCAAAGGCTTGCTTGGCATGAAGGTTTAGGGTTTGGCCAATTTTTAGGGTTTTGAACTTTTCCTTTGATTGTGCATATAAAAATATCAATGGGAGGGTGAGAAAATTACCATTAACCTTGTTTCACTCATGCAGGAACCTGGGGTAACTTTGAGGAGGAGAAAAATTTAGTTTTGACAATTTTTGAGCAAATTTGACCAAGTTTCCTCTCTGTGTAGCGCCACTGTCTGTCTGCAGCTCTAGTCTATCTGTGAGTAGCACACTGTTATTTAACACTACACCTTCCTCCTCTATGTGCAACGCCGGTCTATCTATGTGCAGTGCCACTGTCTGTGCCCAGTGCCCAGAAATTTTGCCAAAAATGACCTTCATCCAAGAGTTATTTTCCAACTGTGTGCAACGCTAATTTGCAGAAGGCATTTGGAGGTCTTCCCAGTGTCGGAATGAGCTTCGTGATAGCTTGTTGGAAATATTGTGAGTATAATTTCGAAAAAAAAAAAAATCTATTACATTTGGTGTCCATTTACCTATCCAAAAACTAATTTTCCGACCACTGGTCAAAAAGTGTTGAATGATGGTGCAGAAATGCAGAGTGCTAGTGCAGACAACTTTTGGGGGACTTCCTTAACTCCAAATTTAGCTCATGATAGCTCATTGGAAATCTCTTCAAGTATAGTTTTATTTTGACTCGTCAAGAAAGTCATTTGGACACTCCAGCTGTGATAAAGTTGTATTGTCCCAAGGTCACTCCAGCAGTGCAGAAATTCTCCTAGGACACCTGTGTTTTTTATATTGCTCTCAAACCATGATACCTGTGTAAAAACTGAAGGAGGATTCTCTTCTTGGGCCTATATTGGACAAAAATTTCTCTCGCATTTTTCAAATTCATCCCTTTTGGGTTAGAAAGATAGTTTGAAGCAAAACTGGCCCTAGGTGTGACACATGGCTTGTCTCTTGGAATGAATTCTTGGAAAATGAAGGAGGCATGATGTTTATGAGCTGGTATGGAATTATGCTTGCTGACATGATCTATCAAATGAATAATTTTCTCTTTTTCCTCTTTTTCATGTCAAACCCTAGCTTAGTTGGAAGAGGAAATTAGGGTTTGGTGTAGGGGATTTAGGACTGCCTTGCAGAGGGAGGGGAATGAAGGGGTTAAGGGTTGTCTAAATTCTTGGGGAAATTTTTGGGGATAGGGATAGATGTTAGAGAGTAGGGGAAAGTGGAATTTAAAGAATTGAGTGAGGGGAAAGGGTCCAAAAGTGAAAAACGCTGGCCTAGTCTCGAAAAGTGTCAAATTGTAGCAAAAGGCTAGATTTTGTAGAAAAATGATGAGTTTGAGGGATAGGAGTGATGGGAAGTGTTTATGCAGGTATATCAAGGATAGGAGGAGGTGTAAGAACATCAGGATACAATCCTTGTTGATTTTTAACCATGGAGGTCATGAAACCAATAAAAATGCCCTTAAAACCCCTAGATGGACAATGGAGGAGTTAGGAAAAACAAAATAGAGGGTTGAGGCCAAAGGTGACACAACAAAGACAAACTGAGTGACATGAGCCCATGATGGGTCTATCTGGGATGGGTGAGTTGAGCTTGACATGATGAAATGATGAAATAGTGAAAAAATTATCTTAAGGATAATGAAGGTAGTGAGATTTCTAGAACTCACAATGTTCATGAACTTTGTTTATAGAAATCTAGAACCAATACCTAGTCATCTTCAGATAGTGAAAATTATGGATGACTAATAGTGGCTCCACTTGGGGAGGGCATCTCCTTTTCAGGAGGTGTCCAGATCTTTCATATCTCTTGGTTTATGAAGACTAGCGCCTCATCCATTGAGCATATTTTCTTTTTCTCCTTTCATTTTGCTGATGCCTGCATGAAGTTGTTATCTCAATAATTTGAAAATACATGATTAGCTCAAATTAATCTTCACCTACCCAACTTACTTGCCTTACATTTTCTCTTCCTTGGGTGCACTTGAGCTGGCAAACCCTTTGACATTTTTTTCTTTCTGAAAGCAAAGACAAACTATCTAATAATACCCTTATTACTCCCAAAGGTTCACATTATGCTAGTGAACCCTTCTATTCTCTACCTAGACTACTCAACTGTCAAGGTTAAGCTATTTGACACGATTTCATTCACTAAGCTATAAACATGAAATTGAAAGCATGGTTCAAATCAAGATTAAACAATCTGTCTTACCATGAGTTTGCAGCATAAGAACAAGCTACACACAAACATTATTTTCATAAAAAATAAAACTAGAAGGTATGAGGGTTGTGTTTCATCATTAGTTAATCATCCCTATCCTTCTCCTTGGTTCACATTTAAGCATGTGGAACCAGTATCTTTCTTTCCTAATCTATCTTTTGACAAGTCAAGTTTGACTGATTTAACCAACTATCTTTTACTAACTTATCAACAATAAATTGAAAACATGTTTCAGCCATGATTAGGCTAGATGACTGAAACAAGACCTTCTTTTTGAACCAGCAGTGGCATTTAAGGTTGCTCACTTTCAATAGTACTATTTTTTGGGTATGGGGCTTTACCTCTTTTCAAATATGCCCTTTTTTTCATTCTTTCTATGTTTTTGAGTTTTTTCTCTCTTTTTTCAAAACAATCTAAATTTAGAAGGCGCTCAAAGGTTGAGCTTATTTTCATTCCTATCTATTCTAATCTAAACTATACATGATATACATTCAGCTGGTGAACTCTATTTTCCAATACAAATAATCAAGCAGATGATTCCATGAGGGATCTTGGTTCAATTTTTCGAGGGTTTTGACAAAATCAAAAGGCCACTCCCACCTCACTTATGTTTGAACAATAGTGCCTAAACTTTTCTTTAATCCTTGCATTAAACTTCTCCTAACATATTTGACTCCTTCTTCAACTGTCTTTAACGAATCAGCAAAGGGATCTTGAAAAAATACCTGAATGTGAAGATCTAGAACATAAACTTGATCCAAGACTGCTTCTTCCTCCACTTGGCTGAGCTTAGGACTCCTTTGGGAAAGAAAATTTTCCTCTTCCTCATGATCATCTGAACTAGTAGACTCATCATATATTTCCATGTTATCCTCTAGAAAACCTGATTGAATAGAGCCATAGTTGTTCTCTTTCTCTTGTGAAGGTTGGACATAGGGCTTAATGTGTTCTTTGTTGTTAAAATCAATACCCAAAGATTGTTGACTTCTGATTTCATTAAGGTTGTCTTTGATGAACTGAAAGGAAGTACAACAAAGAGGTAAAGACCCTTCCCTTTCTCCCAAATTTTTTTCACTTTCTTCTTCACTGTCATAGCTAAGTGGTATTTGTTGATCACTATATTTGAGTCGTTGAAAGTGACTGTCTTTGTCCCACAAACTAATCACTGATTATTCATAGTGTTATCTTGAGTCTGGAGAACATAATCATCATCATATTGATCATATTTGGGCAACTTATTCATAGGAGGAATGTCATCCATTATACACACTAGATCAGCAGATTGTTCCATCATATGAAAAGTAGAGTATTCATGGCCAATAGCTTTTATTTTAGCAATATGAAATGAATCGAAGCACAAGGGTAGGGACTCAAGAGGTGCTGGCTCATCTTTCATTTATGGTTTTGTAATCCAAACAGTTATACCAAGATGATTTGAGGGGAGAACTTCTGGATTTGAAAAAGGATTTGTATTATCCATTTCCTCCCTTACTAATTCTTTAGAGCATTCTACCTTATTTCTATTTTCAATTTTCTTGTAATACTCTCTTAATAGTGAAGCACAAGATGTAGGAAGGCATATAGTACTTACTTCACAACTTTCCGCATCTTCTTCTTTGCAACCTTGGTCAGCCAGTACGTTTTGATAGCTATCTCTGCATTGAAATGACTAATTTGGTTCTTCCCAAGAAAATGGTACTGGCTGCTTTGAATAATCAGCACCAACCTCAACCTTGTACTCTTCCTCTTTCCTGCCAAGTATATGCATCATTTTTTTTATTGTATCTGTCAACATCTCTAGCTTTACCTCTGAAGAAGTCAGTTTCTCTTGAGCTCCTTTGTCCTTCCTTATTTCTTCTAACTTTTCCTCTCTTTCCAGTATGTTGAATTCCACAGTAATTGCCATATTCTGCATTTCTTCCAGGTTTGAAGGGTATTTTTCTCTTATCTAGAATTCCATCTTTGGGTCAAAATTACCTGGGTAGTGCAAGAGAGCCCACCCTAAAGGTGGCTTTATCTTAGCAGGTATTGCATTGTATACCTTATTGAACCTGGCTGAAAAGTATTGTACTGCCTCCCCTGGTTGTCTTTTTAAATGATTTTATTCCTCTATGATGAGAACTTCATTACCCATGATCACCCACCTATCTAGGAAGACTTGAATGAATTGATGAAAATTGATAATGCTTGTAGCTGGAAGGTCCTTAAACCAACTCTTAATTTTTCCTTGTAATGATAAGTCAAACATTGTAATATGCACATCATCTTCTTCTATTTCAAAACAGTCAAGTAAATTCTCAATATTTTGAATGTGTTCTTCAGCGGTGACTTTTGAGCTTTCTCCATCAAATCTAGGTAGTTTATTTGTAACATTTGCAGGGAGGGCATGGAATATAGGAGGTAAAATCAGAGGCTTGTATCTTTCTGGGACTTTTGTGGGTATAGGTAGTGTAAAAAGAGATTTATGAATGTTTGAGGTTTCAACAAGGGCAGGAAAGGTAGCATGAGGCTCATGTTTCACTAGGTTTTCCACAGGTGAATTTGGGCTAAGCACAGGTGTATAAGTCTGCTCATGGTCTGAAATTTGAGGCTTAGATTTTCAAGACTTGAGATCTTTCCAATGATCAATGTAGATCTCATCAGTGTATTCTTGATCAGGCTTAAAGTCGGATAGAACACAGTTATATATAAAAACAATAATTTCTTGAATCCAACTTAGGCCTAAATGCTCTTTCTTTCTAGGATGACTGGTCATGTTTCGGGTTCTTCCTCAAGTGGAGTCTTTAGGTCTTATTGAGAGTTGTGGAGTCACCAGGTGGATGATTTCAAATATTTTAAGGCAGATTGTTGTCCACCATCAGCAACTGAATACCAATCTAAGGATATTTGTGGGTTTTCTGAGGTCCTAAGGAATACTTAGATTTTCACTGACTCAGAATGTCCCA
This sequence comes from Pinus albicaulis, assembly GCA_034641835.2. Lineage (NCBI taxonomy): Eukaryota > Viridiplantae > Streptophyta > Pinopsida > Pinales > Pinaceae > Pinus > Pinus albicaulis. Next base: position 987,023,337 of record CM076577.1, on the reverse strand, counting down.
CCGTGATCGCCAAAATGTTAGTGTCCCTTGATTTGACAGATTGGTATACCAAATGACAGGGTAACATGGAACCAGTCTTTGGAGTCCTAGGACCTAGCCTTCCTGGACTCATAGAGGGATCTCTCTATTGGGTACAAAGGATGTGTTCTTTTTGCTCTAGGGTTTTGATTTTAGGCTATTTGTTAAGTGTAGGATTTGTTGATTGTTTTGGTTGGGTAAGATGGTCAAGTGTAATAGGAGGAGTGAGAGGATGTCAAAGCCATTGGGCTATGGAGTCAAATTAAGTCAAGGGTGTCTAAATGAAGAAACAGAGTGTATTGCAGGGCCAATTTAGCAAGGTTAATGGATCCTTAAGGTGATGTATGAGGTGTAGTGAACATTAAGTTTGGGAAAAACTAGGAGGTATTAAATACATATAGTTGAAAGTTACAACTCATGAGGTAGGGAAAACCATTAACCTCAACGAACAATACTTAAACAAATAAACATAAAAGATAAACATTACAGTGAAACATAGAGAGCATAAGAGCTTCTAACTTAAGAAATTCACCCTCAGATTTTGGGAAAAACATATAATATAAAACAAATAACTCAATTTATGAAGAGGGAACTCCTAAAAATCATATATCAAGCTATTGGAAACTCTGAAACAAGTTGATAAGCATGGACAAAGGGCAAGATCGAACGAGACCTCTTTGACTTAACCTAGCAATCAATATTCCACAGAAAGGCTTCAAGGTAGGGTTTTGAAAACTTCAAAAAAGCAGGGCATACCATGAATCGTACTTGTAAGCTAGCATACTAACAATACATGAAACAAAAATAAGTTTTGGTGGACCTAAGGAGCAATCAATAATTCCTTAAGATGGCCAAAAGAGGAAAACATCAAATCTATAACAAACAGGAGGATTGAGGTGCCTCAAAGAACATGTCTCAACCTATACTTTTCTTATCTATAGCATCCAAGAAGAATGAAACAAAATGACAAAAAGAAAACATTAACAATTTAAGAAGAAATCACCATTCACCAAGCTATGGAATCCTGTAAACAAGCTTCTCCATCATCAAGCCAAACAAGCCATTCATCCACTTCACAAAACCAATTTCTTCTCCAAGCTCATAAAACCGTGTATATTTCTCTTCAAGCTCATCAAATTCCAACAAAATACATAGGGGCCTCATGCTCTATTTATGGAGCAAAGGAGGACTAAAACACTAAATGTGGTAGGAAAATGTCAAATATAACCATAAATGTCATTTATGGCCAAGAGACCATGCAAGGCCCAAGGCACATAATATCCTATGAAATAAATGCCAAAATAACTATGTGCACCTAATTCTAGAGTAACTTGCCTCAAAAAAATAAAAAATATCTATTTGCAATAAATGAGTGTGTTTTGTAAACTTTTGGTCCAAAACAAACTAGGCAGCCTCTGTGCGCAACGCCACTTCAGTAGAAAATAGGGTCTCTTGTGGCTGAGTTTTGGACCACTTCCCGATACCAGATTTGGCTCCGTGATGGCTCGTTGGAAAGCCTAATGAGTATAATTTCTAGAAATTATTGATTTGTTCTAATGGGATGCCATTTATAGGTTAAAAAACCAAATTTCCCAACACTTCTCTGTGCACAGCACCTGGTCTGAAAATGAGGCAGAAAGGTCAAAATTTTGATGTTTTTTGACCTTTTGGGGGGTCTAAAATGCTCCAAATGATCTGAAATTTGATGAGAAGATTTCTTGTGATGTGAGGAATCCAAAAATGAAAAGTTTTCAAGCTGAGGATGCATCAATTTTGTGTGTAGCACCTAGGGTGCTGCGCACAGACGCCTCAAAATTTGAAAAAGACAAAATTTGCTTCAATTTCGCCCAAAATTGGTGGAGAGGTCCCTCAAGAGGTCTTGGACACCTGTCGAGAAGCCTCAGCCAAAAATACAAGGCCATCAAGCTCCTTTGCCCTATTTAGGTTTTCTAGCTCGATGAGGGCTTCCTTGAGTTTGGCACAAGCAAGCCTGTTTTTCCTTGCATAATGCTTGGTCATCTTTTTTTGTAGAGCAAGGCCTCTCTTTATCTCCTTGAAATGCTTGTGCTCATCCTTGTAGTACTGAATGACACGTTGTGCCGTCTCAAAACCTCTTTCCCATTCCCTAAGTTGTGCATCTTTGTCTAAGAGTAATAATCTAGTGGTCATCTCCTTGTCCTCATTGTCACTGTCTCGATCAATGAATTGAGGCTCTTGAGGAGTATTCTTGATTCTTTTGCTTCACCTTAATTGTACCTGCTGCTCACCTCTTTCCATATTTTCTTTGCCTTTGTCCTTGGGCTTGATAGCTGAAGGAGAGATGGCCCTTTCCTTTTTGAGGCAGCAAACACACCTCTTTTTCCTCTGTGGTATGTGCAAGTGAGAGGAGTGGCAATGGCAGTTTTAAATGTGTTTTCATCATCACTTTGACCCTTGTTACTGTCACCAACTTTTTCATTCTTGTCATGGCTTCCATTTGTCTCCTTATGCCTCATTGGGTCACTGTCTTTCTGACCTTCAGCACCATCATCATCATTGTCTTCCTCACTATTTTCTACACTGTGACTTTGGCCTTCATACTGATCATTACCTTCATCACTTGCCTCACTTTGGCTCTGTTCTTCATTATTGCCCTCTTCCTTATCATTCTCTACACTGCCACTTTGATCCTCTTTGTCACTTAGATGCTGATTGGTGTCATGACAGTCATGACATCTGTTGTCGATCCTAGAGACAGCCTAGAGTTGTGATAGACCAATGCCTAGGACATCTTAATATAGCAAGGATCAAATGATATGAAAGAGGGAGTCATCAATAAGAGGCTCTCATGCTATCTCTTGTAAAACAAGGAAAATTAATCTGAATGGGACCAAGACCTTCAGAAACTAACACAGAGGAAGGGATATTGCAGAGGCAACATGCAAAACTCCAATATAAAAGCAGCAGACAATTCATAGACAGCTTACTGTAAAGAGGGTCGATTCAGAAATATATCACAGAAATAAGTTATCAGAAGGTGTATGTAGTGACTGAAATGTAGAGAAAATATTAGTTAACATTGAGCTGATATCTAGATACACAATACCACCATGCAATGGGCTTACCAATCTAAGAATCCATACATAACAGTAGCGTTTTAAAAACACCCTCCCAAAGAAACTAATATAGCAGAAATACGGTTTAGATAAATAGTGGAACAGAATATCATGCATGAGCCATATTTAAAGCGCTTGACTGATCCGAGCATGGGCATCAACTAGGATGAATCCATACCAGAAATCAGTGAGCCACTCGCATTCCAAAACATGATACAGGAAACATGGATGAAATGAAATGATATATTAAAATACCACATAAGAGAAAGTTACAGACTGTGAAATACCAAAGACCAGAATCCTCTTTAACAGATGGAACTCCTCCTCACTGAGACCCTATGGGCTCTGAGCCTTCATACAAGAGTTTTAAAAAATGTATACAAAAAGCCTTTCACTGCATAATTTTCTGATAAAATCTGGAACCTCCAATCATCCCTTCTCTTAGGGTTATATAGAGGAAACAAAAACCTGGTAAAAGAGGTAGGTGATAATCATTTAATTTGCCTAATTAAAGCAAGAAGGCGGGAACATGTAAGCCCATGATGCTCGATGACTTTGTAATGTTGTTTGTACTCTGTGGCCTGCTAACTGAAATAAATGCACTGGGTGAAAGTCTCTTCAGGAACAAGGTATGGAGATAAAACCATATGAACATTCTTTCCTTTTCTGAAAGACGATCCTGCTGAAGTGAAACCTGGAGGATATTTTTTTCTGTGCATGGTACCCTCTGCCTTCTAACCCTGAATTAAGGTTTGAAACCTTCAATGTTGATCGTTGAATTCCTCTGATTTCCCACTGGTACTCTCTGCCGCAACATTAAAGTCTCCATCTGCAAAAATCTGATATTTGAATGACTCTGGAGGGTTTGGCAGATTTCAACCTTTCTCCATTGATGGCGGTCATATCATAACAGCTTCTCGGATCCTTTCTCCATAATTCAACTCTGAAAAATGGTCCTTTCCACGTCCTCTGCTTCTGTAATGGAGGCTGTGAATTATGGCAACTTTCCGTCGCTGAAACCCTGGAAAATCCACAAACTCATTAAGAAAAACCATGCGTGGGGACGGAGATATAGTGGGGATGACTGTGTAGCAACGCAGCATGATGAAATGGCGGAACTATGCGGGGTGGCGGCAACAAACGCAGTGAAACGATGCTGGATGGTAGAAAAATGCATTGGTGAAGGTTGGCGGAAAGTTTAAATGGAAACGATAGAAAAATGACCCATTGAATGAATATATATGGAGGACAATCGAAAATGCAACAAATGGCACATGGAATGGTGACGTGGAGAGGGTTGGGCAATGGCGTGGCATGAGTTTAATCTGGACCGTCCGATCTCAGGAGGAGATCAACGGTGGAAAACCTATCGGAGGGCAATGAGACGGTGGGCCACGGACGCTATTGACTTGGATTAACACTCGTGCGGCTTCGAAGTGCGATGACCGTTGGATGAAGACCCACAAATCAGACGGCTATAATGCATATCGCTCCGTATCCTCAGTCGAACGATAAAGCGCGATGAGGTAGCGGTTTTGGAATAGTGACGGAGCCACGTGTCGTGCGATGTATGGAATCGCTCCGAATTGAGAAATACCACCTGCCTCCAAAAGGCGGTGCGATAGATACCGGGCAGTTTTTGAATAGTGGACGCGGGGTGGGGACCACCGAGACGGGTAGGCTACGGACCGTTGATTTAGCAGGATGATCGGACGGTTAGTACTGCTCCCGATATTCATTTACGGTAATCTCCCTCCAGGTTAGCATTTGGTCTAGCGCCCAGGTCTTGTGAAGGAAAAGATTTAATGGGCTAGGGCTGAAGGGACTAGGCCTTATATATTTTCAAATATGGGTTTTCGTCCTTTCATAATGTAATTTGGAGGCATAGGAAAGTAACGATAAGAAGAAGAGGAAATTCTCAAGACAAACAGAGGGGGTTTGAAAAGGTTTAAGCAGGATTTCTTGCCAAAACTTAACAGGGGGTTGATATGATCAACATTGGCTCCATCTGGGGACGGCACGTTCATCCCTGAATGTGTCGAGAACTTCGCAGACCTCCCCGATCATCATGTATGCAAACTCTGCTCTTCAGTACTTCTATTTTTCACTTTATGATTCATCACAAAACCCACATTATTCAAACAAAAACCAAAAAGGAAACTAATATACAATATAATACATCAGGCTGCCTTTGCCTAAATCAGAGCTGAAAGTAGGGCTTGAGAAATTGACCATTTACAGGGGCGTCAAGTAAGTCTCCCTGTAAATTCTCCAACTTGAAAGTGTTATTACCTCCCTGTTCCACAATTTTGAAGGGGCCGAATCAAAGTGGATCGAATTTACCATGTTTTCCTTTTTCAGCCCTCCAGATATCCCACCTGAGTACTAAATCGCCAATCTGCAGATTCCTGTCTTTAGCATGCTGATCAAAAAGGTGTTTCATCTTCTCTTGATATTCCGTCAGCCTTTGATTTACCTGATTGCGTGTTTCTTCCAATTCCACCAGCTGGTTTATTGTCCTTATCATATCATCAAGCTCTTCCTAAGTTTCTTGCATGAATCTGGCTACTGGTAAGGCTAATTTTATAGGGAATACTGCTGCCCTCCCATATACCAATTCATATGAGGATTTCCCCGTTTCTCTCTTGCTGGTAATTCTATTGGCCCATAGAGTGAACTTCAACTGGGAATCCCAATTTTTCTGATTTTCATTTATAGCCTTCTTCAGTGTCCTTACCAGAGTTTTATTAGAAGACTCTGCCAAGCCATTTCCTTGCGGATAATAGGCTATGGAGTGACTCAGTATGATATTATATTGCTGGCAGAAACTCATAAATTTTGCAGATTTGAAAGCCTGAGCATTATCAGTCACTATCCTGGCAGGGCAGCCAAACCTGGATATGATATTCTCTTCCATGAATTTTATTATCACAATATCAGTGGCGTTCCTTGCAGGTATGGCTTCCACCCATTTTGTGAAATAATCAGTGGCAGTTAAAATCCACTTATGCTGTCCAATTGAAGGTGGGTGTATCTCTCCTATAAAATCGATTCCCCATTGCTTGAATGGTTCATCTACATGAACGGGAATCAAAGGCAGAGCTGCTAACTTTTGTCTTTCGGAAAATTTTTGGCACTTTTCACAAGCTCTGACCTAGGCAAAAACATCTCCAAATAGTTTGGGCCAATAGAAGCCAGCCTTTAGGATTTTATGAGCTGTGGCCCTCTAGCTGTAATGTCCCCCACAGATTCCTTCATGGAATTCAGCCATAATACTTTCTACCTCATCCTCTGTGAGACACAGGAGTAGAATGCCTGAGGGATCTCGCCAGTATAGCCGGCCATTGGCGACTATGTATTTCTGTGATTTCAATCTTAGATTTTTGTATTTAGCTTTATCACAGCTGGGAGGGCAGCTGAGTGTAAGGAGATATTCTACTATCTCTTTGTACCACTGACTGGTGAGGTGCTTCATATGTGTTTCTGGAGTAGCTACCCCAATTCCCTGTCGTTCTTCTTTCTCCTCAGATTCCTCACTTGCTATTATGGACAAATTTATGCCCAGGGCATGATAGTTTGATTCAGATAAGATTTTGGCCAGCCCTTGTCCTTTGATTAGTTTGGTAGGATGGATATCCAGATCATATTCCTGTATTTTGGCAATCCACTTCCCCCTTTTTCCTTCACTGTCCCCTTGGATAAGAATATCTTTTACAGCAGCTGCAGGCACAAATGCAGTGATATGGGACTGCAAAATATACATGCGGAATGCTTTGAGGGGTTTTACTAGGGCGTATGCTTGCTTTTTCAATATGTTATATTTCAGTTCAGCATCATGAAGCACCTGGCTGAAAAAGACAATAGGCTGCTCATATCCATCTTCATTCTTCTACAATAAAACTCCTGCTATTGTATGGGGTGAAGCAAATGAAAATATCATAAAAGGTTTGGAATAATCCGGCCCAGCTAGCACAGGGGCTTCAGAAAATGCATTTTTAATCTTGAAAAAGGCCTCTCGTGATTCTTGTGACCACTTTACCTCATTGTTCTTCTTCAGCATGTCTGTAATATGCCTAACTATCTCAACATAGTTAGGAATAAACCTTCTTAGGAAATTAATGCGCCCAAGGAATACCTGCACCTCTTTCTTATTTCTGGGGAAAGAAATACCATTTATAACCACTACCCTCTTAGGGTCTACTTTCACCCCATATTTAGTCACAATGTGTCCCAAAAGTTTTCCCTCTTCTAATGCAAACAAAGACTTCTGAGGGTTTAGAGAGAGACCGTACCTTCTGCATTTTTCAAAAGTTTTACGCAAATGTTCAATGTGCTCAGTATCATCCCTTGAAAACATGGTGATATCATCGAGATAGACCACCAGAAACTTATCATGCTCCCCAACAAAAGCAATGTCCATGGCCCTCTGAAAAGTGGCCCCTGCATTAATCAATCCAAAAGGCATCCTGGCATACATAAACGTACCCCATGGTGTGGTGAAAGCAGTCTTCTTTTGATCTTCTGGAAGTACAGCCACCTGGTTATAACCAAATAATCCATCCATCATTGACATCCTATAAGCTCCAACCACCTTCTGCAGGATGTGATCCATCTTAGGCAGTGGATAATTATCCTTTAAGGATGCTCTGTTTAAATTTCTAAAATCCACACACAGCCTTATTTCCCCATTCTTCTTCCGGACAGGGACTAGGTTTTCCACCCATTTAGAGTACCTCAATGGCACAATTATTTTGGCCTTTAACAACTTCTTGATTTCCTTCTCAATAGAAGGAAGCAACAGAGGATTTATTTTTCTGAGCTTCTGCTTATGAGGCTTTGCATCTCCCTTCAGTGGAATTTTGTGCTGCATAATACTGATGTCAAAAGTTTTCAAGTCCTGATAGGACCATGCAAACACGTCTTTGTAAGACTGAAATAATTTCTGATATGTCTTTTTATATTCTCCAGGGATCTTCCTGGACAGTTTTACAATTTTGGGGTCAGCCTCAGTACCCAAATTCAGATCTTCTACCTGATTCTCTTCTACCACTTTGCCTGGCTGCAGTGGGACATCATTCTTGTCAAATAATCTTTCTAGAGGCACCAGCCCTCTAGGTATAATGTTTCCCTTTAACTGCAACACCTTATTACCTGCCACTTTCTTCTCCCAATTTCTTTCTGAAGTATCTTCAGACTCAACCTCTTCTTCATCAGCATCAATCTCCATATTGGATAATTCTCCTACTGTTTCCAAGAATCTATTCATCTTTTCTTCATCCTCAAATACCTTCTAGTGCTTGATGTTATCTGGGATTGATGGTCGATAACGCACCTCAACTTCATATCTTAAAAGAGGGTTCTGAGGTGGCCGAAATGTACTGGCAGCCACAGCAAGGGAATCAACCATCCTATTATGTTCTCGGGGCATGAACTAGATATTAAATGCTAAGAAGAAATTTTCTACCATGTCCCATACTTCATTCCTGTAAGCCCTTAGCCTAGGATGTTTGGTCTGACACTGATTCCTGACTTGTCTAACCACCAGTTCTGAATCTCCCAGAACTTTTAAACTTTGTATATTCATGCTCCTGGCTGTCTGCAATCCTAACAGAAGTGCTTCATATTCAGCAACATTGTTAGTAGCTTCGTATTCCAGTTTGAAGGACAAAGGGACCCATCTTCCTGTAGGAGAAATCAATAGTATTCCAGCTCCATTACCTTCTCTTGAATTTGCTCCATCAAAATGAAGTGTCCAGATTCCTGCTTCATGGCTCTCTGAGGGCTGCTCAGTCTTGATCTGACGGAAGGATGGTTCATGAGCGAAATCTTGGACTTCTTCCAGCATCAAGCATGAGAAATCTCCTTCTTTACGGTAGACTGGTGAATTTACAGAGTTGTCAGCCTTAGTCACCATCTTGAAAAATCTAGTCTCCCTGTATAATCTCCTCTCCTGGCCACCAAAAACTAGGATAGTGGCATATGTTAAATCTAACTTGATTGACCCACCAATTTTTGTTCCCCAGGACCTTGACAGCAACATGCCAAAGCGAGCTGGGATGTCAGCCACCACAATATCCATGACCACACTTTTTGCTGGGATTTGGGCCAAATTGACCACCAAATCCTTGATCATCCCCAAGCATTTAACTCTTTTGGAATCAAATGAATAGAGGTCTTTATATGGACGTGTGATTTGTAGACCTAGTTGTTCCATGACTAAAAGAGGCATAAGATTATGGGAAGCTCCAGAATCTAACATGCAGTTATGTAATAGTAGGTCATGGATCACTAGAGACACATATTATAAGGGAGGAGTAGAGGGGTCTATCTCCTCGACGTGTGGGCCAAACACTACCATGGGTCTTTCTTCTTGAAGGTTGAGACTATCTGGGATGATTGGTGCTTCTGGAGGGAGCATGAAAGAGGTGACTTGAGATTGATATGCTGGCTGTTTCAACAGTTCAGTCAAGGGGACTGGGATTTTGACCTTTTCAAGTTCCTTTTGCAAACTGAAAACAGGGGGGGACTTTTCTATCACAACCTCTTTTGACTCTTTATTTTCAGCTAGAGGTTTGACTTCTTTGGCCACAGACTTGGTACTAGGAGGAATGAATACTTTTGAAGAGGAAGGAATTTGATCATTAGACTGCAAAGGTTTGTTTAGAGGGCCCTTACCTTTGTCTGTGACTTTCTGCATTGTTGACTCCTTCTGAGCAGGTGCTTCCTTCTGGGGTAGCTCCTCTTCCTGATCTTGAGTACGAGTCCTCTTCCTAGAAGATCTGAGATCATATATTTTATTGAAATGTGCTTGCATGAAATCATCAAATTGTTTACAATAATGATCAATATCTACTTCTTCTGTGTCTCTGGTCTTTTCTTCTTCTTGCAATGAGCACTCGGCTCCTTCATTTCCCTGTAAAGGGCATTCTTCTCCATCACTATTTGAAAAGGCGAGATTTGCATCCTCCAATCCATAGGCAGTGTCTTCAGTAGAATCATCTACCGGCCCTTCCAGGTACAATGGGTGTGGTACCTGATCTTGTTGCTCCTTTGTTTCCCTTGGCAATATTTGCAGGGGTGGTTTCCTATACTGAGGATTGAATCCTCTGTTTGGAGCATTGTAGAAATACTTGGAGGCTGAATTCTTGGCCTCCAATTCAAGCTTAACCATTTTATAAATCATTTTGCTCATTTCTTCCATTATGTCATCAAGTGAGCCTCTGTCTTGATTAGAGGTGGATACCTCCTCTTTCCCCCTTCTTCTGGTATCTTGCTCAGATTTTCCCTTTGATTTTCCAGTGGGGGCAAAGTTTGCTTCCAACTCTAGTGCATTTGACTGAGCATCATCCAGAGTAGCAGGCTTTCTTTCTCTGAGAGAGAAACCAAATTCTGAATCAAAAGCTGCTACAAAAACAACCTTAGCAGCAGTTTGATGAGGCTTCATATCAGCAGGAAGACTCAAATACAATTTATTAAATCTCTTGATAAATTCTGATACTCCTTCATTATGTCTTTTCTTTAGAGTGTTGACCTCAATGAGACAATGTCCATGATCTTTCTTCTCTCCCCATTTTCTAAGAAAAGTATCTTCCATATTATCCCAAGTGGTGATAGAATGGCCTGCCAATGTCTTAAACCATTTTTGAGCTTCACCATCAAGAGATTGGACAAAAAGCCTTAAGACCACATCTAAATGTTCCACATTAAAATTCTCAGCAAAAGAACAGAAGACCTCCAGATGTTTTTGAGCATCAATCTCATTTTCCCCATTGAATTGGGGTAAGATCTTCAAATAATCCTGTGGCATATCATTTAGCACTTGAGGTAAAGCCAGGGGAGCATATTTGTTCAACAAGAAGGCTGGAACATCGGCCATTGGAGGAGGTGGAGGTAGTACAACAGTTTGATGTGTAAAAGGAGGAGGAGGTGGAAGTGGAGTATGAATAACAATAGGAATATATTGTACAGCAGCCTGAGGTGTTGATGGGAACAGTTCACGGTTAACAACAGCCTGAGGTGTTGATGGGAACAGTTCACGGTTAACAGCAGCTACTTCGGTGACTTCCTTAACCTCTTCGGCCTCAGAGGTAGGGTGAAGATTCTCTTTAGTTATGACACCTCCCTGGGGTGGGCTATCTGAGTAGTATTCAGTATTTTCTTCAGTGGAGTAAGGATTTTCTACTTGGACTTCTTCAGAGGAAGAGGATGGATAGTCTTCTACAGAAAATTCAGGGATTTCAGTGCGTATTGATCGCCTTTCCTTCCAACTTCTTCTATGTATGATCTTCTCTGGGTCGAACACAGAGGATGTCTTTGGCTGAGACATATCTGACCTCAGGTGTCGCTTTCGAGGAGCCAGGGCTGCAAATAGATTTATCTAATAAATGGATGTGGAGTCGCCAAGGTGAGGGATCTACAACTCTCAACTCTCCATGCTCATCTATTTAGAGAGTGAATAAAATTTTGTCGAGGCCTAGGGATTCTAATTTTCATAAATTTGTCCCCGGCAACGGCGCCAAAAAGATGTTGTCGCTCCTAGAGACAGCCTAGAGTTGTGATAGACAAGTGCCTAGGACATCTTAATATAGCAAGGAGCAAATGATATGACAGAGGGAGTCATCAATAAGAGGCTCTCATGCTATCTCTTGTAAAACAAGGAAAATTAATCTGAATGGGACCAAGACCTTCAGAAACTGACACAGAGGAAGGGATATTGCAGAGGCAACATGCAAAACTCCAATATAAAAGCAGCAGACAATTCAAAGACAGCTTACTGTAAAGAGGGCCGATTCAGAAATATATCACAGAAATAAGTTATCAGAAGGTGTATGTAGTGAATGAAATGTAGAGAAAATATTAGTTAACATTGAGTTGATATCCAGATACACAATACCACCATGCAATGGGCTTACCAATCTAAGAATCCATACATAACAGTAGCGTTTTAAAAACACCCTCCCAAAGAAACTAATATAGTAGAAATACGGTTTAGATGAATAGTGGAACAGAATATCATGCATGAGCCATATTTAAAGCGCTTGACTGATCCGAGCATGGGCATCAACTAGGATGAATCCATACCAGAAATCAGTGAGCCACTCGCATTCCAAAACATGATACAGGAAACATGGATGAAATGAAATGATATATTAAAATACCACATAAGAGAAAGTTACAGACTGTGAAATACCAAAGACTAGAATCCTCTTTAACAGATGGAACTCCTCCTCACTGAGACCTTATGGGCTCTGAGCCTTCATACAAGAGTTTTACAAAATGTATACAAAAATCCTTTCACTGCATAATTTTCTGATAAAATCTGGAACCTCCAATCATCCCTTCTCTTGGGGTTATATAGAGGAAACAAAAACCTAGTAAAAGAGGTAGGTGATGATCATTGAATTTGCCTAATTAAAGCAAGAAGGCGGGAACATGTAAGCCCATGCTGCTCAATGACTTTGTAATGTTGTTTGTACTCTGTGGCCTGCTAACTGAAATAAATGCACTGGGTGAAAGTCTCTTCAGGAACAAGGTATGGAGATAAAACCATATGAACATTCCGTCCTTTTCTGAAAGACGATCCTGCTGAAGTGAAACTTGGAGGATATTGTTTTCTGTGCATGGTACACTTTGCCTTCTAACCCTGAATTAAGGTTTGAAACCTTCAATGCTGATCGTTGAATTCCTCTGATTTCCCACTGGTACTCTCTGCCGCAACATTAAGTCTCCATCTGCAAAAATTTTAGCTTTGAATGACTCTGGAGGGTTTGGCAGATTTCAACCTTGCTCCATTGATGGTGGTCATATCATAACAGCTTCCCGGATCCTTTCTCCATAATTCATCTTTGAAAAATGGTCCTTTTTGCGTCCTCTGCTTCTGTAATGGAGGCTGTGAATTATGGCAACTTTCCGCCGCTGAAACCCTGCAAAATCCGCAAACTCGTTAAGAAAAACCATGCGTGGGGACGGAGATACAGTGGGGATGACTGTGTAGCAACGTAGCATGATGAAATGGCGGAACTATGCGGGATGGCGGCAACAAACGCAGTGAAACGATGTTGGATGGTAGAAAAATGCATTGGTGAAGGTTGGCGGAAAGTTTAAATGGAAACGAGAGGGTTGGGAAATGATGTGGCGTGAGTTTAATCTGGAGAGGGTTGGGCCACGCCACGCCATTGCACATGGAATGGTGACGTGGAGAGGGTTGGGCAATGGCGTGGCGTGAGTTTAATATGGACCGTCCGATCTCAGGAGGAGATCGACGGTGGAAAACCTATCGGAGGGCAATGAGACGGTGGGCCACAGGCGCTATTGACTTGGATTAACACTCGTGCGGCTTCGGAGTGTGACGACTGTTGGATGAAGACCCCCAGATCGGACGGCTATAATGCATATCGCTCTGTATCCTCAGTCAAACAATAACGCGCGATGAGGTAGCGGTTTTGGAATAGTGACGGAGCCACGTGTCGTGCAATGTATGGAATCGCTCCGAATTGAGAAATACCGCCTGCCTTCGAAAGGCGGTGCGATAGATACCGGGCAGTTTTTGAACAGTGGACGCAGGGTGGGGACCACCGAGACGGGTAGGCTGCGGACCATTGATTTAGTAGGATGATCAGACGGTTAGTACTGCTCCCAATATTCATTTACGGTAAGCTCCCTCCAGGTTAGCATTTGTTCTAGCGCCCAGGTCTTGTGAAGGAAAAGATTTAATGGGCTAGGGCCGAAGGGGCTAGGCCTTATATATTTTCAAATATGGGTTTTCGGCCTTTCATAATGTAATTTGGAGGCATAGGAAAGTAACGATAAGCAGAAGAGGAAATTCTCAAGACAAACAGAGGGGGTTTGAAAAGTTTTAAGCAGGATTGCTTGCCAAAACTTAACAGGGGGCTGATATAATCAACAACATCTATCATGACTATTTCCTTGGCTGCCTTGCTCATTGATTGTTTCATCGTTGTCATTGTCTTTGTCACTGTATGCCTCTTCAAAATCAGTTTCAGCCTCATCACTTTCTTGTTCTTGATCTTCTATTTCCTCATCATCTCCCTCTGTGTCTTTATCTTCATCATCTTCATTCATATGATCACTGTTTGCACTAAGATTAGGATCACTGTCATGCCCATGCTCATTCTTCTCTTGGCTATCCTGTGAACCTTCTTACTGGCTGTCATATTCATCATTCTCTTCATTACCCTCTTGATAGTATTCATTAGACACTGTTTCTGCTCCACTATCTTCATCATTTCCTCTCTTTGAATATTAGCATCTTGTTCATCATGACTATGGCTCACTATTTTCGGCATCTTTGAACAAAGGGTTTTCATCTTGGTGAGAGTTTTTAGGCCTAGGGATGAAGAAATGAGTGATGGTGAGGGCATATTTTTAGCGCCACTGTCTGTGCGCAGTGTCGGTCTTTTTGTGCACAACGCAGTGTTATTTAAAACTACACCTGCCTCCTCTATGCACAACACTGGTCTGTCTCTGTGTAGTGCCACTGTCTGTGTGCATTGCCTAGAAATTTTGACAAAAATGACCTTCAACCAAGAGTTATTTTCCAACTGTGTGCAACGCCAATTTACAAAAGGCATTTGGAGGCCTTCCCTGTGTCGGAATGAGCTCCGTGATAGCTCGTTGGAAAGCTTGTGGAGTCTAATTTCGATTTTTTTTTTTTTTTTTTACATTTTGTTTCCATTTACTTATCCAAAAACTAATTTTCCCAACACTGTTAAAAAATTCCGAATGATGGTGCAAAAATGAAAAGTGCTGGTGCAGACAACTTTTGGGGGCCTTCCGTAACTCGAATTTAGCTTATGATAGCTCATTGGAAATATATTCAAGTCTAGTTATCTTTTTACTCATCAATAAAGTCATTTGGACACTCCAGCTGTGAGAAAAGCTTATTTTCCCAAGGTCACTCCAGCAGTGCAGAAATTCTCCTAGGACACCTGTGTTTTTGATATTGCTCCCAAACCATGATACCTGTGTAAAAAATGAAGGAGGTTTTTATTCTTGGGATTATATTGGACAAAAACCTCTCTCAATGCTGTCAAATGCCTCTTTGTTTGGTTAGAAACATAGTTTGAAGCAAAACTAGCCCTAGGCGTGACACATGGCTTGTCTCTTGGAATGAATTCTTGGAAAATGATGGAGGCATGATGTTTATGAGCTGGTATGGAATTATTCTTGCTAACATGATCTATAAAATGGATCCTTTGCTCTTGTGTCTCTTTTTCATATCAAACGCTAGCTTAACTGGAAGAGGAAATTAGGGTTTGGTGTAGGGGATTTAGGACTGTTTTTCAGAGGGAGGGGAATGAAGGGGTTAAGGGTTGTCTAAATTATTGGGGAAATTTTTGGGGATAGGGATAGATGTTAGATAGTAGGAGAAAGTGGAATTTCAAGAATTGAGTGAGGGGAAGGGGTCCAAAAGGGAAAAACACAAGGCTAGTCTCGAAAAGTGTCAAATTGTAGCGAAAGGCTAGATTTTGTAGAAAAATGATGATTTTGATGGATAGGAGTGATGGGAAGTGTTTATGAAGGTATATTAAGGATAGGAGGAAGTGTAAGAACATCAGGTTATAAGCCTTGTTGATGTTTAACCATGGAGATCATGAAACCAAGAAAAATGCCCTTAAAACCCCTAGATGGACAATGGAGGAGTTAGGCAAAACAAAATAGAGGGCTGAGGCCAAAGGTGACACAACAAAGACAAACTGAGTGACATGAGCCCATGATGGGTCTATCTGGGATGGGTGAGCTGAGCTTGACATGATGGGATGATGAAATAGTGAAAAAATTATCTTAAGGATAATGAAGGTAGTGAGATTTCTAGAACTCACAATGTTCATGAACTTTGTTTCTAGAAATCTAGAACCGATACTTAGTCATCTTCAGATAGTGAAAATTATGGATGACTAACAAGTTTGTCTTTTGAGTAGGTTATTCATTGTAAATACTGCAATGAGCTATGTTATAAATCTCCATAGGCAATATGTTTTGTTTTAGTGGTTTTCTAGTTTGTATGTGTCATTGAACACCGAGGATGATGTTCCCCCAAGGGGGAGGGTTCTGTAACAGCCCTGGTAAAAACATTCATGTAAAAATATATAAGACCACGATGATGGGACATGTATTCCAAGCTAAATGGTGGGAAAAAACATCCTAGTGGTTGTTCATTCAGTTTATTATGGAAAAGGAAATTGGAAAAGGAAAAGGCAAAGACAAATGCTATGGTTAAGGCATTAAAGAGGAAATAGTATCTTTGGGCACATTTATTTATGAAAATAATGGAAATGAGGAGAAAAGGAAGGTTAAAGGTCGTAGGTTGCATGTGAGGAGGAAAATGAAGGAAAATAATGGAAAATGAAGAAAATAGAGGCCTCATTAATAAAAGGCTTTTGAGGATTAGTGGGGAAGGCTTGGTTAGTTTAGTTTTGGAGTTCTCATTATTCTCTCTCTCTCTCATACTCTTCATCACTTAGAGTATTATTGGAGCTCTCTTGGAGAGTGTGGCATATTCGAATATTTGGATCAAGAAAGAAAAAGAAGTGTAGGGAAACATAGAGGAAATCATGATCAACATCTACAGCAGGTTCTGAGTGCAGGTACCAAGTTGCATGTATGATTTCCTCACTAGTTTTTGAATGCATGGTATTGCATGTGGTTTCTTGGTTATGATCTCTCATGGGCATGGAGGATGGTCGGGATCAACAGTGGATTTTCCTAGCCTTTCCATTTCCTGGACAGCCATGGTATCGTGGGTTTATTTCAATTGATTGTTTTCTAGTTGGTTCTCATGATTCCTTTAGCTATTGGGTTGAGTTATTAGTTCTTGGAGCCTTGGTTGGAAAAATTATCTATAGCCCGATGGACAACTATTGGGTTGAGTTACTAGTCCTGGAGCCTTGGTTGGAAAAATTCTCTAGAGCCCTAGGTGGGTTGAGTTACTAGTCCTGGAGCCTTCGTTGGAAAAATGCTTTGGAGCCCGAGAACTGTTGGGATTGCGTTACTAGTCATGGATCCTTGGTTGGAACAAACACTCTGGAGCCCTAGAGCAGCCTGGATGGAGACCAATCCATGACAGTTAGTGATGTCTGACCGTGAGGTGGAATCACTGGTTTGGTGTTGAGACAATTTGGTCTCTGGAGCCATGGGTTGGTGTCGATTGATGTGTTTGATAAAGTCCCACATTCATGGTTGGAATATGGCATGGGGGTGACTGGATAAAGTGAGATTTGGCTCAGCCATGTCTATGGGTGGGTGTAACGTGGAAGTCCCATTCCAGGTAATTTTTTACATTTAGTAATGAAAGGTTCAATGCCTTGGTATTTGATGAGTATAAGCACTGATTTATATATGGATTCTATTGCTAGTGTCTCCATGGTATTTCTGTCGGTATTATGTTGGTTATAAGCATGTATTGTGATAGTGATGAGGTATGGCTCTCTCCATGTTTTTACTTGTAAATAAATGCAAAATGTATTTATGGAGCAATGCTTCCTAGCCATTCTCATATAAGAAAAAGACCCCTTTGTTTAAATTTGTTGTTTATGCCTGTAGATGTTGTGTTTGTGACATGTTTGATGAAATACCTGTCATGGCGGGGTGGGGTTGAATGAGTTCCGGTTGATGCGATTGCTTACATATGTTTATTTTATTGTTATTTACCCTCTTCTAAAGTTACAGGAAGTTTTGGGCAGTGACCTCGGCTTAAGGGTTGAAAATGAGTCATAGATCCCAGAGCTACAGGCAGAAAATCCAATGTTTGGGCCTGAGCCACTACCTTGATAAGGATAGCCAATGGATCTAGGGTCTAAATCCACTATGTTTCCCTTAAAAGCCCACGACTTAGCCTCAAAGGAGATAAGAGTCAATTCCCCCTTAGGGAACAGGGCCCTCGGAGGTTGGGTTACCTCCTAGGGATGTCAATGATGCAATGTAAGGTGTTTTTTTGGTGTTTCCATCTGTTCCACTTCCTTAAGGTCATTTAGGAGGTTTGATCTCATATTAGTATCCTCTTGTCACATATTTACCCCGATTGGACAGTTACTTGGGTAGATGTGGGAAGAGGGTGTTTATTTTTATCAATTAATCATTTATTTCAAAGCATGTAAAATTAGGCATTTAGGAACACGTGGCGTTGATTTTTTTTTTTTTGAAAGGAACGCATATATACTTAAACATTATTTAACACTTATTGTTTAAAGTTTGTAAATAGTGTTCAACGATTTACATGTAAAGAAGTTTGTGGAGCTTTTCTTGTGCAGAGATTTCTGCATGGTGAAATCTCCACACATGTCTAGAAAATATTTTTAATGTTTATTTCTTAGTGTGGGTTCTCAAGTTAATCATTTATTTCAAATATTTCAAGCACAAAGGTGAGCACCCTAGGTGCACCTGCACAAAGGTGTGGTGCTCAGGAGCCTATATTAGGGGTTGTGAGCGTGAATCAATGACATGTGGGTGAGTTGGAGCACCAAGTGACATGACCACCCAAATGGTACTGAGGGTGAGTTAGGAAGAGGGCGCTAATGATACACAAATGGCAGGTGTGAGTCGGGTGAGATTAACAACGAGAAAGAACTCGAACACATGAGTGGTGGTTGATCACAACGTGTGGAGAAAAAAAAAGGCACAAGAACAGTGATATGTGCAATGGAAGTTGTCCACACAATACACGCAATGGGAGGAATGAGAAGGGAAACGTTTAAGGATGGAAAATTATCTTGAAGTTTAAAAACATTGGAAAATATCACTAGTCCCTAATATGCAAACTATAAAATGTTTTTTGATATATTTGTAAAAAATTTTAAATTTATAAAGATTGTATATACATTATCTATATATTGTTGGCGATTTTTAAGGTAAAATAATTTTATATTGTAAACATTGGGCGAATCATTTTTAGAAAAAATGGAAATTGGAGAATCTTTTTTCTTTTAAAAAATCATGGAAAATTAGCCCACCTGCGAATATTAGCCCCTAAAATTTTCCATGGGAATGAGTGTGGGTGACTTCGATTAAACAAGCGGTGAGTTTGCATGTAAATGAGTGTGTAGAGTTTAGGTTGCATGGAGCTTTCCGTATAGTGAAAACTCAGCAAAGTGAAACCTCCACACAAGAAAAGTTGTGAACAAGTCAAGTAATTTTTTTTAAGGTTTTTTTCGTAGTTTGAGCTTTGGAACTAAGAAAGGATGACTATTACTTTTACAAACTTCCATAATGGTAATGGAATTATTAAAACTATAGCTTTAACTTTTATTAAATTCGTGAAATTAGTCATACTTTTAACTATTAATCATTTATTTTCAAGGATGTAAAGTTAAGCATTTAGGAACTCTTAGCATTGAATTTTTGTTTTTATTTTTTAAGGAAGGCATGCAAGCTTAAACATTCTTTGGTGTTTAAAGTTTTTTTAAATTGTATGGAGCTATGCATGTAAAGTAGTGTACAATGCTTTGGTTGTGTAGAGTTTTCTCAAATATTTGCACAAGCAAAGCTCCGCACAAATCTAGTAAATGTTTTTAAGGTTTATTTCATAGCATGGGATAGAGAGTTAAGTAAGAGACCACTATTACTTTTACAAATTTATACATTCCTAATGGCATTATTGAAACTATAACTTTAACATTTTATTAAATCAAGAAATTAATCATATTTTTACTAATCATTTAGTTCAAACCATGTAAAATTAAACATTTAAGAACAAATGGATTTTTTTTTAAATGAAGGGATGTAAAATTAAACATTAATTAACACCGGGTGTTTAAAGGTTTTAGTGTTTAAAGTTTTTAAATAGTGAGAAAGCTCCCCACAAATCTAGTAAATGTTTAGGGTTTATTTCTTAACATAGGTTTAGGAGCTGGGTAAGAAATGCCAGACAATTAAATCACTTTGAGATCAATTTCATGTATTTTAGTTGTTGTTTTACATGAGTACATGTATAAATTAAACTACATGTTGAAGCTTGTGCCAAAAGCTTTCACTATGAGCATAGCTTTTATTGTGAAGAACTATTTTTTGAAGATATTTTTTTTAATTGTGGAGAGTTCTTTTTGTGAAGATATTTTTTCTTTCATTGTTCATAGTTTTAATTTAGACACAATAGTACTATGTGTAATTGCAGCTATTAATCTTTGTTAATTTTTAGTTTTCCCTGCCCAATAACTCAACAAAGATACAAAGTACAAAACTAATCACGTTAAACCGTTTTCAAAATATTTAATATTTTCTCTACCTCTATGCCTAACTTTGACCAATGGTTATTAAAAAGACGAATAAAAAAGAAACCCAACAAACAAAGTTGGTTTTAAATTGGACCCGGAACCGTTCTACGCCTAACCTTCACAAATGGCTTAACGGACAAATAAAAAAACAACCCAACAAACAACATTGATTTTTTGGACCTAGCTGATTTGAAATTGTACTACTTCATTTCATTTAATGAAAAATATGACTAATGTCATGTGTAACCTCATTTATCGAGGATATTATTTTGACTCAGTATTCAAAAACTACACAACTCGAAATTGTACTACTTTATTTCATTTAATGAAAATTATGATTAACGTTATGTGTAAGCTCATTTATCGAGGATATTATTTTGACTCAGTCTTCAAAAACTAGACAACTCGTACAAATAGATAGGATATTATTCAGATTTATGTAACAGGTGTTAATTGGTTCTTTAAAATGATATATTTTTTTTAAATAAACGCATAATAAATAAATAAAATCATTATAAAAAATATCATCAAACTTATAATTATTTAGAAAACACTTGCCAATTATATTCTGCTGAAGCTGTCTCAAAATCACATAATTATTCATAAAAACAAGTCTTTAAAGTTTCAATTTGCATCATATGGTGAAGTGATTGAGATAATACTTCATTCAAATGATATTAGTCAGTCTTGCCAAGATGAGATTAGGTAAAACTGTCTCAACAAATTGAAGCAAATAGTTCTATGGACGTAGATGATTTAGCAATAGCAATCTAATTTTGCAATAGAAATGAAAATATTTCACTTACAGGCATGGAAAATTTTAGGGGCTAATATTCGCAGGTGGGCTAATTTTCCATGGTTATTCTATAAAAAAAATTCGCCAATTTCCATATTTTTATAAAAATGATTCGCCCAAATTTTACAATATAAAATTATTTTAAGTTAAAAATCGCCAACATTATATAAACAATATATATATAATATCATTATAAATTTGAATAGTTTTACAAATACGTCAATAAATATTTTATAGTTTACATATTAGGGACTAGTAAGATTCGCCAATTTTTTAAACTTCAAGATAATTTTCCATCCTTAAAATTATCCTGCCAAACTTAAGTGTCGAATTCACAAACCACAATATTTGAAGGGACACAGTGTATTCTTCCTTGTTGACATTGACATTGACATTGACATTTCAAGATGCCTAGAGAGTAGTTAGTTTTATTTGGTGCATCATTCAAATGGTTGTAAAATTTGCAAATCACAATCCTTGGCTCGTAATAGGAAATTTCTTTTGCCTAAATAACATTGCACTTTATCTCTTTTCAATCAACACACCTATCCAATTTTTTAAATATAAATTTATTGAAATCAACACACCTATCCAATTTTTAAAATATAAATTTATTGAAAGCCTTAAATCTGTTTCTGAGAAATGTCTAGACATTTGTTTGTTGAGAAATATTATATGGAATAGATAGATTTACTCAATATAATTACAAACATGTCATTGTGTATCTATTCGACGACACCTTTTGTTATCATGACTCTGAGATGAAAACATTTCCCATTTCTTTATGAAAACCTTTCCCATTTCTTTTCCATAATACAATGTTCACAAAAAATCTTCAGGTCTACCTTTCTCATCTACAACTCTAAGGTTCACGTTTCCAATATGTCGAGTACGTCATAGGCTTTGATGTGATCTCTCTAAAAGGAATAGGGTTTTGTCTTCTTCACTTCCACCCTCGTGAACAATAAAATTATTACACCGATCACTGATTATGTTTTCCAACATGTATGGAGTTCCATTACAAACTCGAGCCTGTTCAAAATGATGCTCTTCAAACACCTTTTTTTTTTTTGGTCATGACAACTGATCTGATATGGGAAATATCCTCACAATATGTTATATGTAAACAAAAATGTTGGTTTTTCTTATATAAAATTAAAATTAATTAAAAAAAATACATGGTAGATTCATTTCTCAAGCATAGTATGTACACCTGTATCACTTATCCTACCTATCGAGTTTATAGCCAACCGTGGAATGTGCAATTCTTCTAATTCTTCCAACTAGTCTCTTTTATTAAATCTTTTTAAATTTTTTTAAATTTGTATTTTTTTGTCATAACATATAGCTCCCTGGACTGTGGGAATTTTTTATTTATTACCGGCTTTAAGTCTGTTTAAAAATTGTATACTGTATTACACAACTTTTTATTTTTGGTTTATTTATATGAGAAATTTCTTCAGGGTTCTGTAACCTCTCTCTCATATATTTTGTGTATAATAATTGTGTCTTTCATTTAGACAGTTTCGACCTACGGTTTTTCTTATAGAGAATGACTGTTGTTATATTACCAAAAGAATTTTTTGAATTACCTCCACACTTTGTTTTCTTTCTAACAACAAACTTTGTCAACGACATAATGATTACCTTCCATCATTATTAACTCATTGAATGAAAGACTACACCACTCATGGAAATAGATATTTATTATTAATTTTTTTAATCATTTACGTAATAAAATAAATAAATAAAAGATTTAAAAATAATTGTATAATAAGTAAAAGATTTAAAAATAATTGTATAATAAGTAATGTTAATTTGTTGTTTCAATTAATAAAAGATTTTATTATTTTAAAATTAGCAATTGTATTACATGTTGCAATTGGAACGCCCTAAGGGCAGGGGATGGAAGTCAAAATTTCATGTAATTTCATTTATTTATCATTTTTTATGTGAGAAAAACTTCCAAATTTAAATTTTGCAGAATTGATTTATGTCATGGATTATAATTGCAAGATGGGTTCATCTAGCGAACTTGGGGTGCAGCCATCAAGACAAAGAATAGTGCACGAGGAAGGCCTTGAAACTCTGCAAGAAATTGTTGGCAATGATAACAACCCAAACCAAGTTCCCTCATCTGGGTGTCAAGGGCATCAAGGGAGTCGTGATGAGGCTCCTTGTCACAAGGGCCACATGGCATTATGAGCATGACACGAGGCAGAGAATGTGGGCGGCTCATCCTATGCCATATTAAATCGGTAGTTAGTGCGGCCAGATGCATGCAGGTGATGTCACAAAAGTCTCAAAATGTGAGCCACAAGTGGAACGAAAAAAGCTTGGGTAGAAGGAATGTTAATAGATTGATGTCAATTGAAGCACGAAGGTCTTAGAAGGGGAATTGTGGCCGCGGAAGGAAGAAAAG
The DNA here is from genome assembly GCA_034641835.2 of Pinus albicaulis. Taxonomy (NCBI): domain Eukaryota; kingdom Viridiplantae; phylum Streptophyta; class Pinopsida; order Pinales; family Pinaceae; genus Pinus; species Pinus albicaulis. Next base: position 986,999,778 of record CM076577.1, on the reverse strand, counting down.
GGGGAAGGAACTCTTTCGAGCAGGAGCTGGAAATTGTACACCTGGTATGTATCCTTCTCTCATCTGTTACCGAACATGATATTCCTTTGTGTTGCTGAGATGGGAGGGTGGTTTACTCAGAATTCTATGCAGCCTAGTTTGTATACTGAGCCTGAGTGCAGTGAATTTTGTCAAGGTTACTCTTTGGTGTTGATATGGGAGGGTGGCACCCTGAGAAGGCCATTGCCTATTACTGGGAGTGGGAGGGTTTTAAGTAGAGGTACCAAGTATCAATGGCATAGTTAGAATGCCCAATTTCAATTTCCCTCCACGGTTGTTTGGTTTCCATCATATCTTGAGGCATCCCTCAGAGTCTTTGCCTCAGCTAGTCAAGTCGACATATCTTTGCACAGTAATAGCCTTTGTTCCCTAATAGAGAAAAATGTAGGGGTGGTGGCGTGAGATGCTGCTCGAAGGTGTTGGGTATGGCTCCACCTTGAATTTTATCACAAAACCATGCTTCTTGACTCTCTCTGTCATGAATTTTATCTCCACAACATATCGATGTAACTACTCTGCATGTATGGTCTGGAATGAATATTTGAGTATTATGGGCTCTAGTAATCTCGCAAACCTAGAGTGTGGAAAATTAATGGCAATTCATCATGAGTTCTCAAATTTTAGTAGATGTAACTGTTATTTATGTAGGCCTTGGGGAATTGACTTAAATATTGTGTGTTTTGTCGTGTTGTCTATTGAGAGCGTCAAGTCAATGATACTGCTTTATCAATCTTCGAGCTCTGCACTGGCTACGAAGAGGAAATCTCGTATAGTCAAGAAAATAGGGGCATGCAATGAGTGTTCTATCTTGTTGTCTATTGAGGGCGTCAAGTTAATGATATTGTATTATCAATATTCAAGCTAGGGATCAGCTATGAAGAGGAACTCTCGCATAGTCAAGAAAATAGGGTCATGCAATTAGTTGAAAGGAAATAATGATGAGGCGGAGGGCTAGAAATACTCGATGCTCAATAAACGGGAAAATATTTTGTTTTGTCAAACTATAAACAATGATGTTGTTGTGTTTCTCTGTATAGGTCCTCTTAGCTTCTTTATCCTTCTTGTCTTTGTACGTCGGGTGGGAACCCCGGTGTGGATTCGGGTGAAGTAACAATTGCTCAAAGACCCACCAAAAGAGAAAATGGTGAAAGCACAGAAATATAAAGGAAATGCAGGAAAGAGAGGTCCAACTGGCAACACAGGAAAAGACAAAGGCAAGGAGAAGTTGGGACCTAGTAAATGAGGAAGAAAATCTGGTAAAGAAACCATGGAAAACCTACTGCATACCTATGTCGTTGGGATGCCTTCTCAAGTAAAAGGCTTGATAGCAGGTTGGGAGCGAGACCTCAAAACCAAAGTCAAGGATGACATTCCAGACGATGAAATGGAACCAATGGTGACATATCCCGGGAAACAAGAGGACGATTGTCCCTATTAAAACAGGCAATCCACCTCTACTCGACAATGAAGTATTTAATGGAAAAGGCCATTGCAACACGTGAGGAGGTAGGAGATGATATAAAGGCAGGTTCGATATTGGTTGATATGCACAGAGACATTAAGGAAATACAACTCTCGGTACATCACCAGAATGTGTGTCTTGGCCCCATTGAACGTCAACTTCAAAGCATCCATCAAATAGATATGCTTGGATCAAGTGCAAAGGATCTGACACCTATTGAATCCTCAGATGAGTAATTACAAAAGTCTAGTTTTTTGTTGAAACATGAATGCTTTTAATAGTATGCTAAAAGATATAGTAGATAATATACCCTGTAAGACATTTAGAGATAAGATTAAGATGTTTCAATTTTGGTTGGCTTTTAACTCTTTTAGGTGGCCAAAAGACCTGGTTTCCTACGGGTAGGTTGAGGCTACCAAGCATTGAATTTGATTAACCTGTTGTCTTTTTTTAAATGAATGAATAGAGAGGCACTACCAAATTTACAAAAAAAAAAAAAAAAAAATACTATCTATAGAATTAATAGAATATTTTATTGAAATTTTCATCACTTCGATATACATGATTTATTTTAAATTTGAATGGATAATATCAATATATATTTTGTGGCAAGTTTGAATGATTGAATAATCAAATTGCTATCGTGTGTAATATCAAAATGGAAACTCATAATGAGCTTTAATGATTCAGGAAGAAATCACAAGCTTGCCCCATCTTTACAAGTCAATCTGAGCTACACAAGTATGTACAATAATATTAGCACCATCTAAATCATCGAGGATATAATTCTATGGATAAGGGGCCATCTTCTATACAAGTGAACTTCAACACAATATTAGATACAACCTAAGATGATTTTCAAGTTAGCTAGTCTCAATTCCTCTTCCGCATTTTGTTTTCTTTCTACTAACAATGGAAAGACATAAATATCTATAATCATATTAGAAGCTTATTCATTAGACATGACCAATACTACCCATTCTATAAAAAAAAATCAGCAATAAGACATGGAAACTATTACTTATTTTCTAGTGATAATTGGCATTCATTCACTTCATATTATACGAATGAGATTCATAAAAATAAAACAAGTTATCTATTACCTAAGTGGAAATTTATCAATGCAATTAAATAGCCTTTTTTAAGTTCTCTCTACCCAATGTTTTCAAGTCAACAACTTCTTCACTACTTGTAAAAATCCACGAGTCCGTTGAGTTAGTACCAAAAGTGACTTAGGTTGTGACCTACACAAACCAAATCTTTCTGGAGAATACATCAAGACTTAGTTTATTGAAAGCTTGCAATAGTTTTATCTTATAATCTAAGCAGAGAAATCAGTTTATTTCGAGCAAACAACATATTTAAGTATGATTTGAAATTGTTTCAATAAGTTACAAATAAATATCAACAAAACACTAACAAATATTGATAATGAGGAATAAATATATGGAAGCAATTTCCAAAAATGGTTTGGGAATGCAGATATAATATTAGGTTTAAAAGAAAAGCTTGAGATTAGTATTTTGAATCATCTTCTCCAAAGGTTTATCACTTCTTCAAGATTTAAAACTTTGAAGTTTTAATGTGTGTAGATGAAGACAAGTGACAAGGTGTCATTGAAGATCATTTAACTCTTTCCTGACTTGGCCTATATAATATGTGTTTTCAACTAGTCCCCTATCAATATCAGACACGTGATATGAGCAGCAAGAGATGGTTTGAGAGTTTGTGGGTGTTGGTTTTTAACTTCGGATGAGGTATATTTTGCCATAGCTGGTAGAAACCATGGAACAAATCGCATCTTCTTCCCCAGGATGCCTCAATAGAGGGGGAGGCGTGACCATCTTATGTAGGCAGCATACAAGTCAAGATCACCTTTTGGGTAGTGAATGAAATGCCAGAATCTATGACGAGCAAAAACGTTCCCAGGCATGTGGATAAACACGGGAGCACATGATGGAGCACTCATGGAAGATTGAGGAGGTGAGTTCGAAGCTATGTCGATTGAAATTAAGTGATATCATAGGTATGTTCTGATTCAGCCATTCTGATGAGATTTAGGGAGTTCCTGTGAGGTTTGGATTGCTATCCTTATGTAGAACAGTACAGTTTTCCCAAGGGAATGAAGCCAGAAGTTCCGAAGGGGATTCTATCCCATATACTACTCCGTATTGTATTTGGGCTTTATGAAGTGTTGTGCTTTGTATTGTATGGAGGGGGATGTAAGGGTTTGTGTCTGTTGGATACACTCTTTCTGGGGATGGTTGTACTACTGATGACATATTTAGGTGTCTGTTGGAAGCATTAAAGCTGTTAGGGTTGTGTAGAATGTTATCGGAGCGTGGGGAAGTTATTATGATCGCTATTATGATATTTTCTGCAATTATCATATTGAGAGCCATGTTAAAAATGATATATAGGGAAAATGTTAAACGGGGGGAATAAAAACTCCACGTTTGAGTCTTCCTCTGATTTGGACTCCCTGTCTACACACTATCATCCAAGGTGGTATTCTCTTTGGCAGGGATGGGTAGACTCCATTATGATAACTAGACCTTGCAAGGATTTTGGATTTAAGCTATTCTCCAGATGGTGGACATGCCCGGGATGTTGTTGTTGTTGTTGTTTTCATTTTTGACAGGATTGATGTGAGGTGCTTCTATTTTTCCTGGTGACGGAAACAACTATTTCTCATGGACCTCACCTTTTTTTCGGACTGGGGTAGGTGTCATCACCTTTTCTGACAAAGTGACTAGGGGAATTAAGGAATTACAACCTACATGGTAGGGAGAATATTTGCTTGCAAATTTGTCTGATAGATTTGGGCATAGCAATGACTAAATCGGGTCTGGGGATGAGGTTATCCGGGTTGTAATTCCTGTGGGTGGCAGCTTCCATTTATAGAGCATTCATGACACTGAAGTCCCTAGGGTCTGATTATATTTGTTTATTATAACCAATGACTATTGGATCAAGGTGAAGACATTCATACCCTGCTTTTGATGCACGTACGGGACCTTTGAAAGTATATGATTATTCCTTTTTCCTTATTCAAATTGGATATTTATATCCAGTGGCATCTTCACGCGATTTTCAATAAAGGTGTGGTTTTCGTTATCCACCTACCTGCCAACTCATTATTATTGGGGCTATCGTCATCAGTTCCTAAAGGATGACGGATTTCAATGACATTATAACATCAAACATGTCTGCCCAAGAGGCGTTAATTGCTGCTACTATTGAAGCAGAGAATAAACGCATTCAGGATCAGGATGAAGATGCAAGACTAATTGCATAGTCTATGTTTATGCCCCAGGGTTTTCGCGTTGGTGCGAATCACGTTGGCAAGGTGTTCAACAGGGTTGTTGGAGGGAATGAAGCTGGGGGAAGGAATGGCCGGAGTCAGAAGTGGCATCACTATTACAAACTGGCCATGGCGGTAAAGGAGGTTATTATGGAGTATGATGACCTATGGGGAAGGGCGGCGAGTCTCCAGAAGAGAGCTCTAATTGGTCGGTGGATGTTTGCAGATGGGAAAGAGGTGGACATGGTGGAATGGGTGAAGCTGTTCTGGAACCCTATACTGGGTTGCACGCCAAAGATCAGTGTGTTTCTTAATAACTGGTTCAGTATTCATTTCATGAAGGAGGAGGATGTAGCGAAGATTATTCAGAAGACGTGGGTACGTGGTAAAAGTTTCATGCAACTTGTACCCTGGTATATGGGCTTTAACCCTGTTATGGAAGCACCAAAGAGAAAAGTAGTGTGGGTGAAGCTGTTGGGGCTTCCACTTGAATTTTGGACGTTGAGGGCTCTTAGGGCGATTGGCGACTCTATTGGCTGTACCAAGTACATAGACCCCCGTATCATTGGAACCACTGATAAGAGAATTGCATGGATATTAGTGGAGGTATGTTTCACGGGGGGGTTGATGGGGGATGTCGACCTTGTGTGGGGACAACGAAGGCACATACAAAGAGTCAACTATTGGGGGGTACCATTCTGGTGCTTGATTTGTCATCGAACAGGACATTTAAAGATTTACTTCCCAATGCATTTCAAAAACGCCCTCAGGGTCAGGTCCTTCAATGACGGTTTCGGTCGCAATAATGTTGCTGTCGATGCGAGGGACGGTCATGGTGACCAAAAATCGGGTAAGTCACTTCCACCATCTTCTAGTGATGAAGATTATGTATCTGCCAGTGATTTTTGTGAGAAACAAGCTCCTCCTAACAATGAATTACCTTTTGTTAATGACCTATGTATTCCTATATTTTCAAGGGATATGGTGTGGGGGGGGGGGGGGGGGGGTGCCTCTGGTTAATGAACATGGTTCCTCTGTTTCTCCTAAGGATAAGGATAGGGAAGCGAGGTCCTTAACGGGTGCCTGGTCTTCACATAATACCGTTGTCAGTTCGGCATTGCTAGATGAGCCCCTGCATTCTGCCACCTGTGTTTCTCCCCTACATATTTCATCTCTCGGGCCTTCTAAAAATCCCTCTGAACAATTATATGTATCTCCATCGTTGCCTCCTCTTGAATGGGCATCTCCCCCATCACCCCGCCATGATGTTTCCTTCAATATCACAGAATCGCCCAAAAATTTTGTAGGAAGCGATAAGATTATTTACTGGGCAACCCAAACCTTGACTTTGCAACCTTAATGGTATTTGATAGGATGCCACAACAACATGAAATTATTATATCCCCTGAATCTGGTAACAACATAACTGTACGCAAGAAAACAAAACTGTTCTCGAGACATTTCAGGGGGCGGCCTAAAACTAAATCTCTATTTAGAGATGATTTCCTGGACCTCATGGATGTACCCATCTCTTCTTCTGGTGACATCGGGGCGCTTAGAGCAAGCAATCCCCCAGGTGGTTCCAAATGACCTCTATCCTATCTATGAATCTCAGGGGTATGGGCGAACCCTCCAAACTCTATCGCCTGAGGGAGGTGCTTAATGTGGAGAGACCTATCATTATTCTTATCCAGGTAACTCTATGTGACAGATTGAAAGAAATTAGGAATATTCTTACCATCAGACCGGGTTGGCACACAGCAGTCATGGATGTTGTTGGTCATGCGAGAGGCTTACTCGCATTATGGAATCCATCATATGCTAATTTTTTAGCCTTTAGTTTTTTTGGACGCATCTTATTAACCAGAAATATATGCGGGGTACATGACACTTTCAACATATTAAACTTATATGCACCATGCCAGAACAAATATGAATTTTGGAAGCGCCTGTACAATTCCGGTATACTTTCATTGGAGAACCTGTTTGTTGTTGGGTGCTAAAAGGTGCCTTTTAAAACTCCTATTTATCCCACATTAATTATCAACCCAGGCAGGTCCTCTTATTTCAAGAGTGTACACAATATGTGCACGCTATAATCCGATAGAGTAATGTTTCTTAAAATTTAGTATAAATCTTTCAAATGCAAGAGTAAACAGATGCTGAAAATGAAATCTAATTACAACAATATGAAACTCAATGTTATGAAATTCAATATTTCACTCAACAATCATCAGTCAAGGATGCAGTAGTGATAACTCTTTCCTTTGGCAACTGATGTAAATGAAATCAAATAATAACAAGACAATCAATCTGAGAACGTAGGTAGCAATAACCAATGTCCTTTACATTTGATGATCTTACACTCCACACTAAAGCAAGTAAACTAGGCAAGCTCTTCAAAAGCAAAACCAAACTCTTTGCAAGTATGAAATAAACTATAAACTAATTAACTGAAATGAACAACAGATCTATTTTACTGGAATTGAACAGCAATAGAAATGAACAACAAACTCTATCTAATGGATTTGAACAGCAAATTCTATCTAATGGAAATGAACAACATTCAGAAATGAACAGTAAAGCTATTTGATAGAGATGAACAACAATTCTAGAATGAATAGCAAGGCTATTGAATAGAAATGAATAGCATAACAATGTAAGTTGTAAATAATAGTAATCTTGTTATGGTGGAAAGGAACAACAATGCAGTTCAAACACATCTTATGTAATAAAACAAATTCATAGAATATTGAAACAACAAGCTATAAAACAGGAAACTGTAAAGCAATGCTACTAAAAGAAATAAATATTAAATCAAATCACTCACACGCAAGAATCATAAATATAATACAAAGACTCAATGAACTCCACCAAAGGCTGGGCCCTTAGCCGCCAGTGAGCATTGCTAAGTTACCTCAGAATAATTGAATGAGCAGCAATGCAAATTATTTATTGATGATCGAAATCATTACAACACAAGTCTGTATTTTCAGAATTGCGTTATGTCCATTACAAATGATGCGTAAATGAAAGATACATAATGCAGCATGTAATAATGTCTGATTTAGAATCTTCGCTCTTTTATATCAGCATATCAATCCCATAATAAAATCTGAATTAATTCTCAATTGATCCATATTCAATCTCCCCTTCTCTGATCTCTGTTTTCCATTTAAATACACAGAGCGCAAAGAGAAGTTACAATAGAGATAATTACAAAATGATTCTCATAACAAATTTGGATTGTATTCAACCAATTGATCAGCAAGATCATATCTGGAGTATATTTCCATCAATCATTCAACAGGAACAGGTTGAATTTGGTATTGCAATTGACATCATTTGGAAAATGGCCACAACAGTGAATCTGGGAAAATCGTCCTCAGAGAAACTTCCGTTTCTCTTAATACGGACTAAATTTGGGCAAACCATTCTTCGATAAAGTTAATTTGGTCCGTTCTGGACAAAACCCATGTTTCATATTTTCCAGATTCTTCTCCATTTGCCCAGAATGTCCAATGAAAAACTGTCACTTCTTATTCCAGCGAATTTCCGAGTTGGAATATTGAATGATGTGCTGGAGATCAAATCTACAATCTGAAAAATATCTTGGAGGCTAAAATGGTGAGTGATGTTACAAAATATATTAATAAACCATCATTGGTAAAATCATGCATAATAATCATTAATTTATTAATAACAAAGGAGCATAAATAGTTATAAGATGGAATTATATGATAAACCATGATAAATGACGTGATAAAAAATGGTAGAAATGGATGAAAAAGGTGTTAAAAAGTGATAATAATAATAATAACATATTAGTGGCCCAACATTTGTAATTGGGGATTTCAACTCAACTTTAAATGCTGATGAATCATGGGGTCTTAGAGCCCGTGTTGACCCGTTGGCGGGCTACATTGGCAGGATATTTGAGCTGGCACAGATTATTGACGTTCGACCAAATCCTATTATTCCTACATGGACTAATCGATGATAAGAGGGGGATTTTATCAGTAAGAGGTTGGACAGAGCTATGGTGACAGGTACCATGGTTGATAGATTGGGTAATATGCGATCATTTGTCCATGTATCAGACTTATCGGATCACATGGAAATTGTTTTGTCGTGGCACACGTATAACAAAAGAAAGGGGGTCCCTTTCAAATTCAATCAGGCATGGATGAATGATGAGGAATACAACAAGATCATCCAAGAATATTAGACGAGAGATTCTCCATATGAGGGATTACATGGATGGGAGCGATTCCATGCAAAACTACAGCGAATAAAGTCCATTACAAAGGCATGGGAAATTAGAAAGAAAGAAAATCTCAAGGAGGAGTTCAATGATATAGCAAAAATTCTCAACGACATACATTCTAAATTTGTTAATTGTGCCCGGATGATCAAACCTACTTGCAAATAGTCAAGCTACAGCAGAGAAGAGCGGAGATCCTAAAGATTGAAGAACTAACATGGAAACTAAAGAGCAAGATCAAATAGCTCAAGGAACGAGATTTGAATACAAATTTTTTTCACAAAACTACAAATGAGAGGAAAAACAAAAATGCAATATGGTATATTCAGAAAAATGAGGGGAGCTGTGTCTATTCCACGGAGGAGATTATGGAGGAAGCTTACATACACTTCTTGACCTTCTACCAAGCTCATATAGATATTTCCTTAGAATACCAGACATGGGTCCTTAAGTATATTCCGTATATGTTTGATGAGGAGGCTATTCAAAGCCTAAATGCTACAATTACAAAGGAGGAAGTGGAGCTAACACTAAAGTCTTTTGCACACGACAAATGTCCAGGACCGGATGGCTGGCCAACGAAATTTTATGTGCATTTCTTTGACATTATTGCATAGAAGATTACGGCTGTTGTGGAAAACGGATGGATTATGGGACACATTCTGGCGAGCATGAATGCCACCTTCTTGGCTCTCATTTCCAAATCATCAAATCCTAAGAATTTTTCAAACTTCAGACCAATATCTTTGTGTAATATTATATACAAGGTTTCATCTAAAATCATTGCAAATAGGATGAGAACAACATTATCGAAGTATATCTTGAAGGAGCAGTATGGATTTATGAAGGGACGATTGATTCATGATGCAATTTCCATAGCTCAGGAAGCTATGCATTCTATGCACGTTGGGAAGATGGAGGCTCTCATTCTGAAAATTGATCTTTATAAAGCATATGGCACAGTGGACTGGTCATACATTAGACTGGTACTTCTTAAGATTGGGCTCCCGATACACATTATCAGATGGATTATGGTGTGTATATCATCCACCAGGTTTGCTGTTATCATAAATGGTTTGCCGACAAATTTCATTGGAGTTGAACGGGGATTAAGACAGGGATGTGCTCTATCCCCTCTCATATTCATATTGATTATGGATGGATTTAGCAGGCTTATGGAGATGGCCATGACCTCATGTTATATCTCTGGGCTCTCTTTCTCTAATGCTGTATGTATCACTCATTCACTCTTTGTGGATGATCTTCTTATTTTTTGCCAGATTATTAGAAACCATTGGTTCTATATTCATTTCTTGCTGACTAGATTTGGGAAGGCATCTGGTCTAGGCATTAACAAGGATAAATCTTTCCTTATTTGTGATTATGGTAATGAGGAGGAGATTAATTTCATTTCTAATTTCCTTGGAGTCCATATTAAGAGGGAAAATGAAGGATTCCTATACTTAGGATACACAATCAAAACTTGCGGGTATTGAGTGAAGGAATGGATGTGGCTTGTGGAGAGATTCAAAGTTAAGATTAGAAAATGGACACATAGGTGGCTCTCATTGGGTGGCAGACTAATCATGATCCAAGTGGTCCTAATGCAACTTATTGTGCACTGAGGTCACCTTTTTTACCTCCCAGAGCAAATAGTGCATCGTACCAATCAAATTCTGGCAAAATGTTTATGGGGAGGTGCTAATATGACCAAAAATAGAATCTTTGTAAACTTGAGTTGTTATGTGTACCAAAAAAGTAGGGTGGATGGGGTATCCTGAAAACTCGAGCCTTTAACTCTGCTCTTCTCATTAAATCTCCGTGGAGGGAAATTAAGGGCAACAGAATATGGAATGATATCATATTCGTTAAATACTTAAATGGTGATTCTCTGCACAAACTTTACTGCAGGCAACTCATTTTTCCTATGAGCATTTTGGCTATATGGCTGGGTTTCAAGAAAATAATTCCAATTTTTGCTCAGTAGCTGGTTTGGAGATTGGGGAATGGGTTGAAGATCATCCTTGGTTGTGATAGGATATATGGTATGAATTTTGATTCACTCCCTAGCCAGCGGATCACTCACAAACTTTCTCACTATGGAATCATACATTTCTATCAAGTCGTCCACTACTGGGCCCATGGTGCTCCCATCTTGAAATCTGCTAAGATTCTAGGCCTCACTGGTAGGGATGCGGTGGATTGGAAGGAATATATGTAGTGTATTCAGGTAGCAGGATTATGCTACATGAATGAATGAGACATGATTACATGGGAGGGGGACATCAAACAGGGCTCAGTGATTGTACAGGATACTTATTTCTACACTATTTCTCAGTTTGGACAGGAGGAATTGTCCACAGGTTTTTGGCCTTTTTGGCATAGGAAAATACCAACTAAGATTCTATTATTTGGTTGGTTGGTTTGGAGAGAGAAAATCCTTACATGGGATTCCCTCTTACGCAAGGGTTTTCAGGGTCCTGGAAGGTGTGCTCTGTGTCTCAATTATGAGGAATCTGCTGATCATCTTTTCCTTTCATGCCCAAGGGTGATTGTTATTTGGAAAATTTTCAGTCGCCATATTATTGACTCATCATGGATCCCACGAGACTTCATGGAGGCCACCCATAGATGGGACAAGATCTACGGGAATTCAATCCTTGCCTTTCTTCCTCATATGGGAAGTATGGTTGGCACAGAATCAGATTATATTTGATGGAAAGTGTTTCTCCACTGCTCTCATTCACTCTACCATAATGAAATGGATCAATGTCCGGGTACCTGTTGTGGCTAGCATTTTTTATTCCTCTATTAGGAATAGGCCTCATCCCATTGCTACTCCTGCGATTTATTTTGATGGAGCATGTTAGGAGGGTATGATGGGATGTGGGGCATGGATTAAGATATCGAAGGCTGAGCGAATTCATATATGCTGGAATGGATGCTGGGGAACTAAAATTTTGGCGGAACTTATGGCTCTTTGGTGTGGTCTTCTTGCTGCCCATTACATGGGAATCAAGGAGGTCTATATTTTTGGTGACTCTAAAATCATCATCGATGTCGTGGTTGGGATTACTACACTTATCTTCCCCAAGTACACAGGGTTGGCTATTGAGGACACAACAGTTATGGGCTAAAATGAACAAGTCGCATATTAACCACATCTTCAGAGAAATCAACACTAGATCTGATGGGCTCTCCAAAAAGGGTCTTGGTATGATTTTTGGTATTATGCAGGTTAATCAATTCAGGAATGGTCAATACATATGGGCCACGGAAATCCCTATTCCTTAACAATGGACATGGGATTCTTGGCTTGCTTCATCAAACGAGCCTGCTTGGGTTTCTTTATGTGTTATCAATTCAGGTTATATGTGGGCGGAGTCGACTGCAAGCGAGCCGGCTTCTACTGCTATGTTTTTGTTTTCTTATAACTTTTATCCCTGATCACAGGGGATGAGCAGAATGGTATTTTCTGCATCGTAATTATGTTTATGGTATTTTTTGCTGCTTTCTCTATGCTTGAGAATACTGTTATATGGAACTGAAATGTGGATTTGGTATCTGTTTAATTCTGGTTATGATTTGAGGCTTTCTTGCATGATGATCTCAATCTGAGATATCAAACAATGTATTGGAAATATGTACTATTTATATTGATAATAGACAATGGTTTTTTTCTTCTGAAAAAATAAGAAGACAAGTGACAAGAATGAAAATTCCACTTTCATTTGTGGTAGCATCAAGAAAAAAAAAATTGCAGCATTATTTAGGTTAATTAATTTTTTTGTCCTCACAAATTACTTATGGTGGGGGGTGAATCCCGGAAAATTGTTCAAATCACACACAAATTCCTTTTCTTATATGTCAAATGAATGCATGTCTGGTGTGGCCTAGATCTCAAATGTACATTATGAGCTTATTATGTTCCCATATTCTAGATTGGTTTGATTCTAATTTTGAATTAGGGCTGAAATGTAGCAAGTTTCAATGTTCTCTCGATGACTTGTACTTCTACTCATAGTATGTTGTGTAACAAAGGCATAATACTCATGAGGATAAGTACTAATGGATAAAATCCCTCTATTTAGCCTTGGTTATCCCAATGACATATAAATTCAAATATTCTACCATAAGTTAAAGGATGCACATATGACATTTAGGCCCAACAGTCCCTATGAATTAAAAATTCTTTAAAACAAAACATGAAAACCTTTTCAGGTATTGACTTGATGTGGCTTTTCTTCCCTAAAGCAATCTACCATTACTCTATAATCTAGTATGTCTTGTAACCCAGAATTTTACTTCTCACTTCTAGTGCGCACCCACATTACGAGGTCTTTACTCTCCTCAAAATCCTGAATTACTACTTGCTTGCCTGTCACTAGCTCCAAGAGAACCACTCCATAATTGTAGATGTCACTTTTCTCATTCACGTTGAGAGTGTATGCATATTTTGAACCAAACGAAAAACTAATTAATTTTTAGTTCTGAGATAACAATTATGATTATAAATTCTCTATTTAATTTGAATGAATTCACAACTCTAAGTTGCTTCAGGATACTAGAGATTTTTCACAAGAGATATGGCTTCAAAATTTTGCATGTAGAGACTCCAAACCTTATCTAGATCCTATGCATCTTAAGGGAACACATGAAAATTTATAATTCAGGCCTACTTACTGATGATAGAAGCCCAAGTGAATTCCTTTATGGCTTCGTAACCTCTATCTAAGTTCTAAACAACATTCTTTTACATCATGATTACAACTTCTAACAAAAAAAAATCATTTTTCTCAAAATATACTTAATTTGAAATATGAAATAAAAAATAAAAAATACTAAGCTACCAAGTTTTAGGCCCACACTTCAATTTCTTTCAATGGGTAACATCAAAAGCTCTAGATATGAACTTTTCATGAAGTGTAAAATTCCCGTGCAACGATTCTCATGTCATTGTGAGAATGTGTGTGCTTGATAAGCACAAAATTACCTTTGAACCACGAACTTGGCCAGGTTAAAATCATATTGAAAAAAATCAAATAACTAAATGGACATGAAAATATACTACTTTGACAGCTGGGTAATTTGCAGTCAAAGAGCCTAAGGAGCCCTTTGAATTTCATAATGAATGGAAGTCACACATTTCAGATATAATTCCCACTCTGAATCACAAGAGAATTTTAGATCTTGGTACTTCTTAGTATTTATTGTGGGTTGTTGGAAGTGCTTCTCAAAACACATGAGCATGTGCAACTTGTACTTCAATTTCTGAAACTCATGCCATTCAAGTTGGAATGTGTGATGAAAATTTTATTTGGCCTACAGAAACAAGGTAATTAACTAAGTAAATAAATAAAAAATATATATATAGATATTAAATTATGTATTTTTCCAAAGCTTGAACATAGTGCTTTATCCTTCATAATGTTAATCTGGAGTTATTGATTTTTAGGCAAAGGTGTTACAAGGTCAACAGACTTTATTTTCAATTAAAATTGTGTCTTTATTGGAAATATATTTGTGAATATGTAATTTTCTATGTACGTGGATCTATATAACCATAGGATCTAACAATTTCATACATGAAATTGATTCCCTTCTCACAACTCTCAAGGACCTTGGCAAGTCAAAAATCAGCCACAAGAGCACCAAAATCAACATCTAGTAGAATAATGTTTGACTTCACATCATGATGGATGATAGGAGGTACAAAGTCATGATTCAAATAAGCCAAAGCTTGAGCTGCTCCAGCTGCAATTTTGTAACATGTAGGCCAATTAAGGTCACAAGCTTTGGGGCCATGAAGGAGATACCCCAAACTACCATTAGGCATGTACTCCTATACCAAAAATGACACCAGCCAATCCAAACAATGCTGGGAGTAGTGATGCCAAACTGTTACACTTTTTTCTGGTGCTTTCCTCCATGTCAGAACATGATTTAAACCCATTAAGACCATCGTTGCTGCAAAGACCAGGATTTCCCATAAAACTTGACTTGTAAAAACTAAGGTTGAAAGCAGAAGGAACAATTCCAGTTAGTTGATTATACAAAAGATTGAACATATTAAACTACGAATTTACCAATTGAGGAGGGAAATCCTATGAAAATTCACAATGGAGGCATACTTACTGAAGATAGATGCCCAGGTGAATTTATTTGTGGTTTTGCAGCCTCAGTCGAAGTTCTAAAAAGCATTCTATTACGTCATGATTACAACTTCTAACAAAATCAATTCAGGTTTCTCGAAATATAATTAATTTGAAATATGAAAATTGCAATCAGAAATACGAAGCTACCAATGTTTGAGGCCTAGACTTCAATTTCTTTGAAAGGGTAACATTAGAAGTTGTGGATATTAACTGTTCATGAGATTTAAAAATCTCATATAAGGATTCTCATGTCATGGTGAGAATGTGTGTGCTTGATAAGCATGGAATTACCTTTGAACCCTTGACTTGGCCAACTTAAAATGATATTAAGAAAAAACAAATAACTAAATGGTCATGAAAATACACTACTTTGACAGCTGGGTAAGTTACACTCTAAGAGTCTAAGGAGCCCTTTAAAGTTCATACTGAATGGAAACAACACATTTCAAATGAAATTGGCACTCTAAATCATAACAGAATTTTAGATCTTGGTACTTCTTAGTATTCTTTTTGGGTAGTTGGAAGTGCTTCTAGAAACACATGAGCACCTAGGAATTGTACTTCAATTTTTGAAACTCATGCCATTAAAGTTGGAGTATGGGAAAAATAGATAAACAAAGATATATCTAGATCCTATATTTTTTATTCTGCCAAATCTTGCACCTTGTGTTTTATCCTTCACAATGTTAATTTGGACTTATGAAAACCAATTTATAATTTTTAGATTTAGGCAGGGGTGAGACACGGTCAAGAAAATTTATTTTCAATTAAAATGGTGTCTATATTGGAAATAAAGTTGTACATATCTATTTTTCTATGTATATGGAGCTATATAACCATACGATCCAACAATTATAGGCATGAAATCGATTCCATTCTCACAACTTTGAAGGACCTTGGCAAGGCCAAAATCAACGATAGGAGCACTAAAATCTGCATCTAGCAGCATATTACTAGACTTCACATAGAGATGGATGATAAGAGGTACACAATCATGATGAAAATAAGCCAAACCCTGAGCTGCTCCAATTGCAATTTTGTAACGTGAAGGCCAATTAAGGTCACCAACTTTGGGGCCATGAAGGAGATCCCCCAAACTTCTATTAGGCATGTAATCATATACCAAAATATTTGAATCATCACTGACACAACAACACCAAAGTTTCGCTATGTTTTTATGCCTCATTTTTCCCAAAGTTTCAACTTCTTCCTTGAATCCATTATCATTGGAGAGGTGGAGCCTCCAACGTTTCCACTGTTCTAGAGTATCTTCATGGCCATAGTTCATCCCTTCCCCAGTTTGGCCTTGTACACTTTTCCTGATTCGCCACTTCCAATCATATTTTCCTCCTCTATGCAATCCATAATTTCACATTCTCTCAAACATAATCAGTGAAATGTGGTCAACATCAAGGGAGACTTATTTATTTGCCACAAATATTTAACATTACCTTTATTGTATTGACCATATTGTCTATAAAACAAGGCTAGTCCTAACAGAAAAATGACCCCAGCGAAACCAAATAGTGATGGGAACAACCATGCCCAACTGTTACACCTTTTTTATTCTATCATCCTTGATGTGAGAACAAGATTTAAACCCTTTAAGACCATCGTTGCTGCAAAGCCCAAAATTTCCCATTAAACTTGACTTGTAAAAACCGAGACTGAAAGAATAAGGAGCAATTTAAGTTATTTGATTATCCAAAACATTGAACCTATTAAGCTTCAAATTTTCTAATTGAGGAGGGACACCCTATGTAGCTCATATGCATCTTAAGGGAACAAATAAAATTCACAATGCAGACCTGTGTATTGAAGATAGATGCCCAGGTGAATTCCTTTGTGGCTTTGTAGCCTCCGTCTAAGTGGCTTTGTAGCATGAATACAACTTATAACAAAAAAAATTCATGGTTCTGAAAATATACTTAATTTAAAATATGCAATATGCAATTTGAAATACTAAGCTACCAAGTTTCAGGCGCAGACTTCAGTGTTTTTCAAAGGGTAACATTAGAAAATGTGGATATTAACTTTTCATGAATTGTAAAAAGCCTGTGTAAGGATTCTCATGTCATGGTGAGAATGTGTGTTCTTGATAAGAATAAAATTACCTTTGAACCCTAAACTTGGCTAACTTAAATGAATCATGCAAATCAAATAAATAAATGATCTTGAAAATATACTACTTTGATGTCTAGATAATCTACACTCTAACAGTCTAAAGAGCCCTTTGAATTTCATAGTGAATGGAAGCCACACATTTCAAATGAAATTTCCACTCTAAATCATAAGAGAATTTTCTATCTTGGTACTTCTTAGTATTTTTTTTGGGTTGTTGGAAGTGTTTCTAGAAACACAGGAGAACCAAGGACTCATACTTCAATTTTTGAAACTAATCCAATTCAATTTGGAGTGTGAAATGCATATTTTATTGGGCCTACAGAACCAAAGTAATGAACTAAGTAAATAAATAAAAAATAAATAAGAAAGGATATATCTAGATCCTAAATTTTGTATGTTGCAAAAGCTTGCACCTATCCCTTTATCCTTCACGTTGTTTATCTGGAGTTATTAAAACCAATTATAATTTTTAGGAAGGCATTAAACAAGATAAAAAAAAATTAATTTCAATTACAATCGTGTCTATATTGGAAAGAAAGTTGTGCATATGTATTTGTATATGTACCTATAGCTATATAATCATAGGATCCAACAATTTCATACATGAAATTGATTCCCTTCTCATAGCTACGAAGGACCTTGGCAAGTCCAAAATCAACCACACGAGCACCAAAATCAACATCTAGAAAAATCTTATTGGACTTCACATCACGATGGATGATAGGAGGTACATAGTCATGATGAAAATAAGCCAAACCCTGAGGTGCTGCAACTGCAATTTTGTAACTTGTAGGCCAATTAAGGTCACAAGTTTTGGGGACATGAAGGAGATCCCTCAATCTACCATTAAGCATGTACTCATACACCAAAATATTAGAATCATCATTGACACACCAACATTAGAGTTTCACTATCATTTTATGCCTAATATTACCCAAAGTTTCAACTTCTTCCTTTAATCCATTATCATTATAGTTGGTGGAGACTTATTGCTTCCCTGAAAATATTTAACTTTAGCTTTATTGTATTGATGATATTTTCTATAGAACAAGGTGAGTCCTAACACAAAAATGACCCTAGCCAAACCAAACAATGTTGGGAGAAAACATGCCCAACTTTTACACTTTTTTCTCCTGCTATCCTCCATGTTTGAACAAGATTTAAACCCTTTAAGACCATCTTTGCTGCAAAGCCCAGGATTTCCCATTAAACTTGACTAGCAAAAACTGAGACTGAAAGGAGAAGGAACAATGCCAGTTAGCTGATTATCCAAACGATTGAACCTATTAAGCTTCAAAATTATAAATTGCGGAGGGAAACCCTATGTACCTCCTATGCATCTTAAGGGAACAAATGAAAATTCAGAATGCAAACCTGCGCATTGAAGGTAGATGCCCAGGTGAATTCCTTTGTGGCTTCACAACCTCCGTATAAGTTCTAAAAATCATTCTATTGTGTCATGATTACAACTTATAACAAAACAAATTCATTCATGGTTCTCAAAATATACTTAATTAGAAATATGTAATATGCAATCTGAAATACTAAGCTACCAAGTTTCAGGCCCAGACTTCAATGTATTTCGAAGGGTAGCATTGTAAATTGTTGATATTAACTTTTCATGAACTATTAGAAGCATGTGTAAGGATTCTCATGTCATGGTGAGAATGTGTGTTCTTGATAAGCACAAAATTAACTTTACCCTGAAATTGTCCAACTTAAAATCACATTGAAAAAAATTAAATAACTAAATGGTCATGAAAATATACTACTTTTACAACTCAGTAATCTACAAGCTAAGAGTCTAAGGAGCCCTTTGAAGTTCATATTGGACAGAAGCCGCACATTTCAAATGAAATTTCCACTCTAAATCATAAGAGAATTGTAGATCTTGGTACTTCTTAGTATTGTTTCTTGGTTGTTGGAAGTGCTTCTAGAAACACAGGAGAACATAGGACCCATACTTCAAGTTTTGAAACTAATGCCATTTAAGTTGGAGTGTGGGATGAAAATTTTATTGGGCGTAAGGAACCAAAGTAATTAACTAAGTAAATAAATAAAAAATAAATAAACAAGTAGATATGTAGATCCTATATATTATATGCTGCAAAAGCTTGCACCTGGTGTTTTATCCTTCACCATGTTCATATGGAGTTATTAAAACATTTTAGAATTTTTAGGCAAGCATTAGACAAGGTGAGCAAACTTTATTTTTAATTAAAACTGTGTCTATAAAGTTGTTCATATGTATTTGTCTATGTACCTGGAGCTATATAACAATAGGATCCAACAATTGTATACATGAAATCGATTCCCTTATCACAAATATGAAGCACCTTTGCAAGTCCAAAATCACCGACATGAGCACCAAAATCAGCATCTAGTAGAATATTTTTTGACTTCACATCGCAATGGATGATAGAGGTACACATTAGTGATGCAAATAAGCCAAAACATTAGCTGCTCCAACTGCAATTTTGTAAAGTGTAGGACAATTAACTTCACCATATTTGGGTCCATGAAGGAGATCTCCCAAATTTCCATTATGCGTATACTCGTATACCAAAACATTAGAATCATCATTAACACAACAACGCCATAGTTTCTCTATGTTTTTATGCCTAATCGTTCCCAAAGTTTCAACTTATGCCTTGATTCCATTATCATTATAGGAGGTGGAGTCTCCAATGTTTCCACTATTCCACAACCTCTTTATGGACACAATTTCTCCATTCCTGAGTGTGGCCTTGTACACTTTTCCTGATCCAACACTTCTAATCACATTTTCCTTGTCTATGCAACCCAAAATTTCATATTCTCTGAAACCTAATCTGTGAAACATGGTCAGCATTTAGGGAGACCAAGGTAATGACCTAAGTAAATAAATAACAAATAAATAAACAAATATATATATATATATATATATATATATATATATATATATATATATATATATATATATATATATATATATATATCCTAAATTTTCGATATTATCAAAGCTTTCACACTGTGTTTTATCCTTCACAATGTTAATTTCGAGTTATTAAAACCAATCTAAAAGTTTTAGACAGGGGTGGTATAAGGTCATAAAATTTTATTTTCAATTAAAATTGTGTCTATATTTCAAATAAATTTTTTCATATGTATTTTTCTATGTAAAGTAGCTATATACCCATAGGATCCAAAAATTAGAAACATGAAATAGATTCCCTTCTCACAGCTCTGAAGGAACTTGGAAAGTCCAAAATTAGCTACATGAACACAAAAATCAACATCTATCAGAATATTTTTGGACTTCACATCGCGATGGATGATAGGAGGTACAAAGTCACGATGCAAATAAGCCAAACCATCTCCAAATGAAATTTTGTAACGTGTATGCCAATTAAGGTCACCATATTTTGGGCCATGAAGGAGATCCCCTAAAGTGACATTAGCATTTAGGCATGTACTCGTATACCAAAATATTTGAATCATAATTGACACAACAACAC
Organism: Pinus albicaulis; assembly: GCA_034641835.2. Classification (NCBI taxonomy): domain Eukaryota; kingdom Viridiplantae; phylum Streptophyta; class Pinopsida; order Pinales; family Pinaceae; genus Pinus; species Pinus albicaulis. The sequence goes on along the minus strand of CM076577.1, from coordinate 986,978,933 downwards.
CAAACTTTCACTATGTTTTTATGCCTAATATTTCCGAAAGTTTCAACTTTTTCCTTGAATACATTATCATTGAAGGAGGTGGACCCTCCAGAATTTCCACTATTCCATAGCCTCTTGATGGCCACAATTTCTCCATTCCAGAGTGTGTCCTTATACACTTTTTCGGTACACTACTTCCAATCACATTTTCCTCCTCTATGCAATCCATAATTTCATATTCTCTGAAACCTAATCAGTGAAACGTGGTCATCATTCAGGGAGAATTATTGCTTTGCCAGATATATTTAACTTTAGATTTATTATATTGAAGATATTGTCTATAAAACAAGGCCAGTCCTAACACAAACATGATGCCATCCAAACCAAACAGTGCTAGGAGTAGCCATGCCCAAGTACTGTTACATTTTTTTCTCCTGTTATCTCCATGTCAAAACATGATTTAAACCATTTAAGACCATTCTTGCTGCAAAGCCCGGGATTTCCCATTAAACTTGACTTGTAAAAACTAAGACTCAAAGCAGAAGAAACAATTTCAGTTAGTTGGTTATCGGAAATATTGAACATTTTAAGCTTCAAATTGCCCAATTGAGGAGGGACCTTCTGATGTACTCGTCGCCCTATATGCACTCTATTTAGTTCGGGTGATGGGGGTGGGTAGTATTGTCAGGATTGGTGATCAGGCTGCTCAGTATTGAATGCAGGCACCTTGAGTGGTATCCTACTTGAGTACATAAGATCCTTCCCATTTATGGACTTACTGATGTACTCATAGCCCTATAAGCATTTTATTTAGTTCGGGTGACGGGGGTGGGTATGTTTGTCAGGAGGGGGTGATAGTTAGTGATATTTTACGTAGAACACCCAGCTGGATCGTTTTTCTATGGCTATTAAAATATATATGACAATCCAATCGACATCCATTTTACTTCATATTTACTATGGCTGATGGGTACAAGTTTATCCATCATCTCGCTTCCAGAAGCAACTATGACCGGGCTGAAATTCTCTGAAGGTGGCGGCACTATGTACACGTAAGAATGAATCCGTTTGTGTATTGATGTCACCAACATAACCGGCAAAAGACAAGCGGCTAATATGGCTGACAGGGTGCATGGTAGCGATAGCATTCTTTCGGCTGATTTTTTAGCGGACGATGCCATCATTAAACATGGGTTAGTTGATATTGCAGATGCAAAAGGTTATTCTAAGTATCGCTCAAGAGGTCATTACCAAAGAAGAGCTCGTCGTTGCAAGAGGAAGGTATTCAAGCAAAGGATGGAGATCAAAGAAGTCCCTCTGGACTATGATGACCTTTGTATTCGGGTGACGAGTTTACAGCGTAGGGCTATAGTATGTCGATGGGTATTTCCAGATTCTGAGGATTTTGATTCTGCTTCCTGGGTCTACAAGAAATGGAAGTCCATTATTGGATATTCGCCTATTGTTAGTAAGCTCATTAATGGGTGGTTTAGCGTCCATTTCATGAATGAAAAGGATGTCCACAAGGTTACTGACTGCACCTGGGTTAGGGGAAGATGTTTTCTACAGATTATTCCATGGTATATTGGCTTTAATTCGGTGTTGGAGGCCCCTCGAAGCAAGTTGGTATGGGTCAAGCTCCCTGGCTTGCCCTTAGAGTTTTGGACTATCAAGGCATTGCGCACTATCGGTGATTCAATCGGATCCACCAAATATATTGATCCTAGCATTGTGGGTTCTGCAGACAAGAAGATTGCATGGATTTTGGTTGAGATTAATTATAAGGGTGATCTGCCAGGTGATGTTGATTTGCTGTGGAGTAATACAAAGCATCGCCAGTGTATTGATTTTTGGGGCATTCCCTTTAGGTGCCTGATCTGCCATAAGACTGGCCACCTTAGGGATAACTGCCCATTCAAACTTCGTATTCAAAAGGCGCGACAGGGTAATTTGGCTATGGGCGAAGATGGTAGGTGCAATGACGGGGTGGGCAACTCGCGCAAGGAAAAAAAAGGTATGTCTCCCATCGATTTCCATGATGATGAGCATTACAAGACTGTTGAAAAACAACACGAATCGGCCATATCCGATTCCATGGTTCCGTCTAATATAGCATGCCATCCTTCTGTGGGTCGCAAATTGTATAGGGTGCTACAACCTGAAACTGATAATATGCCAATTCCTTGCCCTCCAAATGCTATTAATATTCCGGAGGATAGGGATGCCCCGGTCCCATGCCCTTCTTTATCCCCAAATGAAGCCATTTCAGACAATAACACCATCTCCTGCAATAAGTTAGGCAAACCAATAGGGTTGGAGTCTAGATCCTATAATGATGTATTACAAGCCATGGTCCCTATTCAATCTGAAGAAATGATTTCTCCTGAGAATGAATTGCCTTTGTACAAGCCGGCAGTAATTAGGGGGGAATCTTCTTGCACAGGTCTAATGATAGATGACAGGTCGACCTGTGGGGCTAAATTGGGTTCTTCACATACCTATCCAGACAAATCTGGCCCCATTTATCTATACGACTCCCCTAGGAACTCAATTGGAAGCGACATAGATTCGCTGTTCGGGAATCCCAATATAGACCTGGCAGCCTTAACGGTTTTTGATAAGCCTATCCCCAGCCCAACAAAAAATTCGTCTGGCTTATCGACCGCTATTTGTTCGCTCAAGAAGAAGGCAAAGGCGGCATGCAGATTGAATAAAGGGAAGTTTAAGGCTGTATCGCTGTTTTCGGATGATGAAAAGGGTCTGTCTGAAGTTCCTATTGCTGGTTATGATGGGCCCGATGGCTCAACCGGGGCGCTTAGAGCATGCCGCCCACGGAAATCACTATCATGAATCACATCATCTCACTGAATTTGCGGGGGTTGGGCGATGCCCCCAAATGTCATTGCCTCAAGGAATTTTTGAACGACAGGAACCCTATTGTTTTTTTGGGACAAGAGACTATGTCCAATCGGTCGAAGGCTATAAATATGTTTTTGAACATAAGAAAAGGCTGGCAAGCCGCGACGATTAGTTCAAATGGTCGATCCGGGGGATTGATGGCCATGTGGAACCCTAATCTGGCTACATTCAAACCATTTAGTTTTTTTGGCGGCATTCTCTTAAATGGACGGCTTAGAGGTCTGTCAGGTAATTTTAATCTCATCAATATATATGCTCCATATGCTAACAGAGTGACTTTCTGAAATAGAATGCAGGCATCGGGCATTTTATCTCTCCCAAATCTCATATTGATGGGCGACCTTAACTCAACTCTCAATGTGGATGAGATCTGGGGCAATGCTGCTCGTATGGATCCACTCGCTGGGTATTTTAATGATATGTTCTATTCACAAGGTCTGAAGGACATTAGGCCGCATCCAGTGGCGCCAACATGGTCCAACAAACGAGAGGGTGAGAACTATATTGGGAAGAGGCTTGACCGGGTGCTGGTGAAAGAGCAGGTGCTGAACATTTTCGAGAATATTAGATCTATGATTATTCTGATATATCAGACCACTTCCCAATTTCTTTGTCCTGGTCCAATAATGCGGAGGTAGGTGGTCGATCGTTCAAGTTTAATAGAATTTGGCTTGAGGACGCTGAATACACTGATATGGTTGATGGGATTTGGCGCGCTAAATATGACATGCCGTTTTCTGATGACTGGGACTATTTTCACTTTAGACTCCAGAAAGTAAAGGCTGCTTCCAAGTCATGGGACCGTGAAAAAAAGATGAAGCTTAAGAAGGAATTTAAGGAAATTCAGAGTCAGATGGAGAGGATAATATCCTCTTTTATTAATCATTATCCTGATCAGAACATATTACAAGAGCTTATTAGACTTGGGGAAAGGAAAAGGGAGATCCTCAGGATTGAGGAGATTACTTGGAGGCTGAAGAGTAGAATAACATGGCTGGTAGAAGGTGATATGAACACAAAGTTTTTTCATAAGTATGCAAATGGAAGGAAGAACAGGAACGCCATCTAGAGTATTAAGAGGGAGGATGGCTCAGTTGATTATACTACTCAGGATATTCAAAATGAAGCGTATGCACACTTTTCAGCATTCTACTCGAAACAGGGTGGCATTGACAATGCGAACCAGGTTTGGCTATTGGAGCATGTCCATAGAATAATAGATGTTGATGCCATCTTGGCCTTAGATAATGAAATTTCAGGGAATGAGGTCTTGAAAATCCTTAAAGCTTTTTCTCCGGATAAATGTCCGGGGCCTGATGGATGGCCCTCGGAATTTTTTATCCATTTCTTTGACTTGATGGGCGCAGAATTGACACAGGTCATTGAACACATCAGAATGAGGGGGGTGATGCCTGCAAACCTCAATTCAACTTTCATCGCTCTAATTCCTAAATTGGACGAGGCCCAAACATTTGCGGACTTCAGACCGATTTCTCTATGCAACATCCTTTACAAAATTACATCCAAGATCATTGCTGAGCGTCTAAAAGGTATTCTGTCCGATTATATTTCAAAAGAGCAATTCGGCTTCCTAAAGGGTCGGTCCATCCATGATGCAGTGGCAATAGCACAAGAGGTTCTTCATTCCATCCACTCCGAGAAAAGGAAAGCTATTCTGATGAAAATAGATCTCCATAAAGCCTATGATTCAATAGACTGGTCATACATTAGGTTAGTTCTCATGAAGATTGGGCTACCTATAAAGATTATAAGATGGATAATGACCTGTATTACTACAGTCCGATTTGCTGTTATTATTAATGGCATCCCTACCCCCTTTTTTGCTGCTGAACGTGGTCTGAGACAGGGCTGCGCGCTCTCACCATTGATTTTTATCCTCGTCATGGATAGCTTCACTGGTATTATGCATAATGCGGAGCGACGGGGATGAATTGAGGGGTTTTCATTCTCCAATGAAGTATCATGCACACATTCCTTATTCGTTGACGATCTTTTGCTGTTTGGATACTTGAAGCAGAACCACTGGTTCTTTATCCATTTAATGTTTAATCGCTTTGCAGCTGCCACAGGTCTTACAATAAACAAAAGTAAATCATTTATTATATTTGAATATGGTGACAGACAGGAGATCGAATTCATAGCAGAGTTCATGGGGATTGATTTAAAGGAGGCTGTTGGCGGGTTTACTTATCTAGGTTTCAGGATTAAGCCCTGTGGATATAAGATACAGGATTGGACTTGGATGATCGACAAATTCCGGCGAAAGATTAATGGATGGACACACAGGTGGCTTTCTTTGGGGGGTAGGCTAATTCTCACCCAAGCGGTATTATCTCAGACGCTGGTTTACTGGGGCCATTTGTACTACATTCCAGATGGTATTATTAAAAGGTTGAACAGTATTATGGCTAAATTCTTATGGGGTGGGGCTTACATGCCGCAAAAAATTCATCTATGCAAATTGGTGAGCCTATGCAGATCAAAACAACACGACGGTTGGGGAATTCTCAACTCGAGGATTTTCAACAAGGCACTGCTTATGAAATCCTTCTGGAAGGCTGTACACGGTTCGGGTATTTGGCAGGATGTAATTAAGTGCAAATATATTCGGGGGGACCTATTGAAACAAATTCTCTGTTCAAACTTTCCTTTCCCCAGGCACATATCAGCGATTTGGAGAAGTTTCAAGATGATTATAAGCCATGTTTCGGATCGGCTAGCATGGCAGTTTAGGGACGGGGGAGACATCCCGTTTACTTTTAAGAAAATTATTGGGCTCCCCTTAAGCGATTCTCCCTCTCTGTTGCTTGTACATTGCCTTGCACACAGAGGCATCAATTACATCTCTCAGACTGTCAGGTTATGGTCTTTCGATTCGCCGGAATTTAAATCTGCGCTCCAGCTTGGGTTGCCAGAGTATGTCTCGGAGGAATGGGATTCGCTCAGGGATGCTTTCAGGGCTGCGAGTTTCAGTTGGGATGCTGGTGGGGACTCTATTGTATGGGACGGTCCCATACACGAGGGCGCGCCTGTAGTCAAAGATATATATAGTGTACTGAATTTTGCCTCTTACAGGGATCAGATGACAGCGTCTTTCTACACATTTTGGAAGAGGAAAATACCCACTAAAATCGTCCTATTTGGTTGGCTGGTCTGGAAGGGAAGGATTCTAACGGGAGAAAATTTGAGCAGGAGAGGATTCTTGGGGCCTTTTAGATGCCACATATGCTGTGAAGACTTAGAATCAATCGATCATCTTTTTTTCCGTTGCCCGGTTATCATGCAGTTATGGCGGCTTTTCTCTTCTCATTTTATGGGTCCAGCATGGTCTCCTACTAATTTTTTGACTGCTGCCATGGATTGGGACAATCTGAAAGGAAAATTTAAATCACTGCCTTTTTTCTTCATTTGGGAAGTGTGGCTAGGTAGAAACAGATTGATATTTGACGAGGTGCCTTTTCGGATTTCACATGTTTTTTCTTACATCCTTGGATGGATGGAAGATCGCCCTTCTCCATGTGCTTCTATCTCAGATTGCTCCATCCGCATCAGACCTCATGTGATGGCAATTCCGGTGATCTATTTCGATGGCGCATGCGTGGATGGGCTCATGGGGTGTGGCGCTTGGATTAAAATATCTCAGCGTGAAAGGGTTCATATTCACTGGAATGCTGGTATGGGATCCAACAACAAGGCAGAACTAATTGCTCTGTGGGGTGGTCTCCGTTTTGCAGTCCTACTTCAGATTCAGGATGTACATGTATATGGGGATTCACAGGTTGTAATCGGATGGGTCAATAGGACTATGGTAATAACGCGGCCTGATCTACAGGGTTGGTTACACAGGATTCGAAGTTTCTGGGCCATGCTCAACCATCCTCCCATTATGCACATATACAGAGAAAGCAATACCAGGGCAGATGGTTTGTCCAGGAAAGGTTTGGTATCTGAATTTGGGATTATGCACGTCCAGCTCTTCAGAGATGGACTAATCCATTGGCAAACTACAATTCCAATTCCATAACAGGGTAAGGATTAGTTTTTGTTTATGACAGGTATGTTCTCAGGTTATTTTGCGGTCTACTATTGCTATCCTTAGTGTCGATACACAGAATCTCCGCTGTAGAGGGTATACAGGCTTTTTGTCATGGTTATTGGATTTGGATAGAGGGCCTTAGCAGAGGGGCCAAGTCGTATATAGGTTGCCATTATAGTTACAGTCATATTATATGAAAATGAGCTTCTGTCACATGTTTTCATATGGTGAGAGTGTCATTATAAGTTTTCAAGCGAGCCGGCTATAACGTCCACAAGCGAGCCGGACATACTACATCAAGCGAACCTGATAGTATCTCATCGTGCCTGACAATGAATTAAAGCATTAGTGACTCTTCATGACTATCATACAGGATGGGCTATGATTCAACAGATCAATCTGGATGACGGCCTATCCTTTTCAGGCGTGGCGGTCCTATCTATACATGATTTGGCAACTTTATATTATGTCCTCAGGAAGGTCATTAGTGTTCTGAATCGACAGAAGGGAGAGTTCTGTTTTATTTTCATATGCTTTTAATTCTCAATCATGCCCTCTCATCCAATCATCAAACGAATTACATCAGTCTCATTTGTCAAAGGCCCATTTCTGTTTTGTTGAATCTTTTCATCCTAATTAAATGTTTCTCTATATGAACGAAGGTCATTTTGTATGGGATGTTTATCCTGATGTCAAGGTCGACATAATTCTCTCTCATGGGAGTGATTACGTCTGGCCTGTATTTAATGGAATCTCGCTGGTGAATGTAAGCACAGCTGAGATTATGCATGATAATGTACTGTTTATATATTAATATAATCAGCGTTTTTTTCTTCTGAAAAAAAAAGAACTGGAAACTCCCATAAATCTATAAGAATAGTGCCTGAGAATATGTTAGTTGATAGTTTTAGGTCTGTAAACACATTCAATGATAGTATGTAAGTAAGAATGCAACCGAAGAACTGATTCTGGAAAAGATACAACTTACTCAATTTGTTCAGTGAACCCAAAGTGGCTGAAAGAGGACCTGTGAATTGATTATTTCTACCATACATTACATAAATATTAGACACCATCGATATTTTAGAATGGAAGCTACTGGAAAAACGGTTATCAGATATCAAGAGCACTGACATATTCTTGGCATTCCTAATTTTAGAAGAAATCAAGCCTTCGAACGTATTGTTACTGAGTTCGAGATAACACCCTCTGTTTTCCGTTCTAATAAAATGGAGGTGCTTCATTCATCATGCTTATGTAATTGTCTATGTTTGTGCTTTTGTAACCTCCTTTCATCATGCTAGTGATGGTTGTAGGTCTTTTCTCTTTACGCTCCTCCATGTATATTTGTTACTAACGACATTCCACATTGCACAGAGTTGTGTCACTTCTGCCCAGAAAGCGTAGAGGAAGCGGGAAGGCATGGAATTTTCACGCAGACATTCAGACAGTTCAAGCAGTTGTCGGTGGTAGGATCTAATGGCCAAAATTCCTTCAATCATCTAACAATCAATCAAACAGGCTGTAGGGTACAAAGAGGCAAAGAGGCAATGGAGGGGAGTTCTTCTTGAGGAACTCCCTCCGCTGTAATAATGGAACATACTTAGCAATTGAGGAAAATAAATTATTATTATTATTAAACTATTGTTATTTTTCTATTTAAAAATAATAAAATAATTTTATAATAAATAATCTTTTTTTTTAAATAATAAAAAATTTTAAATAATTGAATAATAAATAGTTATTATTATTAATATTATTAAACCCATGTTAACTGGTTTAAAAATAATAAAAAATTAAAATAATTGTATAATAAATAATGTTAATTGTTTTTTGAAATAATAAAAAATTTAACTAATTGAATAATAAATAGTTATTTAGAATGTTTATTTTGAAAAAATCGTCAAACTTACAATTTATTTTGAAAAAATCATCAAAAGGGCTTGCCAATAATGTAGTGTTTAAGCTAAGTTCATAATCATACAATGATCTAAAGGTCAAGTTTTAGCTAAAAATTGGAAGTGCTCGAAATTGCTTCGAACCTAAACAACCAGATACAGTTCATTGCCAGGATTTTGGCGCAACTCGTTTAATCAAAATCCGAGTTCGTATGACTGAGTTATTGTTTGTTGTTCGTTTCCAAAGCAGGCAAAAAATGATCAGAACAGGTATAGTGTTGATGAGGCAAGTATAGTCAGCATTGCAGGAATATACTTCAGAAACAACCAATGACACTGTGCCAAGTGGCACCATCAGATTCGCCGATGATGACTAGGAAGTGAATTTTTTTTTATTCCTAAGGCTAAGTGGAATTTTATTAAATTGACATTTTATTTTATATGGTGGCCAATGGGGAAGGGCCACGTGGCATGCCACGTACCCCCCATGGCAGGCCATGTTGGTTGATCGGATGAATTTAAGGTTTCGGAACATTGGCTTATGGTGGAATCCTTACAAATATATATATATATATATATATATATATATATATATATATATATATATATATATATATAAATATATAACATAATGTTTCAAACCATATAACTTGGCGGATATTGTAACTACATCTAGTTAGAGAACGGTTCTAATTTGGCAACTGGAAAAATTAGCAGAGGCACCTTTATTTTTCAGGGCAAATTATTATGGTAGGGTCAGGGCTCGAACCCCTGACCTCCTGCCTGCCAATGCGCGCGCTAACCGTCTCTACTTTGGGGTAGTTCTTATCCTTATCATCTTCCACATCTATTTAAATTTGAATGGCCAACATTTGGGGGTCGGAGGGGGCTAGCCCCTCGGGCCAGCCCCCTCCCCACGAGACGGAAATCTGGCAACTAGGAGCTTATCCCAACAATCTGACGGAAAACTGTTAATGATGTTTAATTAACCTTAAGATGTTCTTAACATATAATAAGGTGAGATTAGCGCGAAACTTGTGGATTAGTTTTAAACCAATCTTATCCATGCTAATCTTGCATTAACATTAATTAATCCAAATTTAACGTTGGTGGGTTTCCTAGAGGCACGCCAAGTTCGGCAGCATTTCTAAAAATAGAATTTTAACTCAGACTTTCCAGATTTGGAGGAGAAATTGGGGCAAAAGCAGTTTTGGTCATAACTCACTCAATTGTCGACCAAATTGAGCTCACTAAAAGTCATTCTTGGCTAATTTGCATGTTAGGATCTCAACGGAGTGGGTTGCAGAGGCAGAAAATGTTATCTATGGGTGTTTTTGTGCATTTGAAAATTTTTGAAGGCAAGGGCCACTAGGTGTTGGGGTCATTGCCAGAGCATCCAGAGTCCAAATTCAACAAACAAATAGTCATTTTTGGGAGATTATGATGTTTTAAACTCATTGAAATAGTTTCCATGGGGTTTTGAATCTTATAACTACAATTTGATCACACTTAAAGCTAATACAAAGGTCACACTATGAAGATGGACCAAGGAGATGTAGCCCAAGAGGGGTGAACGCCTTTATCAAAATTCTCTGTGTTAAGCTCTATTATATGTGATTGTTGTATTTATTATTGCTTCTGTTTTATCATTTAAAATTATGCTTTTTAAGCTTATGACAAATTCATAATTTCACTAAGTACACTATTTGCTAATCACATGCTCATAAACAAACTCATGAAGGATAAGTAAAACAAAGCAAAGAAAAGTTTATATCTGAAATGAAACTAGCACCACAATAACTAGCAAGCAATTTTAGATTAAGTTGGTATCATAGTACAAGGTTTCTTTCTTGTTTTACTTGAATATTTTTAATAGTGCAAAATTATTGATGCTTATGTTATCACCAAAATTGGACATGATAGGCTGCTCATCAAGTCAATCTCAGTGTAACTATTTCAAACCAATATTTTAGCTGAGGCTTAGCCTCCTCAGCCTGAGAGGGCTCTCTCAAGGGTTAATGATATTGATTAAAGATGTAGATAGATTACTAACTCTATGGTTTATGATTTTGTAGGTTTATAGTTTGAAAGATGAAGAATAGCTACCATTGGCCTCTGGAGTCAATGACAAGGATAAAGATAACAAATAGCTCTTCTTATAAAACTGAGGCTTGTATATACTTCAATGAAAGAGTAACACATTCTGGAAAGTCTCAATATCTTTAGGTTCAAAGGAAGTCAGAGCATGTGTGCATGAATTCTGAGTAATGATACATCAAGGCATTGAAAGGAAAGTATTTAAAAGAGATTCATCAAAGATTAATTATTTCAAAACAAGTCATCAAGTCAATCTTAGTGTAACTATTTCAAACCAATATTTTAGCTGAGGCTTAGCCTCCTCAGCCTGAGAAGGCTCTCTCAAGGGTTAATGATATTGATTAAATATGTAGATAGATGACTAACTATATGGTTTATGATTTTGTAGGTTTATAGTTTGAAAAATGAAGAATAGCTACCATTGGGCTATGGAGTCAATGACAGGGATAAAGATAACAAATAGCTCTTCTTATAAAACTGAGGCTTGTATATACTTCAATGAAAGAGTAACACATTCAGGAAAGTCTCAATATCTTGAGGTTCAAAGGAAGTCAGAGCATGTGTGCATGAATTCTGAGTAATGATACATCAAGGCATTGAAAGGAAAGTATTTAAAAGAGATTCATCAAAGATTAACACTTAAAGGAAGTCAGAGCATGACTAACCATGAATTTTGAGTAATAAGTATTAAAACATTGAAAGGGAAACATTTCAAAGACAAGATATGAACTCATTGAAATACACTAAGAATCTCAGGTCCAGAAAAGTTAATTTGCTTCTATATATATCAGTCCATCCAAAGCATTTACAAAAGTGGATTGTTCATAAAACATTTTCCAACCCTTGTGACATCGAAATATTCACTACTTATAGGCATCTAGCCTTTACATCAAGTCTGCCAAGTGGCTAGACCATTAGAATTTACAACTGACACCAAATCTAACTACTAACTAGATTCATAAAACTAGGACTGGCACCTTTTCGAATTAAGAGTTAGAGTCCTACTATGACTCAAACACCTATTTATTGCATTAAAACTAAAGATGATCCAAATATTCCTTGAGAGGAATCGTGACTTTCAACCATGCTGGCCATAAACAAAAGATTAATACTCTAACTATCCTCATGAATTTATTCTGCCTACTTTTTAGGAGTTATCAGTTTGATGATTTGGCAATACAGTGAACTGATATCTTCAAACTGTGTCTTTAACAGAATATTTCCACGTTGGAAACCACTGATCTGATACTCTTTGACATTTCTCTGATACTCTTTGTCCTTCTCATGGGGAGCATCTTTAAATATTTTTTTACCCTTCTTCTTCTTCCAAAATAAGCCACCAAAATTAATCTTGCTGTCAAAATAGAGTTTTTAGAGCTACTTTTGTAGCTAGTTTAGTAGCACAAACAAAAAGGGTGACATGTGGTAATCCTCTACTATTATTGACCATTGGAGAATGTTAAGTGATAAAAAACAATTAAATACAACCCTCAAAACTCTTCCTCCTTATCATTTTGGGTACCTTAAAACCAAAAATAATTCTTCAGAAATTCCGCAGCAAAAACTGGGCTTCAAGCCTAGCACTCACTGTGGAATTGCCTAATTGCCCACAAACTTCACATAATTTGGATTTTAGGCCTAGAAAAGGTCCATTGATGTGTGAGATGATAGTCTGAAACCTGATAAGGAACATTTGGTTAAAAATACCTCTTTCCCTCCTTGAGAAACAAAATTTTAACCTTCAGCCACTTCATCAACAAATAAAAATCACTCTGTTTTTTATGAAAAAGAAGGCTTCACCCTTGAGCACCTATCTCTCGATCCCTGATAGCTGTTACAAAAATGGAGGAGGTTTTTGTAGATAAGAATGTTTATAAGAAAAACCTCTCTCAATGTTTTGAAAACCAACTTCAGTTGTCCGAAATTTGCATTATAAAAGCATGTACAAAACAGGAAACATTCAAAATGCTGAAAATAGGTCCCAAAGGAAACTTCGAATCTCCAAATTGGTAGCACCTGGGAGAAAACTGAAAGAATTTTTTTTTCCTTGTTATGTTCTAAGAAACAACCTCCTTCATATTTTTGAAACTCATCTTCATTTTCCTGAAAACGCCTTTTGAGACCAACAGCTCAAACAGTCCAAGAAACACAAAAATATCCTTGTAGCTCTTGGTAGAAATCCATGTAACCTGTCTGGATGAAAGCTTGTGTGAAGCTAAGGTTGTCCATGATCAGTTAAAATTCCATAGGCTCCTATCCAAACACATAGCCTCCTTTTATGCTTTCCTCTTCATGGCAATTTCCTTTTATAACCCAAACTGCCCTCTTAAAAATGTGACAGCTGTAAAAAAATAATTTGGACAACAAGCTGTTTGTCATAAAGCTAACTTTTCAAAGGTGACAACTAACTGATACATGCAAAGGTTAAAAAGTAAATGACAGAGAGGAGCTTCGGTAAATTGTTTAAGGAATGAAATTTGAATGTGGAGAGAAAGGTGACGAATGAGGGAGTGGCACTTTCAAATGATGACCTTACTTCTAACAGCATGACCTTGAGACTCTCAAAGTTTAACCATTCATCATTATGGAGAAAGCCGTTGTAGATTGACACAACTTTCGTAGCACATTTAGTTTGAAAATTGTCAATTTTGCTACGGAACTAGTAGGTGTTTCCGCAGCAAATTCTGTTAATTTTGTACTAAATTTGCTACGGACTAAGATAAATCTTGACAGATGGCCAGATTTAAGATTTAAGTTCAATTCAAGGTATCTAATCAAAACCTATTTCTTTGATGTGACTTGAGATCATCTCTATCAATCTTAAGGCAAAACATATAACCTATGTTCATCATAAAATTTATCATTTCATGATGTTGTGCAACTTAACTAACCTAAAGACCAACTTGACACATTTCAAGTAAAATTTTGAAAATTTTTGGGTGATAACAACTTACAAGATTGAGATTGAAGAGAGGAGAAGGGAAGCTACTAATAGCTAGTCCAGAAGTTAGGAAAAGAAAGAAGAAGGCTGAGAAAACATCATCCTCACCCAAAGGACCACTCAAGGCAATAATTGAATCACAAGAGGAACTAATTGCACAAGAGGCCGAAGTGGTTGAAGAGACACAAGATGAAAAGACACAAGAGGAAATGCACATCCATGGTAAGATTTCCATTTCTTGGGTCGAATTCATTTCTTCCATTAAAAGAAAAATACATCCTTTAGCCTATATGAAGAAAACAATAATGAGTTGGCAAAACTTTAGACATCTTAAAGGTCAAAGTGTCCAAGAGTATACACAAGAGTTTAATAAAAGGGCTTTGTTACTTGGAGTAGACTTAAATTCACAAGACACACTCTTGAAGTATATAGGAGGTCTACATTCATACTTGAAACAAACTATTATCATGTTTAACCCAAATAGCTTAGATGAAGTATGTGTGTAAGCCATGCATCTTGAAGCAATGAGTAAAAACATTTTTGAAGAGAGTAGTAAGAAGAATCCATTCAAGGGTAAGGGAAAAGAGAAAGGAGGAAAATGGAAGGGAAAGAAGAATGCAAGTGTGAAGCAAGAAGGGGAGAAAATAACATGCAAACATTGTTCCAAAGAGGGGCATGATGAATCTCACTATTGGAAACTACATCCCGAACTAAGATCAAAGAAACCAAATAACAAAGGGAAACAAAAGACGAATACCACCACACAAAAAATATCTTGGATTTGATTCAGAAGATAAAACCAAGATAGTTTCCATGGTTAACAAAGGAAAGGAAGCGATTGCAAGTTATAGTACCTTGAACAGTCACAATAACACTTCAAATGAGGATACAAGGATAGAATTATTCCATGTTAGAGTAATTTCTAATCATACAAAGATTGATGCCTTATTTGATACAAGGTCACACGCAAAATTGATTTCATAAGAGTTAGTTAAAAAACTGAACCTTGAAACTGTACCTCATCATAAGCCATACCCTTTGGGTTGGATAGTTAACAATGCAAATTTACAGGTGACAAGGAAATGTATTTTTCAGATTTTCTATTACTGCAAACTTTGTTGATGAAGTTGAGTTAGATGTTGTACCACTAGATATTTCAGGGATTACCTTGGATAGTCCATATTTGTATGACTGGAAAGCAGTATTCTACCATCATGAGAACAAATATCATTTGATCAAATATGGAGTGGAGTATATTGTGAGAGCTCATCGCAATAAACTGAATATCTCTTTAGTTAATGCACGGCAAATGAAAAGGCTAGTAAATGCAAGTAAAAATTTTGTGCTTCTTATGATCAAGAAAAAGGAAGATGTTAACTATGAATCTTTTGAAGGATGTGATGAAAAATTGAAATCTGATTTGTTTGATGTGGTATGTCAACATGGCAAGATGTTTCAAGAACTAAAGGGGTTGCCATCAAAGAGGATAATTCAACATGAGATTCAGTTGCAGTAGGATGTTCCACTTCCAAATATTGGTATGTATCGCATGTCAATCATGGAAAGTTTGGAAATTCAGAAGAAAATCCAAGAGTTGTTGAATAAACGTATTATACGGCCATCTACTTCGTCATGTGGTTCTCCAATAGTTTTGGTTCCAAAGAAGGACATGACTTGGCGCATGCGTATCGATTTCTGTGCACTGAACAAAATCATGATAAAGAATAGCTACCCACTTCCACGCATTTATGATTTTCTTGATAAGTTAAAACATGCAAAGTATTTCACTAAGTTAGATTTGAGAATTGGTTATCGTCAAGTTAGGATAGTTGAAGAAGACATTTGGAAAACTTCTTTCAAGACTAGACAAGGATTGTATGAGTGGTCAGTTATGTCATTTGGTTTAACAAATGCACCAGCTACTTTTATGAGAGTGATGAATGATGTACTTAGACCATTTCTATATGACTTTGTCATTTTTTACTTAGATGACATACTCATATTCAGCAAATCAAGAGAAGAACATGTCATGCATGTGAACAAGGTACTTGATGTTTTGAGAAAAGAGAAATTGTTTCTTAAGATGTCAAAGTGTGAATTTGGTAAGACTTCATTGGTATATTTTGGACACATAGTTGGAGGAGGTGAATTGAATATTGATCCTTCCAAAGTTGAAGTCATTTTGAATTGGCCCAAGCCTAATATAGTTACCGAGGTAAGAATTTTTTTAGGGGTGGAACAGTATTGGAGGAAATTTATTGCTAGTTTTTCTTCCATTACAGCACCGTTACATGCATTGATGAGCATAAAGAAAGTCTTCCATTGGGGGGATTTACAATAGAAAGAACTTGATGCTTTAAAGAAAAATATAAGTTTGGAACCAGTACTAGCAATTCCAAATCTAAGACAACCATTTGAGATCCAAACAGATGCAAGTGATTATGCTATGGGAGCAGTGCTCATGCAACATGAGTTATATGCATTGGTACAAAGTGTAAAGAAATGGAACCATTACTTAATGGGAAAAGAGACCATTATCCATACTGACCATCAACCATTGCAGTACTTACAATCACAGTCAAAGTTGCAGCAATCAAGAAATTTCAGGTGGATGGGTTTTTTACAAAAATTTTACTTGGTTATTAGGTACAAAAAAGGAATCTACAATAAGGGGGAAAGAAACAGTATCATAAGAGAGGTGCACACATCATTGATTGCAGGACATTTCAGTGTAGGCAAGATAGTAGCGCATCTGCAAAGGTATTGTTAATGGGCATGCATGAATGAAAGTGTTTCTCGTTTTATTAGAGGATTTTCTTTATGTGCAACAAGTAAGGCTAGCAATAGGAAGCTTGGTTTGTACACACCAATTCAAGCTCCTTCTCATCCTTGGGAGAGCATCTAAATGGATTTTGTAGGAGGCCTTACTATGTCAAGGAAAAGTCATGATTATTTGTATGTTGTGGTAGATAGGTTTAGCAAAATGTGTATTTTGATGGCATGCAAGAAAACTATTACAGCTGAACAAATTGCAAATATTTTCTTTCAAAATGTATGGATCCATTTTTGTCTTCCTAGTTCTATTGTAAGTGATCGAGATTCTTGATTTTTTGGGAATTTCTGGTCAAAATTATGGGACATGATGGATACGAAGTTGAAGAAGAGTACAAAATTTCATCCGTAAATAGATGATCAAATAGAGGTAGTAAATAGAACTATTATTCATCTTCTAAGAGTCTATTGCAGCAAACATCCCAAGTTTTGGGATGGAAAATTACACTACATACATCATTCATACAACTAGGAAAAACATTATTCCACAAATACATCACCATTTGAGGCATGTTTTGGTTACTTGCCAAGATTTCCATTGGAAATTATCTTTGAGAAAGATGTTTCTATAGATGGACATAGTGACATAGATAAATCAAGAAAGTTCATTGAGAAAATTTAGTTGGTACATCAAACAGTGCAAGAGAAACTTGAGAAGAGTCAAAGCAACTATAAGGCAAGGCATGACAAACATCGGGTTGATCACAAATTCCAAGTTGGAGATGAAGTTTGGTTGTATAT
This sequence comes from Pinus albicaulis, assembly GCA_034641835.2. NCBI lineage: Eukaryota > Viridiplantae > Streptophyta > Pinopsida > Pinales > Pinaceae > Pinus > Pinus albicaulis. The sequence goes on along the minus strand of CM076577.1, from coordinate 986,961,469 downwards.
AAGCAAATAAAGATTGCAAGGGGAAGGTAAAAAGCTCAAACCAATCCATTATGGTCCATTTAAAAGTTTGGAAAAGATTGGTACAAATGCATTCAAGCTAGATCTCCTCCTTATATGCAAATTTGTTCTGTCATTAATGTTTAGAATTTGAGATTTTTTTAGCCTAATTTGATTGATGATCAATGAGACCATGTTCAGCTACCAATAGATGATTTCTTGCTAGAATATCTTAATGAAATTTAGCAAGATCTCACACTTGACAGAAGAATCAGAACTTCAAGAAGAGGGGATGTTGAATACCTTAGAGTAGGACTAAAAGGTCAAAATCCTTCAAAGGCAAAATGGTTGGAGATTGGAAAGGTGAGGGAGTTGTACCCTCACTTGCTGAACAATTGATAATATATTTTTGGGTCCAAAATACTTCTAGTTTGAAGGAGTGATCTGAAGCTCAAGTTTTAGCTAAAAATTGAAAGTACTTGAAATTGCTTTGAACCTGAACGACCGGATCAAGTTCGTCGCTAGGATTCTGGCACAAATCGTTTCATCAAAATCCAAGTTCATATGACTGAGTTATCATCTGTTGTTCATTTTCCAAACCAAGCAAAAAATTAGCAGAATAGGTACAATGTTGATGAGGCAGGTACAGTCAGCATTGCAATAATATCCATCAGAACAGCGAATGACACTATGCCAAGTGGCACCACCAGATTCACCAATGATGACTAGGAAGTGATTTTTTTTTATTCCTAAGTCTAGGTGAAATTTTATTAAATTGGCATTTTATTTTATATGGTGGCCAATGGGGAAGGGCCACGTGACATGCCACATACCCCCCCCCCCTCCCCATGGCAAGACAGGTTGGTTTATCGGATGACATTAAGGTTTCAGATCATTGGCTTATGGTGGAATCATTATGAATATATATATATATATATATATATATATATATATATATATATATAACATAATGTTTCAAGCCATATAACTCGGCGGATATTGTAACTACATCTAGCTGGAGAAGGTTTCTAATTTGGTAGCCGACAAACTTGGTGGAGGGACCTTTATTTTTCGGGGAAAAATATTATGGCGAGGTCAGGGCTTGAACCCTTGACCTCCTGCCTGCCAACGCTCGCACTAACCGTCTATTCTTCAGGGTATTTCTTACCCTTATCATCTTCCACAGCTATTTAAATTTTTTGGGTGTGGAGCCTAATTTTCATCTTGATTCAGAGATCCTTGTTCCAAATGGATGTATACCCCAGGAAAACTGTACACCCCTGTAGTGGGGGGGACTTGTACCCCCCCCCCCCCCAACCCCCCGCGGGGTTCGAGGGGAGCTTCCCCCTAGTTGGGGGGTCCGGGGGCTAGTAGTCCCCCGATGGGGGTTTCAGGGGTAGCGCCCCCAAAGCTAAAAATAGGTGTAAAATTACCTTGTAAAAGTATAGTAATTTCTAGTCAATCTGGGTCGTTCATTAGGCGGATGATCTTACGGTAGAAGTTGTGTTTAGTTTAGGGTTTTTTTCCCTAGAAGGAAACCCCTCGCTTGTATGAGGGGATTGTATTTTTGGTTGTGTATTGTATGTGTATTCTCAGAGCAAGAAACAGATAGGGAGACTGTGAGAGAGAACAGAGGATATTACAGTGGATCTGCTGTAGGTTGTGTCTCTTCATTTGGTAGGATAATAGAAAGGAAGGATTGGTTATTCGGGGTGGACGTAGCCCAAATTGGATGAACCACGTTGTTGGCTCAAGGGGTCCTACCCAAGTTCGGAGTTCAAGGTTTGCCAACAAGCCCCTATACTACTGGCCCTTTCGGCAGTGACCCGCTTGCGCAGGTCATAGTATCACCCGAAGTAGTATGGGTGGGTGCTGAAACCAGGTTTCCGCACCCTGAGAAAGGGTAGGTAAGGCAAGCAGAGCTGCGTCCGGCCCTGTGATATCCATACTGCCTCTTTCTACGCAGGATCTATAGGTCTCTTTTTGCATCCACGTGCACAAGATCTACAGTGTTTGATAATTATATACTTCTATGACAATAGCACAGCATTGCATAAAACAGAACAAAACAGATCCAGATACAGTAAACACACTTACACAGAACTTTCGCAGCTGAATACAGAATACGCATAATACAACAATTACCAATGATTCACACAAACAGTATACATGGATTCAGTTCTCAAACAACCTTTCTTACTCATCAATTCATCAATTCCCTCTTACAATACCCGTCCCAGCCTGTGCACACAGCAGCAGGGTCCACACACAGCAAGACTCTGGATCTCCATGCACACAGCCAGCAGGAGTCCTACCCCAAAAACCCAAACAGATTTACTAAACCACAATTCACATCAATAGCTCCTCTTTTTCTCTACCTTATAATTCAAAATGTTCCTCTATTTATAAAAATCTAGCCTAAACTTTCCTATGGTCCGCAAATCATGGTTTTCGGACCCGAGGTTTACCCTTTGACCCATTACAATGCTTTCGAGGCTTTGACCCACCATAAAACTCCTGCGCTAGACTAATTATAATAAAAAATATACAAAATCAGACCAGTTTCGCAGCTCGTAAGAGACCCTATTCCAACAGTCCCCCAACACAATCTTTTGACTCGTCCCGAGTCACTGTGGTGGTGTGGTCTTTATCTATGCACATAAGGTATTGAAGGTGATGATCATTGGAGGTAACACTTCCTGACTCTGGGCAGCAGCACTTTGTGTGATATCGACAAGCTTCAGGGAGGTAGGTTTTTCAGGGGCCGTGGTAACCCACTCCAAAATCTACTTGAGTCGTGCAATGGCGTTGTGAGCAGCCTGAGATATCTGGAAGGCAGCATCGCCCCATGGCTTCAAGCACTTTTTGATGGCATGCTTGGCACGTCGGAGATCTGCAATCATGTCTTGGACAGCGTTGCTAGTTTTCAAGAGTGTCAGACGCTGCGCAGGGGCGAGGGAAGGCAAGGTAGCTTCGATTTGATCAAAAGCAGCTTCCTTCTGGCATAAGTCCTCTCTGATACGCTGAAGCATCGGGTTGAACTGGACCGCTGTCCAGAGCTGCATGGTCACTTCGAGCAACTGAGTACCCAGAGTAAGTTGTCCTTTAATAACGTATGTAGCTTCAGTTATCAACGCAGCCCGTTGTGCCTGGACCTCCGGGGATATGGTAGGCTATGCTTGGGCCTGGTACGCGGTGAATTGGTGGGCCATTTGGGTCTTGAGGACCTGCACTTCAGTTCAGGATGCCTTAAGTGCTACAACCAAGCCTTCTATGGTAGCCCGAAGTGGAGCTGATGCCGAGAGTTCATCAGGGATCTCTGTGTTGAGTCGGTGAGCCACTGTTTCGAGCTGCGCCATAAGGGAAATATCTTCGGTCTGGCATGTGAGGACTGGTGTGGTCACATTGAGGTGTTGCTGCGCGGTCTGGTCGCGATGATGGATCTCTTGTAGCACGGCGGTGTGTAATCCCAGTAACGCCTTGCGGTGAAGCTGCGCCACATCCACTTGTAGTTTTGTATCTGTTGGGAGGTGGTCGTTGACCAAGAAAGTGCTAGGTAGTGAAAAAATAAGACCTTCATTCATAGGTAGCTAGGAACTGCAGAGAAGTCATAGCGTATCCCTATACTGCTTCATACCCTAGGGGGACGGAGTATCCCTATTGGTCAACCCTTCTGTGTGCAAGACTAGCTGCATCTCGACTGCGTCAGTTCTCATGGCGCGCTGAGGCAGTTGCATATCATCCTGCATAGCATCTTCTGAGCCCATCCGGCTGGGGCCTGCGATCATCCCAATGTCGGGATAGGCGTGAACTTCTGTCGAGAAGCTGTGGCACCCTTCTGCACAGGGTTCAAAGTTATTTTTTCCTACAAGGAGCTAGAGGGCAATCAACTTATCAATATTGACATTCCCAGACCTCCTTAACACAATGTCTGCAGGTGTTGGACTGGTGGCTGCCAAGGTGCTCGGAAGGTTAGGGGCTGCCATAGCAGAAAAAGGATAGTCTTCTAACTTTGGAAACTCGCAGACAACGGAGGTAGGTTGATGGGGTACGACCCAAACGCTATAGATCCAGACAATCAATGATTTAAAATGTGAGAACTTATTATTTCTAATACAGAGATAGACTGTAGGGGCTTTTACTGGTTATGTGACCTTTCAAAGAAAGGATGAAACCAGAAGCTACCTGGCCCTCTTACAGACTCTGCCTAAAGAAATAATCAAGTAATCACTACTGATCTGGTAATGAAAGTACTTACCACTGGTTCAAGGTATTCATTAACCATAAACATATGTGTGCAAGCTATTAATTATGTTTTGCAATTGGAACAAGGTGACTTTCGTGAGTTTATGTGTCTTTTTACATGTAGGAGGCTTATTTCTTTTTACTGTTTAACATATTTAACTCTGAAAATAAGCAGAAAATAAAACACAAAATATAACTCAGCATATGATGAGGCAGTTCACCCCTCCTGGGCTACATCTGCTGGGTCCAAGGCCCCCAAATGGGCATGTCCTTGCTCTTATTATGCTCAGAAAATGGTTATACAATGTGTAGAAAGCCTAAACAGGAGAAAATAGCTGCATAATTGAGTTCAGAGTGCAAAAAAAAATAAGGAATGACTATAGTTTCACCTCCAATAGATAACTATAATCCAATACAGCTCTCCAATCCCTAAGCCCTGGTGGCTCTTCAAGTTCTCTCGCTGATTAAAAACCTGAAGAAATGCTCTGATGGCTCTGCCACCTGCTCCAGCGGCTCTGGAATGCTCCAAATACCCAAAATCAAAAAAACATTTGCTCCAAAAGGATTCTCCTAGCAAAAGTTATGACCAGTACCAGTTTTTACCAATTAGGGCTAGAAAAGCTCCTCCAATTCTGGGAGGACTGCCAGTTAGTGCCACTAATTTAGGGCCCAACGCTTAATTTGGCACTTCTAACAATAATCCTGCCATCCGTTAGGGCTAATGGATAAGGGCGTAGGTCCATAGGATTGCACCCATCGGCGAATTCAATTTAAAACTTTGAGTTATATGCGAAGGCATTAAAGTTGAACCGTATCATAAAACTGCTTAAAACCAAATCCCGATCCGCAAACCATGTGACCTGTTGCATAATTATTATCCACCAGAAGTGTTAGCATTGGGTTCTGGGTGCGTGGTCTTGTGGTTGAGGGGATGGTCCTTAAGGGCTGGCCCCTTTACGGCCCCGCCCAACCATTGTTCAAACCTTAAATAAAACATCACCTCCATGTATTGTAAGGACTACTTGTAGGGCACCCAGTCGGGCTGCATGGCTGGCGAGGCCCCGACCCGGGTTCAATTCTGCCCGAGCCCTAATAAAATTTTATATGCCCATTTCTTTGACTCTTGGGGCAACGTGGTGGCCTCCGGGAAGACCACGTGGCACCCGCTCATTGGTCCTCATGGAATATTCTACAGAATATTTTGTGGAATATTCCATGGAATATTCCTAGAATATTCTGTGGAATATTCTTTTTTTTCATAATTTTTTATTAAAGTCAAACTGAGTCAAATTGGGCTTTTTGCCTGAAATTGAGAAAATTCAAAGTTGAATAAATTCTTCATACAGCATCAGATTTCAGTGTCATTCACGGCTACAGGATCGTTTTGACGAGATATTTCTTGTCGTTCAGGTTTGAACCAATTCTGAGCAAATAAATTTTTGAGCATTTTTCCAATTAGGACGTGATCACCTGATCACACCTCCCCATTGAGAAGATTTTGGACCCACAAAAGCCTTCAATTATCTGTTAAGAAGGTGAGGATATAGCCTCCTCACCTGTTCCATCTCCATCCACTTTGCCTTGCTCGGTTTACTGCCTTTGAGACCAACTCGAACATAATCAACATCTCCCCTCCTTGAAGTGTGTGTCCTTCTGTCAAGGATTGCATCTTCTTTTAGCTCATCCAAAAATTCTGTCAAGAAATCTTCTATGGATGGCAGTTGAACATCATTTTCATAATCAGCGATAAGAGGAGGTTCATACAAACGTAAATTCTCCACATTAACAACGGAATACATTTGCATGTATGAAGGCAAATCTAGTTGAAAAACATTATTTCTAACTTGTTTAAGGATTTTGAATGGACCATAACGAATAGGCTTTAGCTTTTTACCTTCTCCTTTCATTCTTTCCTTACTAATATGCAACCATACCTCATCTCCTTCTTGAAACTTATGATCAACTCTATGTTTATCATGTCTTTCCTTGTACTTGCCTTGACTTTTTTTCAAGTTGTTCTTGAACTTGTTGATGTATGAGCTGAATTCTTTCAATGAACATGCGAGCTTTGTTAATGTCACTATGCCCATCAATGGCAACATCCTTCTCAAGAATGAAATCTAATGGTGACTTAGGCAAATACATAAAACAAGCTTCAAAAGGTGAAGTATTTGTAGAAGAGTGTTTGGCCCGGTTGTAAGCATGCTGAATGTAATGCAAATTCTCATCCCAAAGCTTGGGATGCTTACTGCAATAACCTCTCAAAAGATGTGCAATGGTTCTTTTCACTACCTCTGTTTGGCCATCTGTTTGCGGATGAAAAGCAATACTCTTCTTCAACTTGGTGTCCATCATCTTCCATAGATTGGACCAAAAATTCCTAAAAAATCTGGAATCCATGTCACTAACAATAGAAGTAGGCAAGCCATAATGAACCCATACATGTTGAAAATATAAATCAGCAGTTTGTTCAGTCGTTATAGTTTTCTTGCATGGCATAAGAATACACATCTTGCTGAAACGATCAACTACTACATAAAGATAATCATGCTGCTTTCTAGATAATGGTAGCCCTCCAACAAAATCCATAGAAACACTTTCCCATGGTCTAGAAGGTACCGACAATGGCATATATAAACCAAGATTCCTATTTCTAGGCTTGCTTGTAGCACATAATGAACAACCTCTAATGAAACGTGTAACACTATCTACCATGTGAGGCCAATAACAATACCTCTGTAAATGTGCCACCGTTTTGCTTACCCATAAATGACCAGCAATAAGAGAAGAATGAGCCTCTCTCATCATGCTTAATCTCCCCCCTATGGTATACATAACTTGCCCAAATGAAACAGAAAATTATTATGAAAATGATAATCATTCTCCTCAACATGATTCCCTTCACTCAAATTATCACAGACCTCTTTAAAATCATCATCTGATGCATATTGTTATATGTAGCTCTCATGCACAATAGAATCATTCTTAGGCAAAGTACTAGCACTAATAATAGGCCTTGAAAGCATATCAACAACTTTATTGAGAATACCTTTCTTGTACTTTATTACCAAGTGAAATTGTTGTAGGAAACCCATCCATCTGAAATGTCGTGACTGTTGCAATTTACTTTGTGACTGCAAGTACTGTAAAGGTTGATGGTCAATATGAACAATTGTTTCTTTGCCCATCAAATAGTGTTTCCACTTTTTAACACTTTGTACCAACGTATACAACTCCTTATCATATGTAGGATAATTCACAACAACACCATTAAATGTCTCATAATGAAATGCGATAGGCTTACCATGCTGTAAGAGAACTGCACCCATGGCATAATCACTAGCATATGTCTGAATCTCAAATGGCTATCTCAAGTACGGCAATGCAAGGACCGGAGCTGAACTGATCTTTTCTTTCAAAGATTCGAAAGCTTTTTGTTGCTTTCCTCCCCATTGGAAAGCACGCTTCACACTTGTCACTGCATGCATATGAGCTGCTATGGCAGAGAAGTTAGAAATAAACTTCCTCCAATATTGAGCTGCACCCAAAAAACTTCTTACCTCTGTAATGGATTTGGGAGTAGGCCAATTCACAATGGATTCTACTTTGGAAGGATCAATTCTCAAAGCGCCTCCTCCTACTATGTGTCCCAAATAAACCAAAGAAGTCTTTCCAAATTCACACTTTGACATTTTAATAAATAACTGATTTTTCTTCAAAACATCAAGTACTTTCTTAACATGCATGACATGCTCTTCTCTAGTCTTGCTGAAAATTAAGATGTCATCTAAGTAGACAATAACGAAATCATCAAGAAAAGGACATAAGACATCATCAATTACCCGCATGAAGGTTGCAGGTGCATTGCATAAACCAAACGGCATAACAAGCCACTCAAAAAGTCCTTGTTTGGTTTTAAAAGTTGTCTTCCATATGTCACTTTCTGCAATTCTAACTTGATGATAACCACTACATAAGTCTAACTTAGTGAAATATTTAGCATCTTTCAGCTAATCAAAAAAATCATCTATCCTTGGAAGTGGGTAACGATTCTTTCCCGTTATCTTGTTCAAGGCCCTGAAATCAACACACATATGCCAAGTTCCATCTTTCTTTGGAATCAACACTATCGGTGACCCACATGGCGAAGTGTTTGGCCTTATGAAACCCTTGTCCAACAACTCTTTAATTTTCTTCTTTATTTCAGCATTCTCCATGATGGACATGCGATACATGCCTATGTTAGGAAGTGGACAATCTAGATGCAAATGGATTTCATGTTGAATCTCCCTTTTGGGAGGCAAACCTGCTAGTTCGTGAAACATCTCCTGATGTGCATCAACTACATCATATAAATATGATTTAAGCTTGGGATCACAATTTTCAAATGACTCATGATTCACATCAACCTTTGGCTTGATCATAAGAAGAACAAAACTCTTGCTTGAATTAACTAGCCTTTTTACCTGTCCCACATTTACCATCGCTATATTTGTCTTCTTGCTATGAGCTCTGACAATATACTCCTTGCCATATTTGAAAAGATGATATTTATTTTCATGGTGATGGAAGATTGCTTTCCTGTCAAATAAGTAAGGACTTCCCAAAACAATTCCTGATATATCAAGCGGCACCACATCAAGTTCAACTGTGTCAATAAAGTGTGCAGTTATTGCAAAGTGCAAGATGCACTTTCTTAAAACTTGTAAGTTTGCATCCTTGCATATCCACCCAAGTGGATAAGGCTTTGGATGTGGAATGGTCTCAAGTTTTAGCTGTTTGACCAAGTCTTCTTATATGAGATTAGCTTGTGACCCACTGTCAAATAGTGTGTCAATTTTTGTATGTTTTGAGACTACCCTCACATGGAACAATTCAATTTTTTCTTCCTCATTAGGAGCTTGTACATAACAGTTTGAAGAACTAGTACTTGCATTAGTTTCTATTTCTTTTCCCTTCAAACTCTTCAAACCCATGTCTGCAATTATGGTTTCATCACCTGAATCATCACCTAAATCTTGTGGTGTAGTTGTAGTAGCTGCAGTTTTCTTCTTTCCCTTGTTTTTGTTAAACTGGTTTCTCTTTTCAGGATGTAATTTCCAACAGTTTTTCTCTTCATGGCCCTCTTTTGAACAATGTTTACAAATGACCTTTTCACCTTCTTGTTTGATAGATGCATTTTTTTTACCTTTTCCCTTAAAGGTTTTCTCTTTGTTCTTTCCCTTGAAATACTTGTTTCTACCCTCATCAAAAGCATTCTTTCCTCTAGATTCTAAATGTGTAGCCTATACACAGAATTCATCTAAGCTGGTAGGATTAAACATCAGGACAGTGTGTTTAAGGTAATTATGCAAACCACCTATGTACTTTAACAAAGTGTCTTGGCTTTGTAAATCTACCCCAAGTAAGAGTGCTCTTCTCCTAAATTCCTGGGTATAGTCTTGCACATTCTGTCCCTTAAGTTGTCTAAAGTTTTGCCAGTTCATTATAGCCTTCTGAAAGTGAGCAAGAGGATAAATTTTTTTCTTGATTGCAGTAATAAACTCAATCCATGATAAATAAATCTTACCATGTTTCTTGGTTTCATCCTTGGTTTTGGCTTACCGCCAAACCAATGCTGCTCCATCCATCCTTAATGAGGCTAATTATATTTTTGTGTCATCATCATGCAGATTTTAAATCCTTAGATAGAAAACCAGTTGTCTAATCCAGTTATCGAATTTCTCTGCATTAACATCACCATTAAACATTGGAAATTCAAATTTGACATCAAGCTTTAACAAAGGATTTTTACCAGTTGTTTTTTACTTATGTGACTACTTTTCTGAAGTTGAAGAGGATGATGTTGAGGAAGAGGATGGCAATGGAGATGGTGGATCACCATTTCCTCCATTCCCTTTTTTTGACTTATCATTGTCCTTCTTTCCCCCTGAAGAATATCCTCCTTCTATTTGGTTTTTAGATCCTTCTCCAGCAATCCTATCATTTCTTTCTTGCTAGAGGATCCTTACCATTTCAGTCATATCCAAGAAAGCTTTTCGAAAAACCCTTTCTTCTCCCTTGGGATCCATTTCTTCATGAGCTTCACCTTATTTTGAAGACATGCTTGTAACTGCTTCTAAGGCTAGATAGAAGGTGGAGATAGTGGCACCCTGGCCCTCCATGGTTGTGGATTAGTTTGTGCACCAACCAATTGTCCTTCCCCTCTTTTCAGTTTCAGCCTAGTAAGCATAAAATTTGCAAAACAATACAATATTTCTTTGCACAAGATTCAAAAAATTTTGAGCTCAACCTTTGCTCCAATACCAATCTGATTTGAAATGTGAGAACTTATTATTTCTAATACAGAGATAGAATGTAGGGGCTTTTACTGGTTTTGTCACCTTTCAAAGAAAGGATGAAACCAGAAGCTACCTGGCCCTCTTACAGACTCTGCCTAAAGAAATAATCAAGTAATCACTACTGATCTGGTAATGAAAGTACTTGCTGTTGGTTCAAGGTATTCATTAACCATAAACATATGTGTGCAAGCTATTAATTGTGTTTTGCAATTTGAACAAAGTGACTTTGGTGAGTTTATGTGTCTTTTTACATGTAGGAGGCTTATTTATTTTTACTGTTTAACATATTTAACTTTGAAAATAAGCAGCAAATAAAACACAAAATATAACTCAGCATATGATGAGGCAGTTCACCCCTCCTGGACTACATCTGTCTGGTCCAAGGCCCCAAAATGGGCATGTCCTTGCTCTTATTATGCTCAGAAAATGTTTATACAATTTGTAGAAATCCTAAACAGGAAAAAATAGCTGCATAATTGAGTTCAGAGTGTAGAAAACAGTAAGGAATGACTATAGTTTCACCTCCAATAGATAACTATAATCCAATACAGCTCTCCAATCCCCAAGCCCTGGTGGCTCTTCAAGCTCTCTCACTGATAAAACACCTGAAGAAATTCTTTGATGGCTCTGCACCTACTCCAGTGGCTTTGGAATGCTCCAAATACCCAAAATCAAAAAAAAATTGCTCCAAAAGGATTCTCCTAGAAAAAGTTATGACCAGTACCAGTTTTTCCCAATTAGGGCTAGAAAAGCTCCTCCAATTCTGGGAGCACTGCCAGTTAGTGCCACCAATTTAGGGCCCGGCACTTAATTTCTCACTTCCGCCAATAATCCCGCCATCCGTTAGGGCTAATGGATAAGGGCGCGATTCCATAGGACCACACCCGTCGGTGAATTCAATTTAAAACTTTGAGTTATATGCGGAGGCATTGAAGTTGAACCATATCATAAAACTGTTTAAAACCAAATCCTGATCCACAAACCACGTGACCTGTTGCATAATTATTATCCGCCGGACCTGTTAGCATTGGGTTCTAGGCGCGTGGTCTTGTGGTTGAGGGGCTTGCCCTTAAGGGCTAGCCCCTTTACGACCCCGCCCAACCGTTGTTCAAACCTTAAATAAAACATCGCCCCCATGTATTATAAGGACTACCTATAGGGTGCCCGGTCGGGCCACTCGGCTGGTGGAGCCCCGACCCAGGTTCAATTCTGCCCAAGCCATAGTAAAATTTTATACGCCCATTTCTTTGACTCTTAGGGCCACGTGGTGGCCTCCAGGTAGGCCATGTGGCACCCGCTCATTGGTCCTCATGGAATATTCTACAAAATATTTTGTGGAATATTCCCAAAATATTCCGTGGAATCTTTTTTTTCATAATTTTTTATTAAAGTCAAACTGAGTCAAATTGGGCTTTTTACATGAAATTGAGAAACTTCAAAGTTGAATAACTTCTTCATACAGCATCAGATTTGAGTTTCGTTTACGGCTACAGGATCGTTTTGATGAGATATTTCATGTTGTTCTGGTTTAAACCAATTCTGAGAAAATAAATTTTTGAGCATTTTTCCAATTAGGACATGATCACCTGATCAATCAAGTAGCAGAATAATAGATGTAGATGACAGAGACAATATGGAGCCTTGATCGAAGTTATCCTTTCTTGCTTATAATGCCCGAGGTTATCCAACGATAGAGTAAATCTAACTTGAAACTTACCATCAATCATCCGGAAAAAACTCACCATAAATTGCCGCATTGATGGCCAACCGCTTGTTTGCTGTAACGGTAAGATTCCCTTTGCACTAGGACACAGTGCTCTGATAGTTATCTCTCACACCTGATGGTTTTCCCACAGATCTAATTAATTTGGATGAAGCGTTCGTGTTGTTCGCACATCCCGAATTAAAGCCAAAGTCAGGTGTGTTGTAATGCGATTCAGGTACAACCCACACAGCTTAGCAACCATTCGCATCCAATCCAGTACCGCGGTTGGGACAGTTCGGGGATCACTCGCTCCTCCCATCGAGCTAAGGTTCTAGTATTCCATTATTTGTGGTACCAGCATTCTCCTTGATCCGAGTGCCATATACAGGCGTGATTTTCCCTTAGTCAAGGCATCCGTGTTCTACAGAGCTGCGTCGAGCACCCTTGTGCCATCTTCCACCCTAAATGTTCGCAGAAACTCATCACGCAAATTCTCCCAATGGCGTGTGCGCTGGTGTAGCTCTCAATCTAAATACCATGCGGCGGGACACAGTCCTAGGCCATGGATAAACAAGTGAACTCGTTCGTTTGGGGGTCTGTCGCACCATTGTGTTTCCCATGCAAGCAGATATCTTTGTGGGTCTTCTGATCCAAGGAATTCTTGGATCCATCTCCCAGCTAGAGCTTTAAATCGCAGGATCATCTTGTCTTGACATTCCTCCCAAACACGGAATACCTTTTCATGCATATTCCACCAGCACGTAGGCGTGCCATGCAAGGCTAGCTTAAGGGCCCCTAGCCTGCGTCCCTTGAGAACTTCTGCTTTGAATGCATGTAAAAATTCCTTAAGGTTACCTGAGTCCCCGAAGTAGGGCAGGTCTCTTACCTCGGCAGAGATGCAGCGGAATTTCCTTGTGACCCGAAGACATCGTAGTGCCGAAACCTCATGCAACTAGCCCTGCCAATTCTCTAGTTCCCCATCGGAGTAGGAAAGGCATTCACTATCCTTTTCCCAGCAGAGTCCTCCTTCCACCGTGGGGTTAATCCAATCTTCGTCTTGCGTGGTGAGCTTGTAGATGTGATCCAATTCCTCTTCATCCTGTGTTAGCTCTGTATACCACGTGCCTTTCGTGGGATCCAATGGTACTATTACTCGCGTGCTGTTATTTTCAAACACCATGTTGCGCTTTTTGAGATTGATAACACTCCCCATATCTATAGCCCAATCTAGTCCTAGGAGTGCAAGGTAGGGATCCGCATCTTCCACAATTTCTATTACCTCAAAGTCAGCTTGGACCTTTACTCCTGCGATATATACCACGATTTTTGGCAGCCTTCCCAGAGGGATGATATTTTGTTGATTCACCATGCGCAGTTGGATGGTGGACCATTCCAATTTAGGTTCTCCCATTCGTTGCCATGTTTACTTCGGTAATACGTTTGCATCTGATCCAAGGTCCAAAATAACTTGATCCATCTCATAGTCACCAATCTGCGCAGTCAGCCGCATTTCTCTTTTGGTGCATTTTTTATACCTGTATAGTTTGTGTACATCCTTGGTGTAATGTTCCCACTTAGCCTTAGCTAAGAGAAACATTCAATTTTGTTTTAATTTATGTTTCATGAATAAATGAATAAAGGAGGACATGTAAAACTCCTAAAAAGTCTGAATGAATCAATGCCCATGTGAACAAAGACAAATCAGGGCTATGTAAATAATCACTTGCAGGTGTGAAAGAGGTTTGAGCTAAAGACTGGGTCAACCTTGACCAGATCAACAGCGCTGTCTAGGTTCATTGCATCTCTAAAAGGGACAACGTAGTTCTAGAAGGGAGATTCTAATGTGAAAAGGGCTAACTCATCAAGATGGTTTAGGGTTTGCAAGAGCTTTCTCATCTTATAAAAGGAAAAGGAGGACAACAAGAGAGGGTTGTTGATAGATCATATTTCTGAGTATTTGTCTGCTTAGACAAATACCATTCTCTGCTGTTTATTGGAGGATTGTACCTGGAATTCCTATGCAGGGGTTTCACCTCTTCTTTTGATGATTCAAGGAGGAAATTTCGCTGAGTTGAACCACTATTAGGCTGGAGGCCAAGCTCCTACTTACATTGGCAGTGCTGATCCATTGAGGGTTTTGATATCTCTGCAAGCTGCAGCAAGTGGTGATCTAGATCTATAGAGATCTAGTCTATTTTGGAAGCCTCTTTCCATGGAGTGGGTCCTTTGACCTCCAGGAAGAGTGTCTCATTTCTTGTACTTCAGATCTGCAATTTTATAGTATTTTTCTGTGTCATTTGAGCTACAGCGTTGTTCCCATGAGTAAACTGCGTTATTTATGTATGAGGGTTTTCAGGGTGTCTTGCTCATAGTTTAGATCAGAGATCTCTTGTGTTGGGCTTGCCTTCCACTGGGTGATCCATGGATTAGCTTGCTGATATATGTTATGTTCAGATCTGATCCATTGTAATGAAATTTCATATTCATAAATTTACTGTAGCAGTTTCCAGATCTGCAACTTGTTTCTTAGATCTACTCTTGTTCATGCATGCTTTTGTAAAAATTCTAAGTGGATATTGTAGAGAAAACTATATAGTCTCCAGATCTGATATAGATCTAATATTTTGTCCATAGATCTGTACTAGATCTGAGTTGTAACTTCCAGCTCCTGAACCTCCTGAAAAATAACGCTATTGAAGCATTTATGCAAATATAGATGTGTTCCTGCTCTCTTTTCTGAAGATTTATTGCTATATTGGCTCATGCTTTCTACTGTATAATGCAAGGGCTTTATCATAATGCTGATTTTCTACTGTATTACTGAAATATAAGTCTCCTTGTTGATATCCACTGAACATCAGCTAAAACTATGCAATTCCTGAAGCAGTGCTTGCATTTGACTGCAACCTTCCTCTTTGGGTGCTTTTTAGCTAGTCAAGTTTTTGGGAAATCTGTTTAATGAGTCTAAACTGATTTGTTTTCAATGAAATTCCATATATAAGTCACATACAGCATAAATAAGAGGAAAAAAGCCTTGATCTGTGTTATTTTTGCACAGTTTTACTTATATAACATTTTTCTTGAGCTCATTGTTGAGGATCCTGAAAAAGGATCATTACAGTGGTATCAGAGCTCCACTCTTGGCACAGCCTGTGCTAGCATTGGAGCACCATTCATGCTGCATTCCGAAGAAGAAGATCCTCTTACTGAGAGGGAGAGGAGGTACCAAAATAGAAGTCATAAAAAGTATGACTATACTACTGAAGACCTTGACAGAGGTCAAGACAAGGGGAAAGCCCCTGAATTTGTGAATCAGAAGGATAAGGAAGCAAAGGATTTTGCAAAAAATCTCTTGGAAACCATGCAAAATATTTCCAAGGAGATCAAGGAGATGAGGGTGGATAGAATGAGATAATCCCTTGGCAGATTCCATCAAGGGGAAAGTTTTGAAATATCTCATTATGGAACTAGTCAACCTGTGAGCTTGCCCCACATGCCTCCCAATGCTATACTATGCCTACATTCTTGGCTGTAGAGAATGAGGGACCGCAAGAGCCAACCTCCTTGGAAGGCTACTTTGTAGAATATGACTCACAAAGTCAGAGGTTCAAGGATAACTTGAACTTCCAAGACTTTTTCCATCTCAAGGACTGAAGGAGACCATGGTAGCAGTACATAGATGGAGGTTTCTTTCATGGGAGACACCACACTATGGGCAGGTTCTTCTTGCCCAAGTTCGATGGATCATCCTCTTGTTCTGCCAAAGCATGGGTGGAAAAGTTGGACATCTATTTCTAGCTGAATAAAGTCCCCGAAGTAGAAGCCATCAAGATTGTTGCGCTGCACTTTGAGGGTGAAGCCCACAACTGGTGGTTCCATGGACTATCTACATTGGGACACAGCAATGTGTCTACATATGTTGAGTTCACTAGAATACTAGTGAAGATATTTGATCGGAAAGATCTCGAGGCACCTTTTATAAGCCTAGAAAAGCTGAAACAGACAGGAGATGCAGAGGCCTATATCTCTAAATTCCTGAGATTGTCAGTAATGGTTCCTGATCTATCTGTAGCAAGGAGAGTCTACATGTTCATTGATGGCCTGGAGGAACCTTTGCATGGGTTGGTCAAGTCTACCAAGCCCATCACCTTGCATGATGCCATTGAGAGAGCTAGAGATCTCCAAGATGCCTTGCCAAGAGCAAGGGAAACTTTCCAAAATAAGTCCCCTCACCCTTCTAAGGGGAAAGAAGGGAAAGATGCTCCACCCAAGGAGAGCTCACTGAAGAAACATCTTAACATTGATCTCCAGAGGGAGTTGAGGAAAAATAGATTCTGTTTCACTTGTCAAGAGCCATGGGTACCGGGACATAGATGTGTTGCTGGAAGAGCACACTATATCGAAGTCTTCTCAGATTTTGAGGAGGAAGATGGAAATGATGGACCTAGGAGGGGTCACAATGCTGGTGATGATGAGGAGGAAGATCAATCACCATCCAGAGAGGAAGAGCGAGCCTTTGCTCCAACAAGTGGGACTCTTGCTTCTTTGAGAGGAGTGCCCAACTACTTGACCCTAAGAGTACAAGGTTCAGTCATGAACGAGAGAGTGTCTATTTTTATTGACAGTGGGGAAACCCAGAACTTTATTTATGCTCACCTTGTGCAAATGAGAGGGATCCCTATAGATACTTTCGATGGGTTCTCTGTTTTGGTTCTGGGAGATAGAACTATGCAGTGCATGCAACATGTTCCATCACTTTCTGTGACTATGGGATCCTACACCTTGGTGGGTCACTTTTTTGTAGTTGACATACCAGACACCAATATCATCTTGGGTGTCTTGTGGTTGATTACCTTGGGGAAAGTCACCACTGATTGGAAGGCCTTGCAGAAGAAGTGGGTGGACTTGAAGAGTGGGAAACAACAAATAATTCAAGGCATGCACACTTATCCTTCACCTGATGTTTCCACCCAAACAACAGAGATGGAATTGCGCAGTGGGAGCAAGGACCTCACAGTTCCCTCTCTCATTTTTATGAGAAGGCTGCAAGAGACATTCTTACCTCATGGAATGTCAGTAGATTCTGATCTTGTGGGGAAAGCCTCACAAAGTGTTGTTCCAAGAACAGATCAAGCAAGGGTTGGTGAGCAAGCTACAACACTGTGGGAGGAAGGAAAGGGGAGGATCAGCCTTCCCACAAACAATTTTGGCATGTGTAATGTCAAATAAGCAATAAGAAACAAGGCAAGAACCACCATAGATGTATCAGCAACACTGTCCGTGTTGGGCTGTGTGGATCCATATTGGAGATCTCAACTCCTTGTGGAGTACTCCAAAGATCTACACACCAGGATGATATTAGATGGCATGAAGCAAGGAGGAGGCTACTTGGTCCATGAAGGGGTCATCTATCATCTTGGAAAAGTATTCTTGTCTCAAGCCTCCAAGATTAAGCAAGAAATACTGCAAAGAGCACACAAAGAGTTCCTTTCCAACTATATGCAGTCAATAAAAATTTACACTCTAATCATAAGGAGTTTTGATTGGGAGGGTATGAAGGAGTGACTACATCAGCACTATGATTGGGAGGAACTACATCAGCACTTACAAGAGTGCAATAGTTATGAGGAGATGGGGCAGCCAGAGGACTCTATGCAGGATTCATTTCAGCCATCCCTTCCTTCTCTTAAAAGAAGAGGAATGCCCATGCCCAACTCCATGTGTGTGGGAGACTTGCATGGTAAAGAATTTGATCTTATAGAGCATGTTTATTTTTCTGATTTGACATATTATTTTACCGGATGTGTGCAGGCAATGGCTCCTACAAGGAGTGATATTACATATAGATCTCATGGCATTGGTGAGGCCAATAAAAATTCAAAATTTGGTCACTCCCTTGAGGTGCAAAGGGAGATTCTCTATCATGATGGGTGCTTCCCAAAGGTACCTAACTTGGGTATCACTTTCAGCCATGTTAAAGTGACCCATGCAGAAAAATTGTGGTGGGAGTACCACTTACCACATTCAGATCTACTCAAGACAAGGAGCGCATTGCGTTGGTATCTTTGGTGGGAATGTGACCCACCTCCTCAAGTGCAAATTTCAGTTTGCATCTATGTGATTTTGCTTCCCTACATAGATGATATATTGGTATTGTTTATGGGTTTGTATGGTCAAAGGATTGGCAGTGTATATGTACCACATGGGATGGAAATTCATCTTGTACTTCATGATACATGTTTTAGATGTGACATTGCTTCACCCATCTTTATTTCTATTGAGTTTTACGCTCCTGGAGGGATGGACTATGCCCCTATCATGTTAGCCTTGGAGGAGCAATTTTTGATGTATTGGCTTAATGAGCACTTGGCCCATGATGGAAGCTTGATCCTTGATGATGCCATCCATGGAGAAGGAGAACAACTACAGCTCTTACCCTATCATTTGCTTGAGGACAAGCAACATTTTGGAGGGGAGGACTATAATGTTCCCACTTAGCCTTAGCTAAGAGGAACACTCAATTTTGTTTTAATTTATGTTTCATGAATAAATGAATAAAGGAGGACATGTAAAACTCCTAAAAAGTCTGAATAAATCAATTCCCATGTGAACAAAGACAAATCAGGGCTATGTAAATAATCACTTGCAGGTGTGAAAGAGGTTTGAGCTAAAGACTGGGTCAACCTTGACCAGATCAACAACGTTGTCTAGGTTCATTGCATCTCCAAAAGGGACAACACAGTTCTAGAAGGGAGCCTCTAATGTGAAAAGGGCTAACTCATCAAGATGGTTTAGGGTTTGCAAGAGATTTCTCATCTTATAAAAGGAAAAGGAAGGTAGCAAGAGAGGGTTGTTGATAGATCATATTTCTGAGTATTTGTCTGCTTAGACAAATACCATTCTCTACTGTTTAGTGGAGGATTGTATCTAGAATTCCTATGCAGGGGTTTCACCTCTTCCTTTGATGATTCAAGGATGAAAGTTTGCTGAATTGAACCACTATTAGGCTTGAGGCCAAGCTCCTACTTACATTGGCAGTGTTGATCCATTGAGGGTTTTGCTGTTTCTGCAAGCTGCAGCAAGTGGTGATCTAGATCTGCAAAGATCTAGTGTATTTTGGAAGCCTCTTTCCATGGAGCTGGTCCTTTGACCTCTAGGAAGAGTGTCTCATTTCTTGTACTTCAAATCTGAAATTTTACAGTAGTTTTCTGTGTCATTTGAGCTACAACATTGTTCCCATGAGTAGACTGCGTTATTTATGTATGAGGATTTTCAGGGTGTCTTGCTCATAGTTTAGATCAGAGATCTCTTGTGTTGGGCTTGCCTTCCATTGGGTGATCCATGGATTATCTTGCTGATCTATGTTCTGTTCAGATCTAATCCATTGTAATGAAATGTCATATTCAGAAATTTACTGCAGCAGTTTCCAGATCTGCAACTTGTTTCTCAGATCTACTCTTGTTCATGCATGCTTTTGTAAAAATTCCAAGTGGATCTTGTAGAGAAAACTATATAGTCTCCAGATATGATATAGATCTGATATTTTGTCCATAGATATGTCCTAGATCTGAGTTGTAACTTCCATCTGCTGAACCTCCTAAAAAATAACGCTGTTGAAGCATTTCTGCAAATATACATGTGTTCCTGCTCTCTTTTCTGAAGATTTATTGTTGTATTGGCTCATGCTTTCTACTGTATAATGCAAGGGATTTATCATAATGCTGATTTGCTGTTGTATTACTGAAATATATGTATCCTTGTTGATATCCACTGAACATTAGCTAAAACTACGCAATTCCTGAAGCAGTGCGTGCATTTGACTGCAGCCTTCCTCTTTGGGTGCTTTTTAGCTAGTCAAGTTTTTGGGAGATCTGTTTAATGAGTCTAAATTGATTTTTTTTCGATGAAATTCCATATATAAGTCACATACAACATAAATAAGAGGAACCAAGCCCTGATCTACATTATTTTTTGCACAGTTTTACTTATACAACGTTTTTCTTGAGCTCATTGTTGAGGATCCTGAAAAAGGATCATTACACTTGGTCTCTGGAGTCGGATCGGGCCGTGCTGCGTAGCTATTCATTAATGCATGAAGGTTATCTACAGCCTTTGGGTTACATAGCAGCTTCATAAATTCCTGTAGAAAGGGCTCAACCCCCTCATCTGTCTTGAGGTGTGTCGGTACCTGCGCAGTAGCTGCTATTGTCTCTTGTCCCTTTTTTATGTTCGATCCTTCTGGATAGGTCATTGGATCCCTGGAAGCCTCTTACTTCAATCCCTGGGTGACCATCCCACTGCGTGTTATGACTTTCACACTCGGGTCTATAATCCTTAGCTCGGCTTTAACTCTTTGCACATTCTGCGTGGGGGTGGGATGCTTTTCCTGCATTTTGGCTATTAGGGAAATCTTCAACCACATGGTCCAACTGTCTACAATATTTGCAAGATTTAATTATGGGATTTGGGTAGTCCCTGGCAAAGTTTCCTACCTCCCTACAGTGATAACATATTAGTTGCCCATGTCCTCGTCCTACGCTTCCTCCCCGACCTCCCCTGCCCCTTGCTATAGAGCCACCAAAGTTCACAGGAGATCTTGGTAACGTAGGGTCTGATTGTACCCTATACAAGTTCCCACGATATATCATCAAGTCGTAAGTGTGATAGTTCTGCTCATCGTGCCCTACCGACCGGCAAAATCTGCACCACTGTTGCTTCAGTTCTAGGACATACACACATAGCCGAGGGCAATGGTTCATATCATGAAACCTTGCTACATGGTAGTCATCGCACCACAGCGCAGGTCCACTCGAGCTTGGTCGTGATAGGATGGGTTCCCCACTCGCTCCTGGGCGGACTGGACTAGGTCCTCCTACCTGCATGTAATTTTCCAATAGAGGGCACTGATCCTTCGTATGTCTGAATACCCGACATTGTATGCACCACATATCTGTGTTGCCTCCTTTTCCTCGTTCCTTTCGCAGGTTCTGAATTTTCATGTGCATAGCTCTGAGCTGCTCCTCAATTTATTGTACTCCTAACGAATTATCTTCTTTGGGCAGAGCTTCTAGTTTCATAGTGACTTCCACAGCTTTTTCCTGCGACTCAAAAGGTTTGGTGACTCATTGGCGTACGTAGGTGGGGCAACAACATAGTGATGAACCATTCCGTATGTTGTCTATCATCATACTCAAATTCTCCTTCCCTGATTGCTTTCTTCAGTCCTTGATCAGCCTCCCACACAGACTCAGACGCACCTTGCTTGAAGTCCTTTACTTCTGCTACCAACTGAGAGTAAGATTTTGGCTTCCGAAATTTTTCCTTCAGAGCGTCCTTAATATCTTGAATAGATGCACTCTCGTTCTGAGAGACGTATCGCATATACCAGTCTATTGCTCTGTTTTTGAACGCCAGGGACAGTTGCGCCCTCTTCACTGTATCGTTTGTCGCATTTTGCGCAGTCCATACGGAATCTGCAACAAACCAAAATCAGTCCATAACCTCATCTCGTATCCCCTTGAAGGTAGGTAGTTTTAGGTGCGCAGCCATATCACTGTCCGACGGAGGTGGTGGTATGGGTGAGTTCTTACCTTTGTGTGGCATGGACGGCGGTGTAGCCAGGGGGTCTTGCGCAGCCATTTCTCAGAGGGGGTTATAGGCAGATCTCCCCCCGTCGAGGTTGGTCCAATAGTATTTACCACTGTGCGTCATGCTTTCGTCGGGATATGAGGTCATTCAATCAGTATGACAACATAGAATACTCTTATTGCACAGTAATATCTTAATCAGCAATGGTAATATCTTCATAAACTTTCCCTGGAACCCTTTAAAGAATCTCCACTCGGCCTTAGAGTAGGAGACAAACTGATCAATGGAAAATTTCGTCACGAATCCTCTTAGCACATTGTCCACCCAGTGATCCACCGTGCGAGTGATGGTATTATCAGTCCTTTCCAGCTGTTGGATCAGCTCTAGAGTCCATTGAGTGACTCGTTCATCCTTCCAACACTTTTGGAATTTCACTAGCCTAGCCAGCCACTCCCAGAGCTCTATTACAAATGTCACAAAGAAAATTTCGTAGCTTTCTGTAAGAATGTACCTATTTTTCCACTTTTCCGTCGTTAACTTTGTGCTGTGATTTTCTTTTACCGCAAATTCCTAAATATTATTTTTGAACCACTCCTCAATTTCTTTCCTTTCAGGCTTCCAGTACTCTCTTGTCATTACCCGATCCCTTTCTCAAAATTCTCCAGGTCCCGGCAACAAAACCATTTGTTGGCTCAAGGGGTCCTAACCCAAGTTCGAAGTTCAAGGTTTGCCAACAAACCCCTATACTACTGGCCCTTTCGGCAGTGACCTGCTTGCACAGGTCAAAGTCTCACCCGAAGTAGTATGGGTGGGTGCTGGAACCAGGTTTCCGCACCCTGAGAAAGGGTAGGTAAGGCAAGCAGAGCTACGTCCGGCCCTATGATACCCAAACCACCTCTTTCTATGTAGGGTCTATAGGTCTCTTTTCAAATCCACATGCGCAAGATCTACAGTGTTTGATAATTATATACTTCTATGACAGTAGCACAACATTGCATAAAATAGAACAAAACAGATCTAGATACAGTAAACACACTTACATAGAACTTTCACAGCTGAATATAGAATACCCATAATACATCAATTACCAATGATTCGCACAAACAGTATACATGGATTCAGTTCTAAAACATCCTTTCTTACTCATCAATTCATCAATTGCCTCTTACAATACCCATCCCAGCCTGCGCACATAGTAGCAGGGTCTGCACACAGTAAGACTTTGGATCTCCGCGCACACAGCCAGTAGGAGTCCTTCCCCAAAAACCCAAACAGATTTACTAAACCACAATTTGCATCAATAGCTCCTCTTTTTCTCTACCTTACAATTCAAAATGTTCCTCTATTTATAACAAACTAGCCTAAACTTTCCTATGGTCTGCAAACCGTGGTTTTCGGACCCCGGGTTTACCCTTTGACCCATTACAATGCTTTCAGGGCTTTGACCCACCCCAAAACCCATGTGATAGACTAATTATGATAAAAAATATACAAAATCGGACCAGTTTCACAGCTCGTAGGAGACCCTGTTCCAACACACGTATATATGTGTCTCTCTGGTTTTATGTGTTTTGTGTTCTTGTGTTTTATGCATATTTTATGTGTTGCATTGCTCTGTAATATATAATTTTCTAACAAAAGTTTGAATGGCCGACAGTTGGGGGTTGGAGGGGTCCAGATCCCTCCCCACGTGACCAAAATCCAGTGACCAGGAGTTTATCCCAACAATCTGATGGAAAACTGTTAATGATGTTTAATTAACCTTAAGACGTGCTTAACGGATAATAAGCCAAGATTAGCGTGAAAATTGCAGATTAGTTTTAAACCAATCTTATCCGCACTAATACTGCATTAGCATTAATTAATCCAGATTTAATGTTGGCAGGTTTCTAGGAGGCGCACCAACTTTGGGGGCATTTCTAAAAATAGAATTTTAACTAGTAGACTTTCCAAATTTGGAGGAGAAATTGGGGCAAAACCAGTTTTGGTCATAACTCACTCAATTTTCAACCAAATTGAGCTCAATAAAAGTCATTCCTGCCTAATTTTCATGCTTGGAACTCAATGGAGTAGGTTTCAGAGGCATAAAAGGTCATCTACATGTGTTTTTGTGCATTTGAATATTTTTGAAGGCGAGGGCCACTAGGTGTTGGGGTCATTTCCAGAGCATCTAAAGTCCAAATTCAGCAAACACATAGCCATTTTTTGGAGATTATGATGTTTTAAACTCATTGGAATAGGTTCCAAGAGGTTCTAAAGCTTGTAACAACAATTTTATCACACTTGAAGCTAATACAAAGGTCACACTATGAAGCTGGACCAAGGAGATGTAGCCCAGGAGGGGTGAACACCTTTATCAAAATTCTCCATGTTAAGCTTTGTTATATGTGATTGTTGTATTTACTATTGATTTTTTTCTGTCATTTAAAATTATGCTTTTTATGCTTATGACAAATTCATAAGTTCACTAAGTACAATGTTTTCCAATCACATGCTCATAAACAAACTCATGAAGGATAAGTAAAACAAAGCAAAGAAAATTTTATATCTGAAATGAAACTAGCACAACAATAACTAGCAAGTAATTTCAGATCATATAACTATTTATTAAAACAAATTCGTAGGCACAACTACTTCACTGAAAGAAAGTATTAGAAGTTCTAATTTCCATCCTATGGTGAATTGAGTGAGATGGATAAATAATAGGAACTACACTCTTATTGTCATTCCAATGGTATATTTGAAGGGATAAGGTTAGGGGAAATTTTCTCCACAATTTAAGAAAATAGATCTATATACATAGAATTTGGAATACTTAAGGATAGGAACTACACTCTTATTTTCATTCTAATGCTACCTTTGAAGGGATGAGGTCAGGCGAAAATTTCTCCACAATTTAAGAAGATAGTTATATAAACATAGAATTTGGAACAATTAATTATTAAATATAGATTTTGGAATAGGAATTAAAATGTTTCAATTGCAGCTAATCCAAGCTTAAGTTTTGAATTCACAACCACATCATGTGCAGGGATAACCCTATTTTCTTGACCTTGACAGTTCAAAAAAATCATGATACCTAAAAGGTAGTTTTATTTGGTGCATCACTCAACTAGTTGTTAGAGATATAATTGCAGAATGGACACTAAAATCTATTCTGAAAAAAGAAGAACATAATCAACATTATTTTATTCATAATACATGGTTACATTTTTCCGACATGATACCACCACTCTATTATATCTTCGCAGATCTATCTTAACATAGAGTCATCTAAAAAATGTATGTATGCATTTCTGGTTTATAATCGATAAACCAGAAAAATAACAAAAGAGAGACTAAAGAAAAACAATGAATCACTTTGCGTACCCTCTATAATGATTTCAAAATGGAGATAATGGGAAACATGAAAATACAAGGCAATGAACCAATTTAAACATAATTAATAATCACCATACCCTCTATGATGATATCAATTTAAACATAATTAATAATCGCCATATCGTCTATGATGATATGGTGTAACTATATATTTTCTTACAACATGATGCCAAACATGAAAATAAAAGCAGTGAATCAATTTAAATGTAACTAAGAACCACCATACCCTTTAATGATGATATAATGTGACCATCCATTTCCTTACTACATGATGCCACTATTCTATATATATTTACTTTCCTTGCAACTGGATGCCACCACTCTATATTTTCCCTAATCAATATCACCAGAGTTCTCTGAAATTTTCATTTTTTCATTTTTGTTTTACACTGACAACATGCAAATTTCATACACTAGAAAGTGAGCAATGAATCAATTTGAAACATAAAAAACTAGTAATTTTCATATTGACTCTCTACGAGGATCATTCAGGATCATGTGACTAAACATTTCGTTAATATGATGCCACCATCCACTTTGTTTATTCCATGATCAATCTATTGACAGTGTTGGACCTGCCAACCTTCAGGGGATATCCCCGATATGAAGTCCCAACTAGACCTCATACTGTTTGGAGTAGGAGTCCTAGCAGTAGGGTGTTAATGACATGCCTTGGTTGCGAATACACATAGAGTGGTGCACAGTGTATTTGGTGAGAACAAGTGTGTGACCCTACGGAAAGTCAAGTGTGATGCATGAAGGTTCCAACACATGAAGGGAAGATAAGGTGATCCCCTTAGAAGCTTGTAATAGTACGCAACTTGAAAGGAACACATGAGCGTAATGACATCACAAGATAATATGCAGAATAGTCCACAAGTTGATCATGATGAATTAATACAACAACACACATTCAACAAGATTCATACAAATGCAAACAAAGTAGTTCCTAAGTGTAAGCGTAAGTTAAATAACATACATTACAAATACAACAAGAATAGTCCTACTATATTCACAACATATGCAAGAAATCGTTCTGACTCTGCATTTTATTAAAAGTGAGAGTTCTAATCATACATACACCATTGACAAACCATTAGCCCCAATAGTGGAACGTGAAGTCAACAACACCCGCTCCTCCAAAGAAGTATAATCCCTATACTCTACGTTGAATCCAAGGCTCTCACAAAACTCTAAATATCTTTCTAAGCCTAATCCTAGCCAAAATCTTGGCTCCCAAAATACCTTTACATGAGTTATGAGGATACATTTATAAGAAAGGGGCTTACTCTTCACATACCCCTTTGTGAATCTTGGACTTCCCTCATTAATCTTCAACTTCTTTACAAAATGACTCATTACATTACATCATGACTCTTCACATTCCAATATTGACACTTGGAATTTCACTTTACAAATAATTACAAATAATATTACATTTTGAACTCATACCCATATAAGATAAAATATGGTAGAGGAAAATTGACAGCCTAATAAGAAAAAACACTATGATGCTTGTGTTTGGGAAAACTCTAGCTCAACAACTTGCACTTGATGCTTTCCAGTCACATATTGGTGCCAAGATTGATACTGTGTGATGACATCCTCAAACTACATGATGGTGTCTAGCTGGAAGCAGACTTTAGCCTCCATAGCATATGGATACAATGGTTTGGAACTAGTCTTAACTTGTTTCTCAAGCAGGAGAAACATTTTTCTAATATGGACATGAACACCAATGTAGTTATGCATGTCCTGTCTATTCATCTCAAGCTATTCCTTGATGGAAATTTGTCTCAGCTGCTCTAAGTACTCTTTGATATCCTTCCTAACTCAGTGTCTGTGTTTGGCTTAGGTGAGTGAGGAAACTGA
This sequence comes from Pinus albicaulis, assembly GCA_034641835.2. NCBI lineage: Eukaryota > Viridiplantae > Streptophyta > Pinopsida > Pinales > Pinaceae > Pinus > Pinus albicaulis. Next base: position 986,934,340 of record CM076577.1, on the reverse strand, counting down.
TGGGATCATGTGTGTTCTCACCATGAAATCCAAACTATTGTATAAGTGTACATATGAGGCCTAAATACTCTCGATGAACGAGGCAAATTTCTTGTTGTTCTGAATCAAAATTCGAACTCTTGCTTTCTTCAGATTTTCTTGTGGCTTAATTTTCTTTACCAAGTTGAGCAGTGACCCTTTGTATTGCATTTTATTTACGAAGACGATGGAAAATTGTATATTCCTGAGATTTTTTATGAATTCTTTACTCTATTTGTTAGTGTGAAATCTAATCGCAAGCATACAAAAAAAACTCACCTTAGCTGTGCATAACAAAAAACCCTAACATCAAAGATGGATGTCAATTTCCTTGGATCTGCAGTTAGTGATCAAAATAAATGATACAGAAATCTATATCTATGCAGTTAAATATATTAAACAACAAATAATAAGAAAGAGTTTGTCCATACATCCAATGAACAAGACAAGATTTTTTTTTTAAATTTTGTATTATGACACCTGGGAAGGGAACACAGAAAGATGTTACGAGTCCCCCTCAATGGGATGGGTTGTTGTATGTCCTCAGTGCTTCAAATATAAGATATCTCTCTCTCTTGATGGTTCAGAAAACCCAGACAAAAATGGAACTCAAAGGGAGCTCACAAGCAAAAAGTAGAAAAAATATGACAATGATGGGAGGATCAAAGTTAGACCAAATGTATAGATCAAGAGTGATCTCTAGGCAACAAAAGGTAGTGAAATAATGGAAACCCCCTTCTACTTATAACAAAATATTGAGTTAGTCTAGATATTGGTACATAACTAAAATATTATTAACCAAATCTAGATCCAACGGTTTATGGAATATTTTATTATTTTTGTTGGAGGGAAAAAGAATTTGAATTTGGTCAAATCCATTTATTTAGAAATAATAAATAAATAAATGATTTATTTATTATTTTAAGAATTTGGTTAAGTAATAATTAAATAAATATTTATTTATTCAATTATTTATAAATTATTTAGTCAAATTTAACGAGGAATATTATTAAATAATGTTTCAAATAATTATTCCTAGAAAATAATAAGATAAATAATGATTTATCTAATTAATTTTCCTGTTTTGGGTTAATTATGATCAGGAATATTAATTAAACAATGGTTTAATTAACTATCCCTTGAGGAAAATCAAACAAATAAGGATTTATTCAATTATTCGTCATGGGGTTTCCTGTTTAAACCATAAATAACTTAATAAAGTATGAATTATTAGATTATTTTTCATAGTGAGAGAAATTTTACTATGGTAATATTGGTCTTACATGGTATACTTTAGTCCATCTAATAGTAGCAGGTTAGATGACCAAAAATTGGTGTAACATATTGCCCCCAACGTGCGAGTGTTAGGAGCTAATCGTATGATCGAAGTACGTTGTAAGAACACAATCACTAGACACTCAAGTGGAGTCAGACAGAGAGAAATATAAGGCAGACTGAAGTGCGAGAAGACAATACCTTGAGGAGGTGATACTTACAGGTGTGACAAGTCTCTTTTATGAGTGAGTACCTGTTCTACATGAGGCAGGTGAGGCATACCTATGCCCACTGAGAGAATAAAGTACAAAGAATAATGATGCATCCAACAAACATGGGACTGAAATATATAGTACATGCTAGCATAAACATGGGCCAGACAGAAAACATAATAATGGATCCCACATACATACATTGCCTGGGACAAAAACCAGGACTTATAAAATAATATCTGAGTACATGAGATATAAGTACAACCAAAGAGGCCCTGTAAAACAGGAAAGGGATCTAAAAATCTGACTGATACATGCAAACTAAAGAGGTGCTGCAAGCGGCTGAGGCCGGAACCATCAAATATATGGAGCTACATCCAAGGTTGTAGTAGAGAAGTCATTTGAGCATGTGGGGGGTTACTTGAAGGGCCACCCCCTCATGAGGTCTGAAACATCTCACACACACCTGGGAATCACTGGTATAATCTGCTGCATCACTGAACCATCAAGTATACGGATCTCGATCATGCTATGAGGAGCAAGAGCTGAGAAGAAATCAAGTCAAAGGGAAAGGATAGGTCCCTTTTCCTAATCTGAGGCACTGAACAAGAGTGGAAGCTGGAACCAAGGTACACCGCCCTCCAGACCTGTCTTATGGAATGGATAGGATGATATCGACAGAAGGTGGCCTGCCATAGGTGAGGCAATGAGGAATCCTCAACTATGGAACGAAGGATAATAGTAGAGCGAATGATAGACTGACACCAAGGATGATGGTGGAATGGGGGGTACTGAGTAACGGATGAACGACTTCCCTTGTTAGAGCATAAAGGGCATGGATGACCTGGCAGCTACTGACTTGACTCTGAAGGGGATAAGGGACTGTATGACTGAAGGAAAAAATGTGCGACATGAGAGAGGTACAAATCAATGAAGGATGAAAGACTATGGCAGGAGAAAAAGGGGACTCAGGACAAACTCCATGGATGCGATGATGACTCAACTCGGATGCTCTAACAAGGGCAACTCGATGATGCTGCCACATAGAACAGGCCCGGTGAGGACCATAATAACATGAGTACAAGATGGTTACTCATGACAAAAATCGACACGAGCGTGGACAAGTTTGAAGGCAAGGTGGCTCCCCAAGTACAAGTGTTGCAAGTGAAGGAATTCGATTTTGAGGAGCGGTGAAGTGACCCTTCTTGGAAAAAATGTGTCCGGGTGAAGTATCAAATCACAAAAAATGAAAGGATACCCATTTGAGAGCTCGATGAGATCTTTCTAACAGTGCTGATGGTTTTTCAAACCAAGCTATGGTTTTGCCGCAGCTAGCAAAAGAAAAATCTAGGGTTTCTCTTTTAATAAGGCATTTTCCCTCCAATTTGATTCATTTTCAAGTGTAGCTGTGGTGAAAGTAGAGAGACTAAAAGGCCCTAAATCTTGCAGCAATCGTAGCGGACAAACTGACTATTGGAATTGAGATCCGTCAGTTTACCATACTCTTTAAATTCAATGGATTAAAATTTCAGTTTAGGCACCCAGAGCTCAGGAACAAACCCTTGCTCCTCTTCACATCCGGGTCACACTTTTAGGGGCCTTTTCTGTGACCTAGGTAGCAGGTATTGGACTAAAATCTATGACCTGTCCCAGGAATGGCCAGAAAAGTGTGACCTATCAGGGAAAAGGGTTTTAGTGTTGTTTTTTGGCTAAGAGATGGGATTTTATGGTTATGATGCAGTCTTTCCTTTCTGTATGCTGACAAACATGATGGTTTTGTGTAGTTATGACAGAGTTGACAATCAACTGGAGAGAGAGGGACCTAGACACATTACATTCTGAGATTCGGGAGGATCATGTAGTCCGTGTTGCATTGGCCAGGTTTGGGGTCTTGAATTTTGTGGAGAACCCTTTGATGAGAGCAGGAGATCCCTTGTTGACCCAGATCATGAGATATTTATAGTGCAGGGGCATCGGATCGAGCTGAATGTACAGGATATATATTGTCCAACTAGTCTCCCGCCACTTGGGATGGTGGGAAACACATAACTAGTGTTACCACGAGGGAGGAGCATCATGGAGTTTGTAGAGAGCACTATCGACTGGGTGTGCATGTGAAAGGGACACGGATATCGATCAGAGAACTAGAGAGGCTAGAGACTCTTATTGCAGCCACAACGGTGTTGCAGATCCTAGGAAACTAGGTGCTCCACCACATCACAGGGGGTCAGATGATGCTTGTTGAGGGAGTATTGAGTGGTACCTACTATGGGTGGGCCCAAATGATGCTGTCGTCATTGAAATGATAGTTGTATCTATGCAAGCAGCAGGTGAACCATGACTGTGCATATGGAAAAGTGCTTTGCTTGCTCTTCTTTGAGAATATCCCGACACTTCGTCCTCGTATACATATCCAGGATGGGGGCCCGCGAGAGCCTAAGATGCGCCACTGGGGCCGACTACTGTGTAGAGGGGGAGGTGGGGCATTCAGATGAGTGTTCTGACTTGAATTTCTTTCGCATTGGGATCAAATGCCACTGTACATAGATGGCTATCCCTATAGTGGGATGAACTATCATGGGGACCTGGACTTGCCACTTCCACTGGATCAGGAATGGGGGCCAGATGGTAAGTGAAAATTTCCTTATCTTTTATGTGCATGTTAAAGTTTTAAAATATTGTATATGGTACTTATTCATTCACTCTTGGTATGAAGATATAGCACCGATGAAACCGACCGAGTATATGGGACGGCCTACAGTATCAGGAGCTGCAACACCTAGTGGATCGAGGGGACCACAAAATGAGGTTGCAGTGGCCCTACTGGAGGATATCCGTCGTATATGTGAGAGGCTATTGACCGGTGTTTCAGAGCACGACTAGCAAGACCTTGAAAACCATTACATAGAGCTATGTATTAGTCTACCCTCAGAGTGGCAAGGAATCATGCGGCGCATGGCAATGGCCGAACAAGGGATGTGCGATCTACGGGCTACCTGAGCCGGGCCATTAGCGTGGGATCCTCCAGATAGTGATTAAATGTAGGGGCATGAGGTGCCCCTAGTTTTAATTTTTTTGTAACATGATATGTGCATGTCATATGTATAGAGTTGATGGACTTTAAAACATTTCGAACGACACATATTATGGATAAGCATCGTTTTATGGTTTATTTTTATTGTCTTGTGTTAAATGTATGTGTTAAATGCCAATCTAGAATATTGTTTGCAATGCTATCTACATAGTGATTTTGTGCTCTAGGTACATGACTAAATGTAATGATTTAAAATTCACGCATCAAAAGCTTCACTCGTAAATATCTTCTAAAAAGGATAGAATTATGCACACAATAAACACCATTCAATTGCATGACAAGAAACAAAGAATATAAACGAACAGGAAGGTGAAGGATGCAACAGTAAAGGGAATTGGCTAATAAACCTATCATTGCATTATATTCGGCTTGGTTATTGGTGGCAGTACCAATAAAAACGCCATTAGAGAGGACAAGTGAATGCAAGGGGGTGAAAATGGCCTACGCTGCCAAGGCTGGATTCTGGGAGTAACAAATTGCACCATCGACATATCCGATATATGGTGTGGAGAGGGGATCCATCTGAATGGTGCCACAAGACAACAAATGAGAGGATGATGAACAATGTTGGAAACCTGAACATAAGGCAGAAATGAAACAAGCACTGCTAGAGGGAATTCTATGGGTAGGATTTCTACCCCCCAGACATTGAAAAGAGGATGGTGTGGGGGAACTGCCTTGGGGTCAGTTTGTGCTCAGGTCGCGAAAGCCACCATAGACACGGATGGTGCCATTTTGCTTATGGGCTAGATAGATGAAGTTAGGGGTGGAAAAGGCTTCCATGATGTCATCATCACAGTAGAATATGGGGTGACTGGTGGAAGGATAACCACATAACGCGACGAAGCTACCTAACTCATCATCATGAGAAGAGAGGTTCACATGCGCATCATCACGGAGGGTGACTGAAAAACAAGTAGATCAAGGATCCACCAATGTTGAGCCCAGGGTGATCGCTGAAGGGATGTCAGGCGAAACACAAGGGAAAACCCCATAGGGGTCTTCCACCGTGGATCTCATAGATGATGACACATAGAGGATAGTGGCCAAAGACTCCTTCATCTCGATATCGAGAGGGGGAATTTCAATAGGAGTAGATGTGTCCTCTGGAAATGACGAAGCATAATGTGCAAGTAAAGGAGAGGCAAATTAGTTGTGATCGGCTTCATACTAGAGAACTATATCCAAAGAGGTGTAGTAGTCTACAAGGCGAGGACAGAGGTGAGTATAGTGGACATGGAGATTACACAATGCACAGGGGTGGTTTGTGTGCACAGTCTTGGGTTTCTTGGCTACAGTCAGTAAAGTAAAAGGGGCTTCTAAGACCTTAGACTCAGGAAACACTACGTTGACCATGGGTTTGATTCGAGGCAATTCAGAACAATTATGGGTGGCATGACCGATAACATCACACAAAGAACATAGGGGTGTATGCTTTGGAGGCTGAGGAGAAGTAGGGGTTGTCTAGGCAACCTTTTCCTTAGGTTCCTTTTTGCAGGGTTTCCCCCCCTCACTCGAGGCTTTTGCAATAGGATTAGGTTCCTGTTGAGGTGGCTGAGTCACAGAAGCAAAGGGAGGGGTCATGGAAACCGGTTGGACCAGGGTCAAAGCGGTGTAAGTATTGGGCTGACCAGATGGGGTGTTGGTTGGGGGATAAATGTACTAGACTGGGATCCCCAGGGTCATTTTGGGAAGAGATAAAGTAGCCATAACAGGTACCGAAAATAGTCCAGGACGGGGAGCAAGAAACAATATCTGACTGGAGGGGAAATGGTCTGGCGGGACATCTCCGAGATGGTTAAGGCCAGGGGTAACCGTTCCAGGAGGATAGATAGGATCATAGACACCAGATATAGGTGAGGGGCCTTGAGGAGGAGGTCCTGAAGGCTAAGTCGAAGTACTAGGAGCAAGTTGCGGAGGGCGGGGCTACTGACTAGTCGAACCGGACCGTCTGAGGTCGGACTGAGACGATTGCATCATGCAAACATTCAACAAGCTAGGGTCAGAGATAGGAGGATGGAGACCAGGGAATGAACCAAGCAAAGAGGAATATTTATAGACTCTAGGTGAGACACTCGTTGGAGCTTCAATTGCTTGTTTATTGGCCACCGAAAAAATAATGGACTCTAGAGAGGTCTATAGATTCAGTTCGTAATATGTCAACTAATCAATGGTGACGATATTTCTATTATGAGGAAAGCACATCTTACCATGAACCGCAGATTGGATAATAGACATCGCATAAGTGTATCTACGACCCAATATAATGTTGTAGTCTAAGGGGGCATTGATGACTTCAACGTCAACACAAATAGTCGTGCCCGCAACAGTAATGGGAAAATTGCAGAACATGCTAAAGGGATGGGAAGAGTGGCCATCCAATGCACGGAGGGTGATAGTGGAAGGGGCTAACTTAGAGGATCAAAGCTGCTTCCAAACAGAAGCGGACATCACGCAAGTGGATGCCCCCTCGTCAGTGATACAATGGGAGATGTTGGCATTCTAGATCTTGAAAGATATTTGGAAGGCGACGGATGTAGGAAGGGTGGGATGCTCTGACTTGTCAACATTGAAGACAATCAAACGATCATCTAAAGGATCCATAGCACGCATAGAAGTTAGTAGAGCTTTTCATTGTGAAGGGCACGACTAGGGGACTTCCAACATTGACATGGTAGCAGGGGATTGTGCCAAGTCATCTACTATACTGTAGGAGTGGGCAGCTTTACCGGAAGCAACATTTCGGCATAATGGTCCCTTGGGGATCTTGGTATGAAACTCTGCCTTAAGCTGAGGGATCTGTAAAGGACCATTGCGTGTCAAAGAGGCTTTGTGGGACTTGAATATGGGGGCTTATTATACTGAGGGGACCGAGTCTAAAGGTTGAAGTCAGCGGTATTGGGTTGGTCATATTTCATCATGAGGATCTAGTAATCAGAGGTACCAAATGGAGGAGGTTGAGTGGTTGCCTGAATTTCAGGGGGTTGGGTAGCCACATATCCTTGCTAGGGGAAAGGATTTGTAAACACAACTGGTTGGATGAGCACAGCATTAGGAGGAGCCCAAGGGGAGGCTTGTTGTCCTCAGGATGCTACTTGAGCTTCCCACATTTGGCGCATCTGAGGTAAAAGAGGACAATCATGGTTATAGTGACCATAGACACTGCAATAAGAATAAGGCTTACTCATGCGAATAGGCATGTTGTTCTTGGGCTGAGCGCCCTATTGATGGGTTCTAATGTTAGATTTATTCACTTGGGGATTACCTGGAGCGGCTTGGTTTTGGTTGCCTTTCCTCTTCTTTCTAGAAGTGGTAGTATTAGTCACACTCTCTTGCGCATACACCTACCCCTGGGGGGGTGGTTATTATTGTGGAGTTTGAGAAGGCAAGGGAGGCTGAGGTGCTTGTGCTAGAGGAGCAGGGGCACCAGGCTATAGATAGGGATAATGAGGAGGTTGGAAAACATTGGGGTAAACAAGTTGGGCAAATGGAGGAGGCATGCCGTATCTTGGGTACATGTTAGTGGGAGGGGGAAAGTGCTGGAGGAGTTGGCCCCTCCCTAAGGGAAACCATAACCCATGGGAGGATGAGTGTACGGATGTGAAAGGGATCCAATGATACCATCGGTGGCATGGGATACCCCCAGTGCATTAGCACCACCGTGTCTAGGGAGATCTGTTAAGATGGTATAAACATAACCAGATTGTGCGTAGATCCTGTCATATTTCAACAAAATCTGGAGGGAAGCTTCGTCAGTCTGAGGGAAGTGAGATGCGACATCTTTACCAATAGCAGGCAAAATGGATCTGAGAAACCAGTCCATGTAGACACGGTCTTCGAAAGCATGAGCTCGACATAGGCTCTTCCTTCTACGCCATTCTTGAATATGGTCAGATAGGCGGGTGGCAGAAGTTTGACAAAAATAGGTCAAGAGTTCGGTACCAGTGTCATAGTGAAGGGGAAGCTATAAGTAAGATAGAAAAGCCTTGGAAATGGTCGCAAAAGTAGTATGCGATGAGGAGGCTTGGTCAACATACAATTTGGAGTCTTCTCCAGTAAGTGTATGCTGAAATAACTGAAGACAGACAGAGTCATCGGTGATGAACTTAGACGAACACCACATGTGGAAAGAACGAACATGGTTGGTAGGATCCTCTCCAATATTTCCTTCAAACTTGGGGATGTCTGAAGGAATCTTGGTTGGCATAGCAGGCCAGCCTGAATCATGGTGTATGGGGTCATTAATCAAGTGGATAAAATCGGGGAGACTTAGGCCTTCCATATAAGGAAGCAAGGGAGCAACTGGAATAGTTCCTCTTGCGGCACCACTAGTGGCATTTCCAACATTAGGGTTGGGGCCACCACTAGCGACGGTTAGGTCCTAAAGTAGACATGATGAAGGTGAAAGGTGGATGAGAGCCAGGGATAAAACTAGAAGGGGAACCCGATGAACAAGAATCAGAGTCAGAATGGGGACTCAGAGGAGGACGAACTCGATCTCGACATGGTGGGGTAAGTCTTCCTAACGGAAACTGAGGATGAAGGCCTTGGAGTCTCCAGGATAAACACCTTGGGGGCATAATGATGGTAAATATACATGGAACCCAATAAGCAAGAGAGGTAAACAAGCGCAAGGAGGTGCAGGATCAATTGATTACAATGTTTAAGTCTTGGCCTGGTGGTGTAAACCAGTCGCTCTTCGCTTAGGGTGTGCATGTATGTGATAAGTGTTTTAATTTTAATTAATCCCAGACATGTGTAGATAAAAAATAAAATAAAAAAATCTGTATAAATATAAATAAAACTGAAAATGACAGTAAAGGAAACTAAATGTGACAATAAAATAAACAGCTAAAGATACATCAATTTAAACCCAAGGAGGAGGGCTTCACAACAAATACTCTATTGGTGGGAAAAATCTAGTCAAAACATACAAAATGGCCAATGGATCTAAGGTCGGGAGGGATAGGGATCTAAAGATCATATCTTCTGGAAAGAGGGGCAAAAAACAACAAAAAACTAGAGGGAAAAATGCTGCAAAATAGGTGGCGAAAGGCTACAACCTGGAGGGAAACAGAGGGGACCCTAAAGGAGGACCAAACAAAACTAAAAAGAGGTGTTTTGGATGGATAAATAATTGATCTGAAATAGATCTGAAAGTACATGTTCATCTATAAAAAATGGCTGAAAAAACACTGAAATCTCAGAGGACCTGCTCCAGCTAAACTCCTCCTAAAAAGGTGGAAGTGTAATGAAGCCCTAAGGGGCTTGGTTCCACAGGAACTGCACTTAGGGAGCAATACCATACCACTTGGTTTCACATTGGGGGATTTATATTGAAGAAAAAATGGCATAATATATTGGGGCATATATAGGGGGTAAAGGGTTTTTATATTGACAGGTATAAAAAATGGAACCCAAAGTTATGAAAAATATAAAGGGGTATAAAAAATGTGAATGAAAAAATGGATACCTACAATATCTAGTAGAAGTAGGGGTTTTTTTTAATTGGGAAGGTGTATTGGGTTCATATTGGTAGGGGATTAAATAATTTGATTTTTAGGGGTATTTTCCAATATGTAGTCAAATTAAGGTTATTGTTTAATATGCCACAAACGCACGTGATAGGATAGAGGTTGATTGAGTGAAGCCCCCGTGCTTGGTTCCTACTTTGACGAGTAAAACTAAGCAAGTACAGGTCCAATATGGGTGAAGAGGGAGGTCAGAAAACCTTGAACAGTGCCCCAGACAAACCCAGAAAAATCACAGAAAAAATCCCGCAAAAAGTACAAGTCGTAGTTTCTGACCCATTTTCCGCTGAGGTCGTAGTTTTTGGCCCAAAAAGTGCAACCTGCACTCCTGGCTATCTCAGGAGCAAGTTTCAGAAAAAACGTGTTGTCTCTGCTGCGGCTGATACCTTTTACTTGCGCAAAGGGCCCAGAAACACACAAAAGTTAGAATTTTTACTGTTTTAGGGTTAAAAAGGTTTAAAAAAAAAACATCAAGAAATGCAAAATAGTAAGTTGAAGAAATACTCTAGGGGTTGAAGCAGCTGGTCATACAGGGATCTGAAAAACGACAGCGATCATAATTAAAAACCCTTGTGGAGTTGCCAATTGTTCGTGTGAATTCTAATCGCAAGCGTACGAACAAATCTCACTTTAATGTGCATAAAAAACAGCTCTAACATCAAATATGGTTGTCAATTGCAGTTAGTTATCAGAATAAATGCTACATAAATCCATATCTATGCAGTTAAAGATATTAAACATCAAATAATAAGCAAGAGTTGCTCCATACATCCAATGAACAAGACAAAAAAAATTAAAGAATTTTTTGTATTATGACACCTAGGAAGGGAACATAGAAATATGTTACCAATCCCCCTCAATGGGATGGGTTCTTGTATGTCCTCAGCGCTTCAGATCTAAGATCTCTCTCTCTTGATGGTGCAGAAAACCCAGACAAAAATGGAACTCAAAGGGAGCTCACAAGCAAAAAGTAGAAAATTATCACAATGATGGGAGGATCAAAGTAAGACAAAAATTATAAATCAAAAGAGATCTCTAGGCAACAAAAGGTAGTGAATGAATGGAAAAACCCTTCTATTTATAACAAAATATTGAGTTAGTCTAGATATTGGTGCATAATTAAAATATTATTAACCAAATCTAGGTCCAACTTTTATGGAATATTTTATTTATTTAGAAATAATAAATAAATAAATGATTTATTTATTATTTTAAGAATGTCATTAAGTAATAATTAAATATATAATGATTTATTCAATTATTTATAAATGATTTAGTCAAATTTAACCAGAAATATTATTAAATAATGTTTTAAATAATTCTTCCTAGAAAATAATAAGATAAATAATGATTTATCTAATTAATTTTCCCGTTTTGGGTTAAGTATGACCAGGAATATTAATTAAACAGTGGTTTAATTAATTATCCCTTTAGGAAAATCAAACAAATAAGGATTTATTCAAGTATTCCTCACGGGGTTTCTTGTTTAGACCATAAATAAATTAATAAACTATGGGTTATTAAATTATTTTTCATAGTGAGAGCAATTTTAATATGGTAAAATTGGTCTTACATGGTGTACTTTAGTCCATCTAATAGTAACAAGTTAGATGACCAAAAATTGGTGTAACATTGTTGTTGCAAGCTATGCGTGTGAACAAGTGCATTATGTATGGTTATGATTTTCCTCATAGAGGTCCCGTGTTAAGTCCCTATATTAATAGTTTAGTCCCTTATTATGTTAGTGTAACCCCCCTTATTGTTATTTTGGTACCCCTATAACCCCAATATTGTTATTATTGTGCCCTTACATTATTATTGTTAGGTCGGCTAGGATTACATTATGGCCCCATGGACTCCTATATATAGAAAGGAGGTTTTGTCATTTGTATCATCCAAGAATTGTTCATTCATGTAATGTATTGGAGGTTTCCCCCTCAAAGTGGCTTATTTATAAGGCGTTGATATCTCTTTTATTCTCTTTTTGGAGCTGGTTTCACATCATTTGGTATCAGAGCTTTGAGATTCTAGGGTTTCGCTGCTCAAAACAGGTTAGCGTGGAATTTTCGCTATAAATTTTTTTCTACGAAGGTTCAAAATTTGAAATTTTTAGAGTGCGAAGCCAAAATCTTGAGGAACATCATCAAAAAATTTCAGAGCTTGGTTCGCAATATCTTGGGAGATATGATCTATGAAAGTTAGGTCATTTTGCAGGCTCCTGAATTTAACCTAAACAGGTCATCGTGGTATTTTCATAATAATTTTTTTTCTACAAAGGTTTAGAAGCTTAACTTTTTAGGGTGCGAAGCCGAAGTCCTGAGGAACAATGTCACAAAATTTCAGATATTGGTTCATAATATTTTCGGAGATATGAACTGTGGAAGGTAGGGCTTTTTGAGGCTTTTGAATTTCATCTCAAAGATGTGATCGTGGGAAAATATTCATAGCTCTCTCTCTGAGCATCGGATTGGAATGCTGTAAAAAGTGGCCACAATCACACGGACTTTAGTTTTCAGTCTATAAATTTTAGAGCCAAAGGAGGAAACAGTGACACGTGGCAAGTTGTACAAGTTCGCTCTATTGAACTAGTCTAAAATTGGGTCATTGTGGGATATTGGACAAACTTTGTCTTGAAGAATCCAAATTAGATCAGACATGTGGCATTTGAAAGAAGCTTCAGAGGGCTACTACAGGGCTGAATTTCAGATATTAAGGATTCACAATTATAGAGATAATTCAATTTAAAAATCGAGCTCCTCAAAAGAAAGAAAAAAGTGTGTATTTGGTTTCTAAAATTGCATAACGTTTGTTTGAAAAAGCAGTTTGAAGTGATTCCAAGGGCATATTTTGGAATTTTTATCAATATTGGGTTATATAATGTCTTTGAAAAATAATTCCATACCCATTAAGCCCTCAAAAATCTATACTATGACGCATGAAGAGGAAGAATTGCAGTATGAGATATCAAAATTACGGTACCAAGTGCAACAAATTTTGATCTTACGAAGAGCAACCGAAGATGACATAGATGGTTTAAAATCAGAAATGGAGGCTAAGTTGGATGGTTTGAGGGATCAAATAATAGCTAATATGGATGATAAATTAGTGGAAGATCACATCGAGCATCAACAACAAGTTCTCCAACTCTCAAAGGATAACCTAACTTTGGTGCAGAATATAATGAAACAACAGGAAGTTCAACATCACATCGAAAGAAGATCTAAAGCAATCACAGAAAAAAGAACTCAAAAAGTATGATTAATTTCAGAGTATCTCAACAAGTGGAAGAACTTTCCTGTAGAAGATTCCACATGGGAGAACGAGAATTTTATACATAAGCATCAAGAAATAATCAAGCGTTGAGGACAACACTTGTTTGAAGGAGAGGGGCATGTTAAGTCCCTAAATTAATAGTGTAGTCCCTTATTATGTTAGTGTAACCCCCCTTATTGTTATTTTTGTACCCTTATAACCCCAATATTGTTATTATTGTGCCCTTGTACATTATTATTGTTAGGTCGGCTAGGATTACATTGTGGCCCCACTAGGATTACATTGTGGCCCCATGGACTCCTATATATAGAAAGGAGGTTTTTTCATTTGTATCATCCAAGAATTGTTCATTCATGTAATGTATTGGAGGTTTCCCCCTTGAAGTGGCTTATTTCTAAGGCTTTGATATCTCTTTTCTTCTCTTTTTGGAGCTGGGTTCACAACATCCCGCATGGTCTGTCCAAGTTTTCATACTTCACATAGTATCACTTCTCTCATTTCCTCCAAGTAGACCTATGCGAAAGTTGTGTTTTGTGATGTTGCACAGAGTTGTTCTATATCTCATCAAGAAACTTGTAATTTTTGTGCCAATTGCTTATTCTTGGACATCGGATACTGAGTGTTTGATCTTATTGAACCTACAAAGGCAAAGTTGGCTTTGACAATGGCATTCATATTCTTGCTGGTGTTCGCCACTATCAGTTTCTCTCTGATGAATCCAGGAAATGTGAGGTCATCCATAAAGTGATTTCTACTTAACTATACAATCTTCTTCTGGAGTTCATTGTATGAAATATTGTGCATGTCCATGACCGGATCATCATCAAGAGGAATAACTTCCTCTTCCTCGCCCAGGACTAACTCAATTGTCGGAGGTGCTGCAGACTAAGTAGTGACCTATTGTGAACTCAACATCAGGTCAAAATCCTGATTTGTGGCTCCAATTCCTCCTCCATTTCCACAATCTTGATCATTTCTTAAATCTGTTGAGCATGCTCTCGATCTTGCATCTGTGCGCTTTCCCCCTCTATTGCTAGATTGTTCTGTTATATCTCTTTAGCTTGCTTATGTGTTGTTTCTTCTGCTATTGAACCTTGCCTTTCTTCTTCTTCTTGCTTCTTTTTCTCTTCTTTTTCCTTCTTCTGATTTTCTTCTTCCATTCTCCTCCACTGCTCTTCTCTTCTCCCTTGTTCTGCTCTCTGCATCGTCTGTCTCCTCTTTTCCTTAATTTTTAAAGTTATTTTCATAACAAGTGCATCCACTTTCCTCTTATGACTTTTTTTTTCCCATAGATTGTTAGCAATCATTCTCTTTCCCTTATCCTGCATGGGGTTTCTCCCTTCTACTGGCACTACTTCTCCAGTTGTTTCCCTCTGCGGAGTGGCTTGTGGAGTACCTGCTATACTAACTAGCTAGCAGGGTTTGGAGGCATTATAAAATTTCTTCCATGGATACTCGTCCAGCTAAAAAAATGTCCCAATGAGCCAGTGATAGTGAATTCTCGCAAAATTGTCTTTGTAAATACCATAGGGATCATACGAATTAAAGTCTCGGGTACTGAATTAAAAATTATTTATGGCCTTTCCTTCGGTATTCACTACTTTGAGATTATTTATCTCATACAATCCAACTTGCAAAGAAAGAGTGGGCATTGGTTCTTTCTTCTTCCTGTGCAATACTAATGATAAACTTGTGGCAAGATGATATGACACTTCTTGCATGACAAGTTTTTCGGTGGAATACCTTGGAAAAATATGTGGTGACTTCTGAGCACCAGACATTCTAAGGAAGGTGTCATCTGATGATGCAAACCAATCTGCGATCTATGATATTTCCTCCATTTCTCTATGTGACATGCAAGGTGGTTCTTCCTTAAAGATGAGTGTGTATAGAAGAATGATGAAGTGGTCAGTTATATGCTCCATAACTCTTCAATGGCTACAATCTGAGAGTAGTTTGCGACAAGGTCTCGTGGTGTCTATGTCCAGTTCATGATAGGAAATTAATTTTGTGCACATAGCACATCTAGTAAGTATGAAAACATATAGAACCTTGCTTTCTTGCCCTTGGCAGTATTATAGTAATTTGATACATGGATTCTCAAATGATGAGCCAAAAAATATGACCAAATGAATGACTTCCACTCATTCACCTACCTAGTTTAATAAGATTTCCTTCGCATTGTTCATTGTCATGGTATTCACATCAATGTGTGAAATAATCCAATTGATGAAATCTTCACATGGGAAGGATGGATATCTGGACGTAACCCTGTATAATACTGACTTCTAAACACTGAGATATACCTATCGATCCTCTACATCCACCTTGAAGTCCTTTGCTGAAAAAATATATTTAACCATATGTCAAGTTAAATCTGACCCATTTTCCACCAACAATTGAGTGTCTGCATACAGTGGCAAGTTAACTGGAATTTTCTCAACTACTTCCCCAATACTGCTTTCAGTGGTATCTTTTGAAGAAGCTCCCTTGGGTGCCATGGTAACAGTGACTGATCGAGAGAAGTGCTCAACAACTATGCTACCTATAGGACAAAAAACACATTCATGGAAAGAAAACAATAGCTTTTAAAAAACTATCTTCAAAGCAAGATGAGGAAGCAAACCGACAAAATAGAGAAAAGGATTGTACAATTTTCCGGATTAGGTGAGGGAGACTGGTTGTGGAAACTTCCCATTACACAGTCCCAACAGCAAAGGGTTCACCCTAAGGCTTGATACTATGCAATGCCCAGTTCATCCTAGGAAGTGACTAGGAGAGTGTGCGCATTGTGCACACTTAATGGCAAAAGGGGTAGACTAAGCCCTAGAAATGCACAATGTGCAGTTGGTTCAAATTGTACTATTCACTGCGTTGGAGGCCAATATCTTGGCTTGAGCCTCAGACTTGCGCAATTCCAAGTTGGGAAAAGTGAAAACTGGTCAAGGGAAAGTGCAGATCTACCTAGTGAAAGTGTGGGAAACAAGCAGATCTAAGATATTATGTGAGTTCGAGTGTAGAACTAACTGGGTATGTATGAATCAATGTAAATCAAGTGTAAAAACTCAACAAATGGAATGAAATTCAAATATGTGAGGAGTGTCACCGCAACAGAAACCATCAGTGCAAAAAAAAGAAAACTAATGTGACACTTGTGAAAGAGAAATGACAACTTGAAACAACATTTCTACAAGCTAAAATAAGTTAAAATGCCAGCAACCATGGAGACAAACAAACATAAAAACACTCATAGAAGAAAAATGACAAAATGATAAAAAGGCAAAAGACGAAAAAAGAAAAAATCACCCAGAAATGTGAGGACGACTGCACCGAAGGTTCCTTGATCTCCTCCTGAATGCTAAAGATACAAGATCAAATGTGCAAATGAGATATAGAAAACACTGTTACCGATGAAATAGGTAACCGCACTGTTACCTACTTTTTTTTGGTTGCATAAAAAGCACCCGATTTTGAAAAGTGGTGATGCAGAATCACCCCTTTTTTTTTTGTGCACATTTTTGACACTCTAATATTTTTATTTATGAAGTATGAATATTTGTTTTAAAATGTTAGTGATTTTCATGCTAATTTTGAAACGTATTGATGCAACATCAACTTCTTCTTTTTTAGAACGGTGATTTTCATGCTAATTTTGAAACGTATTGATGCAGCATCAACCTTTTTTTTTTAGAGTGGTGATTTTCATGTTGGTAATAAAACAAAAAACTTAGATAAATATATATATATATATATAAAAACAATAAAAAAAAACCAATAAAAATGTTAAAAAAAACAAAATTAACTCGTAAAAATAAAAAATTTAAACAAAAATAAATTTAAAAAAAAAAAACAAAAATATTCGAAAATTATATCAAAAGAAATGACAAAATTTGAAAAAAAAAAACACATAATTTAAAGAAAAAAAAACAAAAATTAACCAATAAAATTTAAAAAAAAAAACATCAAAAGCATTTTTTTCTAAGTTATTAAAAAAAACCATATAATTTAAAAAAAAAAAAATTAAATAAGAAATTTAAAAATAATTTAAATTACAAAATTAAAATTTAGATAAAAATAAAATAAAATACAAAAATGAAAAAATTAAATTTAAAAATTTAAATTAAAAATAATAATAATAATAAGAAAAAAAAATACGAATTTTAAAATTAACAAAAAACACAAATTTAAAATTGAAAAAGAAAATTAAAATTAAAAAAAAAACTATCATTAAAAAAAAAAAAATGAAAAAAACCACGTGCAAATAATTAAAAAACAAATATCCATAAATTTACTATTTTTTTTTTTTAATGAAACAATTTATAAATTTTAAAAATGAAAAACTAAATAAACTAAAAGATTAAAAAAAAATTAAATTAAATTGAAATTTAATAAATTTAATAAATAAATTTTAAATTTTAAAAATTAATTAATCTAAAATATTAAATTTAGAAACAAAATTAAAAAAAAACAAAAACAAAAAAAATTAAAACAAATTAAATTTAAAATAAAAAATATGAATTAAAAAAAATAAATAAATAAATTTTTTGAATTTAAAAAAATAATTAAAAAAATCAAATTTAAAAAAAAATATATATATATATATATATATATATATATATATATATATATATATATATATATATATATATATTAAAAATTAAAAAAATTAAAACAAAATTTTTTTTTTTGATCATGGTGGCGCCGCCAATCGCCCTCCCGCCCAGGTGGCGGCGGAGGCCGGCCGCTTGGCGGGCGGGGAGGCTGCATGCAGCCCCTCGCTCGCCTAGCGGTCGGCCTCCATCGCCACCTAGGTGGGAGGCGATTCCGGGAATTGCCCTCCGCAGCGTGAGGTCGATTCCGGGAATCGCCCTCCCGCGGTAGGATGCCGATTCCGGGAATCGCCCTCCGGCGGCGAAAGGCCGATTCCAGGAATCGCTCTCCCGCGAGGAGAGGCCGATTCCAGGAACTGCCCTTCGGTGGCGGGAGGCCGATTCCGGGAATTGCCCTCCCGCGGGGAGAGCCCGATTTCGAGAATCGCCCTCCGGCGGCGGGAGGCCGATTCCGGGAATCGCCCTCCTGCCCAACGACCCGCCTCCGCTGCCACCTGGGCGGGAGGCTGATTGGCGGCACCACCACGATCAAAAAATTCTTTTTTATTTTTTTATTTTTTTTATTTTTAATATATATATATATATATATATATATATATATATATATATATATATATTTTTTTTTTTTTTTTAAATTCAAAAAATTTAATTTTTTTAATTTAATTTTTGTATTTGAAATTTAATTTGTTTTAATTTGTTTGTTTGAATAATTTTATTAAATTTTGTATTTTTTTAATTGATTTTTAAATTTTTACTATATTTATATTTTTATTATTAATTTTATGTTTAAGTGTTTTAGACATTTTTAAAATTTATAATTTTGTATTTTTTTTTAATTGTTGAATTTAATATTTATTTTTAAATTTTTTTATTTTTTATTTATTATTTTTTAATTTTTATAATATATATATATATATATATATATATATATATATATATATATATATATTATTTCAATTAAAATTGTGTATTTAAAATTAGATTTTTTTTTTTTTAAATTAAACTTAATATTTTCAAATTAATTTGTTTTTTATTTAATATTTTTTTTTAATTTATTTTTTTCAATTTTTCATTTTTAACTGATTTTTAAAGTTTTTTAACTTTTTATTTTAATAATGTTTTTTTTTCTTTATATTTAAAATATATTTTTTATTTCAAAATTTATTTTTTTATTCATTTATTTATTAAAATTTAATATTTTTCTTTTTTTAATTTAATTTGTTATTTTAATATTAACATTTTTTTTTAAATTTAATAAAATCTAATATATATATTTGTAATTTAAGTTCAGATATGTGTATTTTAATTTTTATAATTTAAATTTTATTTATTTTTTAAATTTTATTTGTTTTTTTAATATATATATATTTTTTAATTTAATATTTTTATTGTATTTTATTTTTTATTTTTCATTTTTAATTAATTTTTCATTTTTTTACTTTTAATTTAGATAATGTATTTTTTTTTTTAGTTTTAAATTTATTAAAATTTAATATATTTCTTTAAATTTAATTTTTTATTTTAAAATTAAACTTTTTTTTTTAAAATATAATAAACATTTTCTTTTTCTTTTTAAAATTTAATTTCTATATCTTATTTTTTATAATTTCTTTCTTTTTTTAACTTCTTCTTCCTTCTTTTTTTTTCTTTTTTTTTTTTTAATTTAATATTTTTTTTATTTCTATATATTTTGAAATTTTAATCTCTTTTTTTTTTTAATGTTTGAATTAAAACTTTTATTTTGTTTTTATTTTTATTTTTTTATTCCTATATATTTTTAAATTTTAAGCTTTAAAATGTTTTTATTTTTTAAATTTATTTTTTTTCTTAAATTTTAGGTTTTTTTTAATGTTTGAATTTTAAAAATTAAAAAATGTTATTTCTATTTTTAAAATGTCAAAAATATGACACAATTTTTTTTTTTTGTTATTCCAGCATCAATTGGTTTTGTTTTGATGGTGTTTTTTCAATCCTTTTTTCAAGGAACAATTTTGTTTTTAGCATAATTTTATAAAATGTTGAAATTTGACCTTCAAAAAAAACCAAGTGCGTTCTGGAATACACTTTTTTTGTTTTTGGGGTGTTTTTTCATGTTTTTTGAGCCTTTTTGGGCTAGAGTTCCCGTTTTGAGGTCAGGTTACCTATTTCATCGGTAACAGTGTTAGAGGCGTGATTTAAATAAATTTGAGTGAATTAGGGATTATGATGAATAACCTAAAATCAAGGAAAAAGCAACACTTGGTGGGAGTTTCTGAAAATAACGAATGTGCCTCTTTCGATAAAATAATAATGGATCCCTATCTTCTAGGGATATTTTTTCACTTTTTCATTTTTTTAGGAAACTTTCCATGCACATTGTCGAGAAATATTGCGCCATACTAGGGAAATGTGGAACTGTACGACATAGTGCATTACGCAGTTTCTGAGCTAAATAGAAATATTGCGCAATTTATGGGATTCGTGTTGAAATTTCTTCCATGAATGCGCAATTTCTGAGCTCAAGGGAGAAATTTGAGTCAATATTTTGCAATTCCAATCATCAAGACTAGCTTTCCCTCATGGATTGTGCAGTTTCTGGAGGCAAGCCCAGAACTTTCGTAAGGTCAAGTTAGGAAGTTAGCTTCTAACATAGAAAGATCAGTTAAGTGTGAAATTAAGTAAATAAAAACACAAATGAAAGGATAAGTCTCATTAAAATCAATAATACTTGACAACAACACAAAATAAGTCATGTGGATAAAAAGGAAGACTCCAAAATCAAAATGTAGGAAAACTTTTGGAGGATGGATCTAGCCGCTACAACAAAAAAATTAAAAGAAGTTTCTATAAAAATTTCATTTCTACATTCTTATTTCATAATGGACAACATGAAAATACACAATAAACATAGAAATAAATCAATGAACAAAGCAATAAATCAATTTAAACATAAACACAACCAATAATCTTAATATTTCATGATCATGTGACTTCCCTACAACATGGTGCCACAACAACTATGTATCTTCAATAATCAAATCTTAACATAAAGTTCCCTAAAAATTTAATGGATTCATTTATTTTTTACAATGGGCAACATGAAAATACACTATAAACAAAGAAATGAATCAATTTAGAACATGAGTAATAATTTCCATGATCTTTCACCCATTTCCTTACAACATGATGCCACTTTTCTATATCTTTACTAATCATTCTTTAACAGAAATTTTTCTAAAATTTGCATGCTTGAATTTCTGTTTTACAATGGGTAACATGAAAATACACTAGAAATAGAACAAAGAATCAACTTAAATGTAACTAAAAATTTCCATGATCTTTCACCCATTTCCTTACAACATGGCGCCGCCACTAGTGTATATCTTCACTTGTCAATATTAACAAATATTTCTCTAAAAATTCCATGTCTATGTTTATTAATAGCATGATCCCACTACTTTGTACCTTCATATATTAATATTAAGAAGAGAGTGGTGTAAAGATTCCACGTCTGCCTTAAATTTGAGGTCTCGGTTTCTATTTTATGATGGAATAACTTAAAAATGCACTAGAAACATAGCAAAGAATCAATTGAAACATAAATGACTAGCTTAAAAATACACTAGAAACATAGCAACAAAGAATCAATTTAAACATAAATAACTAATAATTGCCATGATGTTTCATATGACTATCAATTTCTTGCAACACGATGCTACACAAGATGAAAATACACTAGAAGCAGAGCAATAAGTGATTTTAAACATAAATAACTAATAATTGCAAGGCTCTTTCACATAACTATCCATTTCATAACAATTTCCATGATCTTTCATACATATCTATTCATTTCGTAATGATTGCCATGATCTTTCACATCACTATCCATTTCCTTACAGCGTGATGCTACCATACTGTATCTGCACAAAAATAATTCTTTGAAGGTTTAATGTCAGCAATTTTGTTTTATAATGGGAAACATGACAATTCAATAAAAATAGAGTAATAATAAAATTTAACAAAAACAATTAATAATGGTTTTTTTGATGATCCTTCTAGATCATGTGACTATCCATTACTTTAATAAATTAAGGATCTATAGGCACATATATAATAACACCAATATAGATCCATCTTAAATACGGATCTAAATGAGCCTAGAAAAATACTGTGTGTTATTTTTCATTGTTTAAATTATTTTTTTGAATGTACAAAACCCTCCAATACTAAAGCTTACCGATTGTGCGATTTTCATTTGCGCTTGGGTGAGACAAGCCCTCCGGTCGGTGGGGTTCATGCTCAACACGGAGAACAGTATTGATGCTACCATTTTCATCTGGGATGCAGTCGGACAAAAAATTTGATCAATGAGTTTTGTTATTAATAACTTTCACATCTGTCATTTTCCCTTGGGCTAGAAACCGCCATGAAGAATTGAAAGAACACTGGAAAGAGGAGACATAAATTATTTGTTCTCAACAACTTTCTCACATCTGTCATTTGCGCTTGGGCTAGAAACCGCCATGAAGAATTGCAAGAACACTGGAAAGAGGAGACATAATTTATTTGATCTCACCACTGAATGAAAATTATTATCTCTTACAAATGGGTGTATAATATTTTCCCAATAAACAGGTTGTTGTATGCTCTTGCGTATGTCACTTAAATATGATCCTATCATCAAGTGTGCATGAACACAAGAAAGTTTGATCCTATTGCTTCTTTTATGTGTGCACAAGAAAAAGAAAGGTGAAGCTTAATGCGCTTCCCCATCAACTACCATTCATAATCTTTCATTAAAATTTATTTTTCGCGGGTATTTGAGATGGACCTTGGCAAACTGGATTATTTTTTAGGTCTTGAAGTCTGGAGGGAATCTGGCATGACAATAGTCACATAAAGCAAATATATAAGGGAAATCCTTAAAAGGTTCAATAATATTGAACGCAAGGCAGTATCTACTCCTTTAGAACATAATGTCAAATTGTACAGTGAGGATGGAACCTTGTATCATCAACTCATGCGAAGTATGAACTACCTCACCACTTTCAGGCCAAATATAGCATATTATGTCAGCATACTTAGATATTTCATGTCTAAGCCTTGTGAAAGCCACTGGAAAGAAACAAAGAGTTTCAGTCGATATCTGAAAGGAACACTTAATTTTGGTATTATGTATACTAATGAATTTGATGTTGAGTTGGCAAGTTAATATGATTCTAGCTCGGCTGGAAATCTAAATGATAGGAAATCCACTACTGGATAAGTCAATAACGGTTCAGGACCAATATCATGGAGCAATAAGAAACAACCAACGGTTTCCTTTTCATTCATTGAAGCTGAGTATAAATCATTATGCAGCACTACCTATGAAGCAATATGGCTTAGAAGGATACTTTAAGATGTTGTAGAAACACATCAAGCACCTACAGTAATCAGATGTGACATTCAAATCACTATCAAATTGGAAAACAATCTTATATATCATGCAAGGAGAAAGAAAATTGACACACACAATCATTTTGTAACAGAAAAAGTGCAATAAAAACAAATTGACTTATCATATTATAATACAAATGAAAATGTGGCCGACATATTCACCAAGCCTCTTGGAAAGACTAAATTTGAAATGTGTAGAAGAAAGTTGTTCATATATAAGTCTTGATTAAGGGGAGGTGTTAAACTAATCATGTATGTTCACATGTCAGCAAAGTATAGGCAATTAAATAAAATGACTATTCATATATCAATGAAAATTCACTATTTGTCGGTGTTGTAGGTAAGAAAAAAATATATTCGGCAGGGTAATCAACAGAGTCATTATTGAACCTGCTGCAATTTCATGTATAAATAAAAATGTTTGGGAATGAGATGAATAATTTTTTACTTTGTGTCCATCTCTGAGAAAAACCTTTCAGCATATCCTCAAATGCTTTACGGTAATGTTTCTAGAGTGAATTTTTGGGGCGAAAATGAAAGGTCTCTCTGAGCCGCATCCGTGTAAAAGCCTTAGGAAGGTTGTTGTAGCAGTCGTGCAAAATAAAATGAGAACATGACCCACACTTGAAACCCACTTTCCCTCCATTTTCTTTACAACCGTTGCACTTTTAAATCCGCAAGGCCTCTGCTTGAAGTGCGTGCTTATGCCGGCAATGGGGAATGACTATTGCATTTGCATTTGGACTGGGGTCAGACAAACCCTGAGATCGGTGAGGTTCAAGCTCATGGGAAACACCATTACCGACTGTGGCATTTGCCTTTTACGCTTGGCTAAAACAAGCACTCCGGTCAGTGGGGTTCATGCTCAACACAGAGAGCAATATTGACTCTACCATTTGTTGGGCTCCAACCAGATAAAACTTGCGATCAGTGGGTTTTGTTCCCAACAACTTTCTCACCTTTGTCATTCGCGCTTGGGCTCGAAATCACCATGAAGAATTGAAATAACTCTGGAAAGAGGAGACAAATTATTTTCTCTCACAACTGAATGCAAATTATTTTCTCTCCCAAATCAGTGTATAATCCTTTGACCATAGACAGGTTGTTGTATGCTCTTGCGCATGTCAATTAAATATGATCTTATCATCGCTTGTGCGCGAACACAATAAAATATGATCCCATTGCCACTTGTAAGCTTGCACAAGAAAAAGAAAGGTGAAGCTTCCTGCGCTTCCCCATCAACTACCATTCCTATAAGCTTGCCCAAGAAAAAGAAAGGTGAAGCTTCCTACGCTTCCCCATCAACTACCATTCATATTGGAGAATCTAATTCCAACCACTTACTAGGTGTCAAAACGGTCCATCCAAATGTCCCAGTTCAATTTCACTTAGTCTAGTTTTAGTTCAGTCTCACTGAAGTGTTTTAATGTTGATGTCTCCAATGTAATCTTATTTAACTCATTTGTAATATTGAGAAGAGAAATCCCTCCACTTCATTTTAGTTTTAAATTTGTGTCATGGTATCAAAGCTAGTTTGCATAAGACTCTCTTAGATAGAAGCAACATGAGTGAGGTTGGAGCAACACAAAGAAAAGCAGAAGTTTAAAAAAGTTTTAAGATGTCCCCTGCAGAAAAAGGATAGAGAGAAACCCAGTTCGAGAAGAAGGTCGAGAATATTTTTAAAAATTCAAGTGCATCCAAAAAATGCGTTCAACACAACCGTTTGAAGTGCGTTAGTTTCAAATGCGTTAGCCAAATTCCAACAGAGTTGTTTGAATTTCACCACTCAAACTATTTGAAAAGTAAACAAAAAAGGCCGACCAACGTGTTTAATGGAGGAACAGAAGCACCGATCAGCGCAATACCCTTGAAGTAGGATAATGTTGATCAACGCGTATCCCGTTTAGATTATCGCGTCGATCCAGTTTAGACTCACACTGATCCGACCCAAGCGCGATCAACGCGATAGAGGTGTGATGGATGAGCACCGATAAAGGATAGGAGAATTCGGAGAGGCTGGATCGATGGCGAATCCATAGACGGAACATTTTTCTGTATGTGGGGTCGGATTGTGGGAGCTTCTGTACTGACAATGGAATGGAGCGATTTTTTCATAGCTCAGAGGGCTTGATGAGAGATACCGGCCTTGATATCGGGCCACAGTTTTCTGCACAGTGGAGACAGAGTCCGGTTGGGCTTGGTGTGAAGAGTGATCTGTGGATGAATTAAAAAAAAGGTCAGCTCAAATTCGATTTAAAAAAATTATTTGTAGCACTAAGGTTGCATACAAAGAGGCCCGTCTCCATTTAAAAAAAAAATCGTCAATCTCCTTGGGATGTATGTGAAGCCATTTTGGGATATAGGTATTTGAGATATGCGTAAGCCATTTTTTTTAAGAAAATCAAAAGGGCTCATATAATATTTTAATATTGTGGTATTATTAAAGGGTTCGTATGATCTTTTGAGAATGGACTTTTTTGAAGTTCGTTTTTAAAAAGCTATGGAATTTTTTTATTTTTTATTTTTTTTTGGTGGCGGAAGAAAATGAGATTTAAGAAGGGATTTTTTTGAAATTCTTTTTAAAAAATAAAAGCGTGAATGAAAAGTTTTTTTTCAATTTTTTTTTTTAATATATAAAAGAAACATCAAATTTGTTTTAAAGAGAGGGTTTTATGGTATGGTTTAAACATGGTTCATGCAATGCTTAAAAGGTTTATAAAATTGATTGTGGGCATTGCAATATTTTAAAAGAAAAGAGTTTTCAAGAAGTGTCTTTATAGAAGCCAAGGAACGATGTCATGTCTATAATTTGTGCTACTTGTTGAGTCGTAGCAATCCAACACTTAACAAATGGAAAAATCCAAGAGGCTAAAGCGAAAATAGAAGATATTGGAGATCTTTTTAGATTTGGAAGTGAAAAGGAAAAAGGATGCCTTTGCATTAAAACTCATAAAAGAATCTGTGGATGACATCATTCTTCCCTTGATTTCATATTCCAAGACAACCAATGAAGTTTGGGATACACTTGAGAGGTGTTTTGGTGCAAAGGGGAGCATTGAAGTTGAAAATGAAGGTGCATCTATAGCAGCAGATTTACATCGAGATGAAAATATTCAACCACAAGTGGATGATGTATGTGAAGAAATTGCAGAACCAACAGAGAAGGAGCAGGAAGATGCTTGTGAACCCCACTGTACAGAGCTACAAGTGGAAGGAAATTTGGTGAATCCAGTAACATAGCTTGCTGACAAAAATTTGTTGAATCCCGCAACAGAGCTTGCTGACGAAAATTTGATGAATCCAACAACAGAGCTTGCTGATGAAGATTTGGTGAATCCAACAACACAACTTGTTGATGAAAATTTGATGAATCCAGCAACAGAGATTGATGATGACGACTTAGTGATTCCAGCAACAAAGCTTGTTGATGATGATATGGTGAATCCAACAACACAACTTGTTGATGAAAATTTGATGTTTCCAACAACAGAACTTACTGATGATGATATGGAAAAACCAACAACTGAGCTTGTTGATGAGAGTAAACTACTATGGTAAATCTAGTAATTAATATTGCTGATGTAAACTTTGATAAATAATTTTTGGCTAATGATGAATGGATGCAAATGATGCAACAAAAACATGATATCGACATGATGTTATTTGGTGAGACAATCCCACTTGAGTCAGTGGAAGACAACCTGTTTGAAGCAACATAGATTAGTGATGAAGAGACAGAGATACAAACATAGATATCAAAGCTAAGGTCATAGAGATCAAAGCAATATTTTTGTAGAGCAGAGAGAGAATATTAGCATAAATCCGCGAGAGAGGAGAGAAATAATTTTTTCTCTTGATACAAGCTATAACACACCTCTGAAATAACAGACAGGGTATCATAACGCACCAGATCTCAGCAGTGAGGCACGTTACGGATCGTAGGCACGCGAGTTCCCTTATTCCATGAGAGAATTAAAAAAATAAAGGGATAATTCCTAGCTGTACACTTCGTTAGTTTGTAGGCGCTCCCCAAGTCAAGCTGCATAAACTAAATCAAAATCGTTGTTTAAATGCCCAAAGTAAAACCGTTGAAAAGGTTTCCATTAAAGCTTTTTTCATGATTTCATACATTGTGACAGGTTATATATATATCATGATACTAATATAAAGGATTTTTTGAATATTGAAAGGGCTTTGGCCTTAATATTTCAAGAGAGTATTTTTTTTCATGAGAAAATATTTCTTCATGGGATGAAATAATATTAAAGGTGCTTTAAGAAATTTTTTCTATAAAGCTTGTGTTTTTAGGTTACGACTTTACAAGATTTATAAAAGGAGAAGAGGTTTATCATGAAAGATTTTTTTGGAACATATTGTGTGGTTTTTCTTTTCCTCTTAAAAAAAGAGAATTAAAAATAGGAAAAGGATTTTATTGAACAAGAGGGTTTAGGGCTTTAAAAAGTCTTTTGGTCTACAAAAATTATCTAGTGTTTTGTCAAGCATGACAATATTTTGGTTGAAGATTGTGCCTTACTAGGGCACATATTGAAAATCATTTTTTTTTCAGGGGTGATAAGGAAGATAGCCTCATGCAATTAGACAAGCAGCGATAAGACAGAGGAAATACAATAGTCATGGGTCGCAAAACGCGACTAAATACAACTAAGAAAAGGGTTAAAAAAGAACAAGAAGATATTATTTCCGTGTTTAGAGAGGTTCAGGACGCAGACAATGAACAGAAAAGTCTCGCAAAAGACAAAGATGAAATCAAGGTTCATTGGTGTAGCATGGATCCTCTACCACCTCCTATGTTTACTGATGCCCTAGCTTTGACTTTCATTCAACAAGCAATGGATGAAATTTTTTATGTGAAAGGTATCAAAAACTACAACTTCCAAGGAAGCATAGAAGATGTTGAAAGAAGAATTTCGTGCAAGAGGGAGTGACATGCAACAACAAGATGTGTCACAATCTGTTGAGTTAGCCAAATATCTAAGAGTAGATGAGAAAGACTCTGGTATGACAACAGATCTTGGAGAACCCCACTCAAAAGTGGAAGATGCTCGTGAAGACTATAAAATTGAAAACCATTATGCAAGCATGCATATGGTTGAAAAGATGCAACAAAGATTGAAAAGAGAGAAGCTAAAGCCTCTGTATGTGAAGCAAAGCAAGAGCATATCAATTATCAAGCACTCGACTGTAACTTGGATGGTACAGATGATGGTGAATTCCAATGTGAAGAAACACATACGTATGATGACTTCAAAGTGAGATGTGCATTGGTGAATCCATCCACATCTCATGAATTTGGTGAAGTTGAAATTGTCAATGAGCACATACATGCTCGGATATCCCACCATAGGGTGGATGAACAATTATGTTGATGATATGTTTGGTTTTATTTTTGAAACAAGGATTGACTGTGGTAATATGGTAAGCACCATGTTTGATAAAGCATTGAAGGTTGAAGCTTCCTTTGTAACAACAAGATATGAAGCAGTTGCAACTGCTCACAAAGCATTAAATGATCTAGAAGCAACCGATGATCAAGAAGAGGATAAAGTGATTGAATTTTTTTTATAAGAATATCCACTAACAACATAACAATGGAAGAAAACCTCCATGTAGTGAAAAAGAAGGCAGGGAATGAAGAGGTAGTGCAGGAATCTCTCATTGAAAAACATAATAAATATGTTTTTAACATTCTTTTTTAATATGATTGTGCTCAAAATAGAATGGAAGCAGAAGTTGAAATCAAATTTGTAATAATTTTGATGCAAATTTGAAGTTCATTGAAGAATGGATTCAGAATCCAATTGAACAAATTGATGTGAGTCTTAAAGCATCAGGTGGAATAAAAAGTATTGAATGAAATTGTGAATAATGATATTCAATGTGCAGATTACATAAATAAAGTAGTAGCACATAATGATGAATGTGAAAAGAATGATATGGAAGTTTCTGAAAACAAGGAAGAATGTATTAAAACCAATTTTCCACAATGGAGTCGAAAAGAGATAAGATTCAACTATCAACAAATATGGCAGAAAGAAAATCAGGAATATGAAGCACAAGAAGCAGAGAAAAGAAGACAGTTTGAAGATGTAATGTTGTGGCAGCAGGCCATGGTTTGATGAATATTTGAAGAGGAAGGTGCAGAAGAGAAGATGAGATTGTTTTTCAAAAAAAAATCAATAAAACTCAAATAAAAATTTCAGCAACAACAAGTAAAGAAATATGGAACCTACAACAACAAAGCGCAACAGAGAATGAAGAAATTTCGAGGATATAGAATATGAAAGTAGAGAAAAAGAAAATGAAAAGTTGTAAAAGTTTTGAGTCATTTTAAGCCTATCTCATATATAGAACAATAGACATGTTTGAGTGATAATTAAGTCAATTTCTATTGGAAGCTTAGTAGAACATAGTTACAAATCAAATAGGTAACTGAACTGGTACCTACTTTTTTGAGGTAGCAAAAAAAAGCACACGATTTTGAAAAGTGGTGATGCAGAATCACGCTTTTTTTAGCATATTTTTTACACTTTATTTTTTTATTTATGAAGTTTGAACATTTGTTTTAAAATGTTAGTGATTTTCATGCTAATTTTGAAAAGTATTGATGCAGCATCAACCAATTTTTTTTAGAGTGGTGATTTTCATGTTGGTAATAAAACATATAAATAAAATAAGAAAAATATGACCAAAAAAACTCATATAAAAAAAAGTAAATAAAAATAATAATAAAACCAATAAAAATGTAAAAAAACAAAAAACAAAATTAACTTGTAAAAATAAAAAATTTATACAAAATAAATAAACAAAAAAATTTGAAAATTATATAAAAAAAGGAAAAAATACAAAAAAAAAAAAAAAAAAAAAAAAACAACACAAAATTTAAGGAAAAAACCAAAAATTGAAAATAAAAAATAAAAAGCATAAAAAACAACCATATAATTAGAAAGAAAAAAATTAAAAAAATAAAAATAAATAAAAAAATAAAAATAAAATACAAAAATTAAAAATAATTTAAATTAAAACAAAAATAAAACTTAATAAGAAAATTTAAAATTCAAATTAAAAATTAAAATAAAAATTTTAAAATAAATAATTTAAGATTAAAAAATTTAGAAAAAAAACATTTTCAAATAATTAAAATATATATATATATATATATATATATATATATATATATATATATTTTAAATTAAACAATTTTAAAATTTGAAAAATGAAAAAAAATAAAATTTAATATATGAATTAGAAATTAAAAATTAAAAAAATAATTAACCTAAAAATATTAAATTTAAAAAAGAAAATTAAAATATAAAAATTAAATTTTAAAAAATAAATAAGTTTAATATATATATATATATATATATATATATATATATATATATATATATATATATTAAATTTAATAATAAAAAACAAATTTAAAAATTAAAATTAAATATTAAATTAAATAAAAAACAAATACGAAATTTAATTTTAAAAAAAAATAATTAATTTAAAATAAAAATAAAGAAATAAATAAATAACGAATTAATGTTTTTTTAATTTAATTTCAAAACAAAACATGAGTGGCGCATAAATGATCTCCCGCTCAGGTGGCGGTGGGGGCCAGCCGCTGGGTGGGCGGGAAGATGCAAGCAACCCCCCACCCACCCAACGATCAGCCCCCACCTGCACCTGGCGGTGCTACTCATTTTGTTTTTGTTTTTTTTTTTTTTTAAATTCAATTTTATTTTATTTTTCATTAAATTTTAATATTTTTTTTGTTTTTAATATTTGAATATTTTTTTTGATTAAATTTCATATTTGTTTGTTTAATTTAATTAAATATTTTATTTTAATTTTTTAATTTTTTATTATTATTATTATTAAATTTTATATTACTTTTTTCAATTTAAATTAATAAAATTTAATAAATTTTGTAATTTGTTTTTTAATTTATTTAAATTTAATATTTTTTTTCTTTTTTTAATTACATAAAATATAATATTTTTTATTTAAATTAAACTTTTGTATTTTAATTTTTATTTTTTTTAATTTAATATTATTTATTTATTTATTTTCCATTTTCCATTTTTAATTGTGTTGGACACCTAATCCTCTATGGGTAGGTGTGGAAGGCGAACAATAAAAAAGGAGTCCAAGTGACCTTGAATGTGGAATCCAAGAGTCACACCAATGTAATATAAATGTATATCTATGGTGAATAATAAAACAACTCACACTTATCTTTCTCCTTGTGTGTTTGCTTTCTTGTTTATCATGCGTGTGTTTAACAAGGTATCAGAGCGGGCGATAGCTGGGCCTGCTCCAATTTTAGAGCCACTTGTTATTTTGTGGCCATTATAGACCTGCACTAATTATCCACTATGCATAGTTTCCTGTCCCACTATCTCCTGTATAAATTCAATGCCTAAAACGCTTCTCTGTTAGTTGTTAGCAATTCTGGGCTTTTCGACTCCCTCTCTCCAGTCACAGACACCTCTGCACCTTGAATGAGTTTTAATGCATTTAATGTATTTAAGATGTTTAACATTTGAATTCCCCTCAATGACTTAGTTCTATAACGCATCTGCTCCTACCTACCAGAAGAACTTGCGCTCTATTCCTCACTTTGCGCCTGTCCGAGGGATCTTAATGCTCCACTAATTTCGTGTGACTCCTCTGGCCTGAATTGCATGTCTTAGAGGTAGATAACTTGCAGAATTTTCCAATAATGGAAAATTTGGACAAAGGAATGTGGTGAGTTCTTAATTGTTTTTTATCAGTACCTATTCTCTGTGTGCCTCTCCTACCCGTTACTTGAACGTGCCTAGTTTTTTGCTGAGCAGTCTTCACGTGGACCTGTGTGTTGACAACATAATCTAAGGCCCCTGTCGTGACGAAGACCACGGTGGTTGTTGCAAGTCTGACCTCAACGATTTCTCCAGGAAATGGAACTTTTGTGATAGCTATCTCTGACTAGTAAGATGTAATATCGCGTTCCATTTGCATTTCAGGCATCCCTTTTTTAACTGTGAGTTTGATCAGAGTGAAGCGAAGCGTTGCCATTCAGAGAAGTTGTTGATTCTCTGCAATGAACGCGAGTCCTGAATCTGGACACTAGTTCATTGCAATGGTGCATGTAGTAATGACTAAATCATTGTTATATCTCCTTGACTTCCTTTCGCTACAAATCCTCCACCGACGAGATTTCTACTGAGCAGAAATGGTCACTGCTAGTGGTGAATGTGCTAAGAGGAATTAGCTAATGGCCTCCGGTGCTCAGCCTCAGCATGCAGTGTTACACTCTTCTGCTCTTGTAATACCTCTCTCCTCCATACACATCAGCCTCACTTCCTTCTTCTACCCCTCTCGGTGCTCCACACTCCTCCACACAGTTGACTCATTAGCTCCGCTTTACCACAAAGTTCCTATTCCCCAAGTCTACCATTCACACCCGTAGCCCACCATCCTCGCTGCATTCTCCCATTATCTCCTGCTTGCATTAATGCAATCTGAATATGCCATTAACGCCTCTCTGGTATCACTCCTCTGGTATCTACACGACCTTAAGTGCGCAACAATACACCAAGCAACCTCTACTCCCTCTTCACACAATCCATGACTTTGTCTCCCTCTGATCAGAAGAAGGCCGCTTTTGAGACACATCTTTTGGAGCAGGTTCAGTAATATTTCTCGATATGGTGTTTCATTGACAAGATTGTTTTGAGAAGATATGTGTGAAGGCAATTTGAGGCACATTTTTTAACAAGTTTTTTCGCCCTACCTGTGGCACAATTCGGCCTCCCTGAGGCACAAATTTTAGTCTTCCTAAGGACTGAACACCAGCCCTTTGAGACTATTTTTTGACTTGTTGAGGCTTGCTTCGAGGTATTTCATTCTAATCAAACTGCATAGAGGAGGCCCCAAATTAGGGTTTGTTGAGACCGTGGGTCCGTGGAAAACTCATTCTTGACCAAAGCATGTTATGAGGTTTTTAGAGGCAGACCCGAGCTCCTAGAGAGATCAAATTTTGAAGTTTTCTAAGGCAAAGGCAAATCCACGATCCTGAAGCAGACCTAGGCCTATCTTGAATCTATTTTTTCAGCCTGCCTTGAGGTGAAGCAAGCATTAAGGTTGATTAAAGGAGGTATGATTTTTTCTTTTGGTCTGTATTGAAATTAAAATTCAAAGTAACAACAGTATATATTTTGGACATTCAAGGAGCAGACCTAAAGTTGTGAATGACTTAGAAGAAATAGAAGTGCTTGAAATTTATTGTAATTGGGTCACTATCCCTGATACGGGAGCCCAAGAGTTGTTGTTCTACTTTTCTTTGTAAAGGATGGCAGGGTGGTGCTAGATTGAGCTGTAAGCATCGAAAACTGTACTCGCATTTTGAATTTTTTAAATGGCTCTAATTGGTGAAGTATTAGAGTTTCTCAAAACTCTGATACAATCTAATGTCAAAGACACGGTTAAACTCAACAAGGATGCCCTTTCCAATATTCATACATGTCTACAAAATGCACAAGAAAACATTGATTTTTTGCAGCTTGAATCTCAGCTTCAGCAAGAAGAATTACATCATTGGAGTCATCATTCTAAACTTCTTTTTGTTCAAAACACTGAGACAGATTCCCATCAACAACAAGAAATTGCAGATCCAGTACCCATTTTAAGCGCAGATTTGCAGAAAGAAGAAAAAATCCAGCCAGCACCTCCCAAGGCCATCATCAGACCTTAGGAATAGCTTGTCCACAACAAGCAAAAAACAGGTCTTGAATATTACAAGGAATTGTCATTTCATATCCTAGACTACTCCAAACCTATCAAATTTCAGAGTGTCAGATTCCTTTATGACAGTTCACATTCAGTTGTTCCAAATCCCGCTCCTCTTCCACAGTAGCAACAACATATTGAAAAATGCCAACACTGTGATTGAGTTGGTCATATGAAAGATCACTGTTTCAATCTTCACTCATGCAAGCACTGTGGTTGACACAGCCATTCTTCACATAGATGCTTCAAAAACAAGCCTCCTACAAGAACAAAGATTCATCTTGGATGGATCACTTCTTGGCAATGGGCATCAACAGCCAAGAAGATTTTTAAGACATATGTCAGAACTTGTTCTAGAATATTGAACAATTTTGTAGTTGAGTTTTCGCCATCATCTCACCTTGTACCTGACAGGGGGGGAAATGGTGGTCATCTACAAGCTTTGAAGCAACATCAAGTGAGCCTGAGCCACAATCTCTCATTCCAGATTCAGAGTTGTAGCCAGAGACACAACACTTCAAGCGAGCCTGAGCCACAACTTGTCATTCCAGATTTAGAGTTGTAGCCAGAGATACGGATGCCCATGAGCATTCCTTTGGTTGGTGGACACCCTTAAACCATCTACGTGAGGTTGATTTCTTCCTCTTCAAAGAATTCAGAGCACTTCCTCTAGCAGAAGACTTCATCTTCTTGCCATCTTTGGTAGAGTTTCGGAAATGCATTAAGCATTCCAGTGTTTGTGGTCATCCTTAAACCATCGTAGGTTGTAGACCTCCCTTCTTCTAGGTTGAAGGTCTCCCTCTTCAAATATGAGGGACACTTCCTCTAATAGAAGCCCTCAACTTCTTGCCAGATTTGGAAGAGTTTTGGGAACTGCACTAAGCGTTCCAGTGTTGGTGGTCATCCTTAAAACACCTCTTTATACCAACATTTCAGAGAGCTGATTCAACCTAAGTGCTGCCATGCATAATTTGCAGATTTGTATTACAACTCTCTTCTTGGACTGACACATACCCCTTCGGATTAATGGGGGGAATGTTGGACACCTAATCCTCTATGGGTAGGTGTGGAAGGCGAACAGTCACAAAGGAGTCCAAGTGACCTTGGAATGTGGAATCCAAGAGTCACACCAATGTAATATAAATGTACATCTATGGTGAATAATAAAACAACTCACGCTTATCTTTCTCTTTGTGTGTTTTCTTTCTTGTTTACCATGTGTGTGTTTAACAAATTGATTTTTACATTTTTTAAATTTTCATTTTAAAAGTGTTTTTTTTATTTTGATTTTTTTTAATTTAATGTTTTATTTCAAAATTGATTTATTTATTCATTTATTTATGAAAATTTAATATTTTTGTTTTCAAATTTAATTTGTTATCTTAATATTTATTTTTTTAAATTTAATAAGATGTAATATATATTTTTTTTTAATTTAATTTAATATATACATCTATAATTTACGGTTTACAATTTAAATTTAATTTATTTTTTTAAATTTATTTGTTTTTTTAATAATTTTTTTTTAATTTAATATTTTTTATTTTTATTTTATTTTTTCATTATTACGAATTTGGCTTCTGTGATCCATAAGTTGTGTATGAAAATTTTCGATGAAAATCACATGTAAGAAAATTTTTGCCGACGCGTTTCGAAACAGCAAATGTGGTTCATCATCACGACAAGATGAGAAAACTGATCAAGAAACCTAATTAAATAGACAAAGAAAGCTCCAAGTAGACAACGGCTAGTTTGACTAAAATAATAAATTAAATTAAATTTCATCATATTATATTATATCTCACTTTAATTTTATTATATTTTAATTTTAATATAATTTAATATTAATGTTTTAATTTAAATCTAATTTAATATTAATGTTTTTTAATAAATTTTATATTAAAATAATTTATATTTTTATTATTTTAATACTTTGAATTATATGTTAAAATATTTATATATAACATATAATTCAAAGTATTAAAATAATAATAATATAAATTATTTTAATATTAAATTTATTAAAAAACATTAATATTAATTTAGATTTAAATTAAAACATTAATATTAAATTGTATTTAAATTAAAATTAAAATTAAAATGTAATAAAATTAAAGTGAAATATAATATAATATGATGAAATTTAATTTAATTTACTATTTTAGTCAAACTAGCCATTATTTTACAACGGTTATTTGGAGCTTTTCTTGTTTATTTAATTAGATTTCTTGATCAGATTTCTCATCTTGTCCTCATGATGAACCACACTCACTGATTCGAAACGTGTTGGCAAAAATTTTCTTACATGTGATTTTCACTGCAAAAATTTCTTACACAATTTATTTTTTCATTTTTATTTTTTATTTATTTTTTTATTTTTTTTAAAACCATATTTTTTATTTTTATTTTAAATTTGTTATAGTTTAATACATTTTTAAAATTTAATATTTTTAAATTGTTTTGTTTTTAATTTAATAAAATTTTTCTTTTTATTTTTTAAATTTAATTTGTATATTTTAATTTAATTTAATTTTTTTAAATTTATTTTCTTTTTTAAATTTGTTTTTTTATTTAATATTTTGATTCTTTTTTTTTTTTTAATATATTTTTAAATTTTAATTCTTAAAATGTTTTTTATTATTTTTTCTTCAATTTTTTTTTACATTTTTAATTTAAAAAAATAATAAATTTTGTTTTTTTTTTTCAATTATTTTAAAATGTTTGTTTTTTTTTTGTTTTTTGTTTTTTTTTTTTGAATATAAATTTTTATTATTCAAAAATTTTTGTTTCAACACTTGTGTTTTTTTCACAAAAAAAATTTGACTTTTACTTCTATTTTAAAATATGTCAAAAATTTTCTCCAAAAAAAAGAGGTTATTCCACAATACAACTTTTCATTTTCAGGGTGTTTTTTGCACCCAAAAAAATTCGCTTTTACTTTCATTTTTTTTTTTAAAGAATTCCTTGAGAAATAAAAGGTTATTCCAGAATGCAACTTTTCATTTTTGGGTTGTTTTTTCATGGTTTTTTCATGTATTTTTGTTAGAGTTCTCATTTTGACTAGTCATAAAAGGTTAAAAGAATGAATCAATTTAAAACATGACTAATAATTTCCATAATCCCATTTCCTTACAACGTGATGCCACCTCTCTAGATCTTTACTAGTCAATATTAACTAAAAACTCTCTAAAAATTTCATGCCTGAATTTTCGTTTTGCAATGGGAAACAGGAAAATACACTGGAAAGAGAGAAAATAAGCAACTTAGACATAACTGATAATTTCCATGATTTTTCACCAATTTCCTTACAACATGGTGCTACCACTCTATATCTTCACTTATCAATCTTAATGAAGATTTCCCTAAAAATTCCACGTCTACGTTTATTAACAACATGATGACACCACTATGTATCTTAAGATATTAATCTTAAGAAAATATTTGTGTAAAAATTCCATGTCTACCTTAAATTTCAGGTCTGGGTTTCTGTTTTATGATGGGCTAACTTAAAAATACACTAGAAACATAGCAAAGAATCAATTTAAACATAAATAACTAACTTAAAAATACACTAGAAACATAGTAGCAAAGAATCAATTTAAACATAAATAACTAATAATTGTCATGATGTTTCATATGAATATCAATTTCTTCCAACACAATGCTACACAAGATGAAAATACACTAGAAGCAGAGAAATAAATGATTTTAAACATAAATAACTAATAATTGCAAGTATGTTTCACATAACTATCCATTTCATAACAATTGTCATGATCTTTCACACATAGCTATCTATTTCCTAGCGATTTCCATGATCTTTCACATAACTATCCATTTCCTTACAACATGATACTACCACACTGTATTTGCACAAAAACTAATTCTTTGAAATATTAATGTCGACAATTTTGTTTTATAATGGGAAACGTGACAATTCACTAAAAATAGAGTAATGAATCAAATTTAACATAAATAGTAATAATGTTCTTGTGATGATCTTCTAGATCATGTGACTATCCATTAGCTTAACAAGTTAAGGATCAATAAGCGCATATATAATAACACCAGCATAGATCTATTAAGTACGGATATAACATGAGCCTAGAGGGATCAAATTTCTTCATGTGCAAATTTTTTTAGAATTTTCATGTGCAAACTTTTTTAGAGTGCAAAAAACTGTGTTATTTTTCATGGCTTAAATTGTATTTTTGAATGCTAGAATAGAATAGAATATATATATATATATATATATATATATATATATATATATATATATATATATATGATGATGATGATGAAATAAAAAATTTAACCATAAAAACCTACTTTTTTCTATATATAAATATATATCAAATTTGATATCGACATAAATTAGCTAACATACATCTTCAAATAGTTTATTTAAACCTCTTGTTGAAATATTTTTGAAAAATATAAGATTTAAACCTCTTATTCACATATTTTTTTTACTTCTAATTAATTTACAACATATTCATTTTTTTAATTATAGTCAACATTATTTTTCTATTTAGAACATTATTTTTATTTTAAAAGGACACGAAACAAACCAACTTACACATCCCCTCATACTAGGTTGTAGAATGAGCCTCTTAGTTGAAAAACTATATATGCATTATGGGCTAAACTCGAACCTAATTTCGAAGTGATGCAAATCAACCCAACCCAAGACACAAATTTTCTTACAAGCCACTGATAAAAAAAATATATAGCTTAATTTAAAAACATGATAGACAAATTTGTAAATATGATGAACAATATAAAACACAAGAAACATTAGATAGAACTTAATAGAAACTTGAAATTATTATTTTCAAGCATAAAAAGTGCATCACGACTATCTAGTACATTAAAATATTAAATAGAGGAAATAAATACTTTCAATTTTCAAGGAGAAAATGTCCATACAAGAATCCAGTACCTAAAAATATTTGATGTATAAAATTCTCCGACTCAAAACCTAAAAAAACCCTCCGATGCTAAACCTTTGGTCCAAATCTAATTTAAAAAGCACCAAAACTAAGGTAAACAAAATTGCTCTCTACCGTGAACAATATAGAAAAACCATAATGGATCCACTTAATGAATTCCTCCAGGATGAGTGGCAGTGGTAGAAGGGCCACTCTGATCACCCTCAGTGACAAAAGGGCCACTCTGATCACCCTTAGTGATAGAAGGGCCACTCCAATCATACCCGTCATATAAGCAACTACCACAACATTAATCCCTAATTTCATCCTCGAACAAATTAGAAATATAAACATTTTAACTAAATTATCATCAAACATTTTAAAATTTGGATATTAGGGACTAGTAAGATTCGTCAAGGTTGCTAAAATTTAAGATAAACTTCCATCCTTAAAATTTTCCCTAATTTAGATTTCGAGGCATTTTATTGATTCGAGAAATACTTTTTTTCATCATGTCAAATCTGTTCGCTGATAATTATTTAAATGAATCCACCAAACATGATGGAATAAATTATCTAAATTGGAAATTTAATTTGCTAACAATTCTACAACATTATAATTTGTGGTCCATTGTGAGTGGGGATGAGTCGAAGCCCACTGTTGTAGTTTTTTTTCTAGGTTGGGAGAAAAGGGAGACTAAAGAAAAGTCATTGTTGCATATGTCCGAAAAGGACAACATTATTCCTCACATCAGAGATTGCAAAACATCCAAAGAAACGTGGGATATGCTCAAGGGTTTTATATGAAACAACAAATACAAACCGAAACTTGTTTTTGAAGACTAAGCTTTTATCTCTAAAAACGGAAGAAAATGAAAATATAAGCAATTTCATATCTCGTGTCAAAGATTTAAGTGATAAGTTAGGAGATATTGGTGGAAAATGTGTCTATTATTGGCTTAGTCACCATCACATTAAATGAATTAGTGCAATATTATCGAATTTGTGTTTCAAGTCTCTCAGCTAGAGAGAAGCCCCCTACATTTGATGAATTGACAGAAATTCTTTTACTAGAGGAAAAAATGATGAAGAGCTTTAATTTGGGCTCTATTAGCTCATATTTGGCATTGGTAGCAAAGGGTAAGCAACCATATAGAGGTAGGTCATGGGATAAGAACAAAGGATGCAAGTTTCAATCAAAACATAAATGTATGACACAATCTAAATTTGCAACTCATGATAAGAGAAATGATGATTTTTATTATTGTGGAAAACCTTGTCATAACTCTAAATATTGCTATAAAAAGAAATATAATGAGTCTACACAAAGAAAAATAAGGCATAATGGAAATTTTGTGGACAAAGACACCTCAATAAGTGATGGATTTAAAAATCTTAAATTTTTTGTTTACAATGCTGCATTGTTTGTGGAAACTGATGATGGGAATGCTTAGTCCATTGATTTTGGTGCAATACTTCACATGACTTGTAATAACGATTTATTTCATTAATATTATGAAAAAATTGATGGAACATATTTTTATCTATGAGATAACAGATCACTTAAAATTCAAGGTTATGGAGTAATAATTGTGAATTTTCCTAATGGACAAGAGAAACAGATCCATAATGTGATGTATGTTCCTGATATCAAAAAGAAATTAATTTATGTTTCTACCATTGCTGACCAATATTTGAAGGTGGAATTTTTTAACTCACAGTGTTTTGTGAAAGACATACAAGATCACTACAATGTTATTGCCACAGCCCCTAGAGTTGGAAGGTTGTAAAAGCTAGATGTGACAAAGAAAAATCATCAAGCATTGGCATCTACAACAATGTCAATGGTAGAATTATGGCATCAAAGGAATGGGCATCCAAATCACAATGATTTATTGTTACATCAAAATAACACAATGGTTGAAGGTCTTCCTATTATGAAGAATGATCATGTTGAATGTGAAGCATGTGTACTTGGCTAGTAGCATAGAGAGGATTCCCTATACATAAAGAAAAAAGACAGAGGGAAATACTTGAATTAGTTCATACTGATGTATGTGGACCTATGCAAACTATATCCCTTGGTGGGGCATGGTATTTTCTTATTTTTGTTTATGATAGATCTTGGTATACATAGGTCTAGTTCATAGGAAATACGAGTATTTTTTTTAGTACTTCCAATATTTCAAGAGTATGGTGGAAAAACAAACAAGAAAGTGCATCAAAATTCTTAGATCTGATCAGGGGGGAGAATATAAATCAAGAGATTTC
Organism: Pinus albicaulis; assembly: GCA_034641835.2. Classification (NCBI taxonomy): domain Eukaryota; kingdom Viridiplantae; phylum Streptophyta; class Pinopsida; order Pinales; family Pinaceae; genus Pinus; species Pinus albicaulis. Next base: position 986,892,926 of record CM076577.1, on the reverse strand, counting down.
AATCAATATTGTAAAAGCAATGGGATTCTACAACAATTTACAGTGCCACATACACCTAAGAAAAATGGAGTTGTTGAGAGGAAAAATAGAGCATAGAACATTACTAGAATGTGAACGTAGTATGCTTCAAGGTAAAAATATTTCTAATGTTTTTTGGATTGAAGCCATTAATATTGTTGTTTATTTGAAAAATAGGATTCCAACCAAACGTTTAGAGCTTAAGACACCTTTTGAAGCATTTTATGGGTACAAACCAAAAGTGAGTCATTTAAGAGTTTTTCGCTGCAAGGAATTTTCTCATATTCCAAAAGATGAAAGAAGAAAACTTGATGCAAAGTCAATTAAGTGCATATTTATTGGTTATTGTGATGATCAAAAGGCTTACAAGTTTTTTTATCTTAGTTCCGACAGATTGCTTGCAAATAGGGATGTGGTATTTAATGAGAATTCAAATGAAGGTCATAAAATGAATAATAATGGTGTATGGCATAATACTCATGATTATGTCAAAATAGATACAAGTGTTGAACAATAAAATGAACAAACACAGGAACAGGTACAAGTTCAAGAGCAAGGAGCATCAAGCATTCATGACACTCCAAGAAGAGGAGAGGAGACTCCGCGACGCAGAAAGAAAGATGAAAGAATTAAAACTCCAATAAGGTCACCACGTCAAAGTTGGGTACCTATAAGGTGTAAATATTATACATTAATGTCTCTTGTTATGAATGTTGTAGAACCTTCAAGCTATGAAGAAGATAAAGAATATGAAGAATGGATAGATGCAATGAATGAAGAATATAACTCTATAATGAAGAATGACACATAGGAATTCCTATAATTTCCTGAAAATAAAGTTCCCATAGGATGAAAATGTTTGTATAAATCCAATTTTAATGCTCATGGAAGTATTGATAAGTATAAAGCTAGATCGGTTACAAAAGGATATTCAAAAAAATAGTGAGTTGATTATAAGATACTTTTGCACCTCTAGCTAAGTTGAACATTATTAGAATCATTATTGCATTAGCTACAAAAAATAATTTAAAAATGCATCAGTCAGATGTCAAATATGCATTTTTGAATGGTGAGTTAAAAGAAAAATTTTATTTGGTCCAGCTTAAAGGGTTTTTAAAACAAGGACAAGAAAATCTGGTTTGGAGGTTAAAGAATGCTTTATATAGTTTGAAACAAGCACCTACATATTTGTATGTGAAAATTTATTCTTTCTTTTACGAGAAAGGTTTACGAGAAGAAAAAATGATCCTAACATGTACATCAAGGAAGATGAATATAGGAATGTTGCTTTGATATCTGTGTATGTTTATGATCTTATCTTAACAGAAAATGCCTCCAAGTTGATTGAAGAAATTAAAATTCAGTTGTCACAGGTATTTGAGATGAAGGACCTTAGTGAACTGCATTATTTTTTAGGTCTTGAAGTCTGGAGGGAATATGGCATGGCACTAATCACACAAAGAAAATATATAAGGGAAATCCTTAAAAGCATCAATATGATTAAATGTAAGGCAGTATCTAATCCTTTAGAAAACAATTCCAAATTGTGAAATGAGGATGGAACCAAAGAGGTGAATAGACCTTGTATCGTCAACTGGTGGGAAATATGAACTACCTCACCACTACCAGGCCATATATAACATATTTTGTCAGCATACTTAGACAGTTCATAACTAAGCTTTGTGAAATCCATTGGAAAGAAGCAAAGAAAGTCCTTAGATATATGAAAGGAACACTTAATTTTAGTATTATGTTTACTGATGAATTTGATGTGGAGTTGGTAGGTTATTCTGATTCTGACTGGCTAGAAATCCATATGAAATGAAATCCACTATTGGATGCGTGTTCAATATCGGTTCAGGACCAATATCATGGAGTAGTATGAAAAATCAAATGTTTCCTTGTCATCCAATGAAGCTGAGTATAAATCATTATGCAACACTACCTGCGAAGAAATATGGCTTAGAAGGATACTTGAATATGTTGGAGAAACACAACAAGAACCTACAGTAATCAGATGTGACAATAAAAGCACTATCAAATTGGCAAACAATCCTATATATCATGCATGTACAAAGCACATTGACACACACCATCATTTTGTAAGAGAAAAAGTGCAATCAAAATAAATTGACTTATAATATTGTAATACAAATGAAAATGTGGTTGACATATTCACCAAGCCTCCTAGAAAGGCTACATTTGAAATGTGTAGAAGCAAGTTGTGTTATATAGAAAATCCAAATAATGTCATAAGCTTAGCTGAGACTTAGATGAGTAGGCGAGGTAAGATATAAGTCATGATTAAGGGGAGGTGTTAGAATAACGCATGTTCACATGTCAGCAAAGTGTAGAGGATTAAATAATATGACTATTCATGTGTCACTAGAGAACTATTTGTCGATCTTGTAGGTAAGAAAGTAATTGATAGTCGGTAGGGTAATCGATGGAGCCATTATTGAACATGCTTCGTTTTCATGTATAAATAACAGCGTTTGGGAATTAGATGAAAAAAAAATTCGTGACACCATCTCTGAGAAAAAGCTATGAGAATATCCCCACATGCTTCATAGTAATGTGTCCAGATGGAAGTTTTGGGGCAAAAATGAAAGGTATCTCCGGGTGACATTTGTTTAAAAACATCAAGAAAGTTGTTGTAGCAATCGTGCAAAATAAAATGAAGGCATGAACCGCACTTGAAACCCACTTTCCCTCCATGCTCTTTACAACATCTACACTTGTAAATCCGCAAGGCCTCATCTTAGAGTGCATGCTTATGTTGACGACGGGGAATGATTGTTGCATTTTCATTTGGCCTAGGGTCAGAAAAACCCTAAGATCAGTGAGGTTCAAGCTCATGGGATACACCATTACCGACTGTGCCATTTGCATTTGCGCTTGGCTCAGAAAAGCCCTTCGGTCGGTGGGGTTCATGCTGAACACAAAGAGCACTATTCACTCTACCATTTTCATCTAGGCTGCAGTCGGACAAAACTTCCGATCGATGGGTTTTGTTCTCAACAACTTTCTAACCTATGTCAGTCATGCTTGGGATGGAAACCACCATGAAGAATTGAAAGAACACTGGAAAGAGGAGACATAAATTATTTTCTCTCACAAATTCATGTATAAACTTTTTCCAACAAATAGGTTGTTGTATGCTCTTGTGTATATCACTTAAATATGATCCTATCGCCGCTTGTGCTCGAATACAAGAAAATATGATCCTATTGTCACATGTATGCATGCAAGAGAAAAAAGAGAGCTGAAGCTTCGTGCGCTTCCCCATCGACTACCATTCCTAGTCTTTTCTTCATAGACACAGAGTGCGATAGAGATTATTGATTTTTTTTAAGATAGAAAAAAACAACTCCTTTATAGATAATAAAACATGGTAAATATGTTGTAGATGTTTTATCTGTCTTTATTTCTACAAACATATACAAACATATTTCATGAGAGAAATGTTTTAGATTATATTCATATGACCGTGTCTTGATTAATTATAAACTTTTGATTATACCGTATCACAAAATTCTATAATATCTTATTTGTTAGATATAAATCTTTCGAGAAATCATATGAGAATTTTAGGAACGACGCGTTTCGAATTACCAATTACCAACTGTAGTTCATCATCATTATCCTAATGATGAACTACAGTTGGTAATTCGAAACCGTCGTTCCTAAAATTCTCATGTGATTTCCCGGAAGATTTATATCTAATATGTTATGAATCACAGAAGCTTACACTCTCAAATCTTATTTGTTGTTAAAAACTTCATTACAAAAATATAATATACCCTCTTGTATGTCACAAAATAAAAAAATCTAGGTTGTCCGTCCTTAAGAATAGTTGATGTCGTTACGGTTCGTCATACGTTCGTGTTCAAATACAGAAATGTAAAAATCACCGTTTTCTAGATAAATACCACTTTTTTATAATAAATTTGCAATCCAATTTTGCTCTCTATGGTCAAAAGAAAACTTATGAAATGTTCTTATTACCTTTTGCATTTCCAATTAGTGAAAATGGGAGGTCTAAACTCATTATTCCGCTTGACCCATTCTTTAGTTTATTCACCTTAACCCATTCTTGAACTTAACCGGACAAAATGTTCAAAAACCCCGACCCCCCATACGAGAATCCAGTACCTAAAAATATTTGATGTATAAAACCCTCGGATGCAACACAATATTCAATGTATAAAACCCTCCTATGCAACACAATATTTAATGTATTAAACCCTCCGATGCTAAACCTCTGGTCCAAATCTAATTTAAAAAGCACCAAAACTAATGTAAACAGAAATCCTCACCTTGAACAATATAGAAATTACACCGTAATGGATCCGCTTATCGAATTCCTCCACGTTGAGTGTCAGTGGCAGAAGGGCCAGGGCCACTCTGATCACCCTGAGTGACAGAAGGGCCAGGGTCACTCTGATCACCCTGAGTGACAGAAGGGCCAGTCTAATCATGCCCGTCACCTAAGCAACTACCACAACATAACTTCTCAATTAGGACCGCCAACACATTACCCACAACTTCCACCCCAAGAGCACACAACCCTTTAGCAATCCGTTTAAAACAGCCCAGACGTCCGGGCCTTCTGGGTGCAACCCTCACAACGTCAAGGCTACTTATCTGGATCTTGGCGCAGCTCATATCCACGTTATAATCACAGTCACGGCATGTGTATCTCCAACAACCAGAATGGACCATCAGACGGCAGGCAGAGCAAGTGAATTCACCAGAATTATTTTCATCCAACCTCAAAATGTGATTAGCGTGCCCCCGAAATTGTAGTGTCGGGTGAAGTTCCAAAAGATTCAAGCACCAGGGATGCAGCCTTCGCTTGTTCCTCCCTAATCGATCCCCTTTAGTTTCGAACACAAAACCTTTGAGCATATCCCCACATGCTTCACAGTAATGTGTCCAGAGTGAAGTTTTGGGGCGAAAATGAAAGGTCTCTCCGAGCCGCATCTGTGTAAAATCATCAGGAAGATTGTTGCAGCACTCGTGCAGGATAAAAAAAGGACATGACCCACACTTGAAACCCACTCACCCTCCACTTTCTTTGCAGCCGCTGCACTTGAAATTCTGCAAGGCCTGTTCCCGGAGCGCGTGCTTATGCCGGCGACGTGGAATAAGTACTGTTGCATTTGAATTTGGACTGGGGTTAGAGAAACCCTGAGATCCGTGAGGTTCAAGCTCATGGGAGACACCATTACAGACCATGCCATTTGCATTTGCGCTTGGCTCAGACAACCACTCTGATCGGTGGGGTTCAACATGGGAGACACCATTACTGACTCTGCCATTTGCATTTGCGCTTGGCTCAACAGGGAGAGCACCATTCGCGCTTGGGCTGGAAACCCCCATGAAGAATTGCAAGAACACTGAAAAGAGGAGATGTAAATTATTTGCTCTGACAACTGAAGGCAAATTATTTGCAAAAATATGATCCTATTGCCGCTTTTGAGCGAACACAAGAAAATATGATCATATTGCGAACAGTAGAAAAAGACAGGTGAAGCTTCCTGCGCTTCCCCATCGACTACCATTCGATCGAGATTATTGATTTTTTTAGATAGAAAAAATCGGAGTAGTCTACGGGGGCCGCTTTTTGGCCCGGAAAAGCCGCCCGTCGGAAAATGGCCCTGCCCTACTACCCTTTCAGTTTCACGTAGCCGACTGCCTCGGGATCACGACATGACTCCACTTTTCTCCGACTTCTGGAAGGCTTCCTGCGCTTCCCCATCGACTACCATTCGATCGAGATTATTGATTTTTTTAGATAGAAAAAATCATCCTATTGCGTACAATAGGAAAAGACAGGTGAAGCTTCCTGCGCTTCCCCATCGACTACCATTCGATCGAGATTATTGATTTTTTTAGATAGAAAAAATCAACTCCTTCATAGATATAAACCGTAGTAAATATGTTTTGAATCTTTTATCTGTGCTTCTCTCTACAAACATACTTCATGAGAGAAATATTTTAGATTATCTTCATGTAACTGTGTCCTGATTAATTATAAACTTTTGATTATACTGTATTACAAAATTTGTTGTTAAAAACTTCATGACAAACTTTATTACAAAAATAAAAACTCTGGGTGGTCAGTCCTTAATAATAGTTGATGGTGTTAGTGTTCGTCATACCTCTCTGTTCAAATACATAAATCTAAAATTCACCTACTTCCAGATAAATACCTCTTTTTTATAATAAATCTGTAGTCCAATTTTGTTCTATCTGATCAAAAAAAACCTTCTGAAATATTCTTATTAGCTTTGCATATCCCATGAATAAAAATGGAAAGTCTAAACTCATTATTTCCCTTGACCCATTATTTAAGAAAGCCTTATTTCCACTGCTATAGACCCATTAATACTCCAGACATACCAATGCCATGCTCCATGACCATACGAGCCATGCCCTGGATGTCAATTTGCAATGATTGAGTTGTCGTTGCTGGAGTCGTGCCGTGAACGCAGCCGGAAATACAATGGATGTATGAATACGGATATTAATCGTGGCATAACATCCTGTGAAGCAAGCGCATACTTCAATGTTTTAATAAAGTTTTATGCTAAGAGTTTGAGGGTGCATATAATTTTTTTTAAGAGCCGATGATATGAATTTAGATGTTTTAATAAAGTTGTATGTTAAGAGTTTGAGGGTGTATATAATTTTTTTAAGAGACATATAATGATTATATGAATTTTGAATTCCTTTCAAATTTTAGTAAAATTTATATTTAATTATTATTAAAAATAATAATTTTATTTTACTATTTAATTATTAATAAAAATAATAATTTTATTATAAAATAAAATGAAAAGATATAAATTTTCAATTAGCTTTTATATTTTAAGTGGAATGTTATTTTTAAAAATACTTTTAAATAGATGCAAGCAAGTATAAGTAAAACATACTTAAATTTTAGCTAAATTTATATTTAATTTTTATTAAAAATAATAACTTTATTATAAAATAAAAGATAGAGGTCAAGTTTTCCAATCAGTTTCTAGATTCTAAGTAGAATGTTATTACAAAAGAATAAAGCATAGCTATATTTTATTTATTAAGCTTCAAAACATGTAAAATAAACAAATATCTGAAAATCAATGTTATTACAAAAGAACAAAACATAGCTATACTTCATTTATAAAACTTCAAAACATGTAAAATAAACAATCATCTAAAAATGAATGTTATTACAAAAGAACAAAGCATAGCTATATCTCATTTATAGAACTTCAAAACAAGTAAAATAAACAATCATCTGAAAATAAAAATATTATTATAAGAATTTAAATTTTTAAATAAAATTATTATTATAGGAATTTGAATTTTTAATCTTTTGTAAATTTCTGCCAACTTCCTAGTCTTCGGGTTATAATTTTTCATGTTATTTAAATAAAATTATTATTAGAGGAATTTTCTATGCTATTCGCCCATTAATGCTTGCTCCACATCAATGCCATGCTCCATGGTCATGCGCCATGCCAAGCTTCCAGCTGTTCAGTATGAATGACTCTCAAGTCTCGAGGCACTGACGTACAATCGGAAGGCGGAGATCCTTGGAGATCTATAGGCGGAGAGTAGGTTATATTATTTTTGTTTGGTAAAAAAAAAAAACTTTATGACTTTCAAATAAGGTTTATTAAAAGTTTGAAAAATATAAATATTAAATTAGATATTTTAAAATTTAAAAAAAAAAAAAAAAAAATTAATTAATTTTTTAAAATGTAAGTCCTTTTTTTTTATGGAGTTTTAAAATAACTTATCAAATATAAAATAAGTGTAATATGTAAAAATAAATTTATAGTAAAATAATTTCATAAAAATAATTATAGAGTAGTATAATATAAAATTATTATATTAAAAAAATAGAATATTTAATTAATTAAAATGGTCATTTATATGTTCATGGGTGTAGAATAGATAGTGCCAAGGTATCTAGTTAAGACACTCTATGGTGAAAAAGTTACTAGTTTGAACCCTATGGATAAAAATACACTCATGTTAAGGGTTCATATGGTTCAAGCCAATTATGATCTCAGGTGATTTTGAAGGCTTAAAATTTCCTTAATATTGGTTACTCAAGTAATAGGATAGGCTTAAGAGTGCTCCTAAGACACACAATACCTAACAAAAAATTATAAAATATTAATATAAAAAATGTGATTAAATATTTTTGAACGGAAAATAAGCAATCATATATAGTAAGTAAATTAAATCACTTCTCATATGAAAGAATAGTAAATGCTAAACATAGCATATTTTTACTTATGAAAGAGGTTTTATGAATTAATTGAGTATGAAGAAGGTTAGGTTGCATACTTTTGAAAAATTCTTCATAAGTTATCAATCAAGAATATAAATAATAAAATATCTAAATAGAGATACTAAAATATTCAAAGTTGCGCACAATATGCACCTCACCCAACTAATACCACCATCTATGTTTAAACGTTTAGAAGTAATAATCAAATGTTTACACGAAAAACAATGTAATGGAAATAACTTTAAGGGTTCCACTAATGGTGGCATCTCTTGACTTATGCTCACTAGTTTGTGGGGCATCTCATGTCTAGGGTTTTGAGTGTGGGTAGTAAGCAACAATGTTGCATATTACACTTGTTTTATAATTATTTTAGGTAGGGTTTGTATATAATACTGCAATGTGAAAAAATATATAGCAGATTTATAATATATGGTTATTACAATGTACAAATTTTATAATTTATATTTCTTTTTAGAATTAATTAACTTCTATTGTTTATATTTAATTTATATATCTCAAGGACATTATAATTTATCGATATTTTAATGCCAATGAAGGGTAAGATAATATGACACATGTAATAGCAAACAAAAATAAAATATAATTCTTGAGATGTTATTTAGTAAATTTAGATCTATTTTCATTTTTAAGGGTTTTACAAAAATATATATACAATGCATGTTAAATTGTTCTTGGAACATTGATTTTGCAACATCTTTAACAATAACTACTATATATTCAAAGATTGGTACAAAGTGGAATAGATGACGAAGTTACAACATTTTTAGACACTGGTTATTAAAATTAAATAGAGTTTGACCAAATCACATATCTTTATAGCATTGTACACTAAATTATCCATTAATTATATGTGTGATGTTTGTTAAAATTTAGATTAATTGAGAAGTGTCAAGTTTGAATATATATGAAGCTATGAGAATCATGTCACATTCTAACTTTGAAAAAAAATGTTTCTAAATTTTTATTATTAATTAAACATGTTTTAAATGTCAAGTAAGTTGTTTCATCATCTATATGTTTCTTTCTTTATGTCCTTTACTGAAAGTTTCTTGTAGTCATGTGCTTACACATGAATCTAGTCATTGATTTGAAACTTTATTGTAACATGTGTTGTGGATGATTTTATCACCCTCCTAGAGACAGCCTAGAGTTGCCATAGACCAGTGCCTAGGACATCTTAATATAGCAAGGAGTCCTTTATAGTTTGGGTTGTCAGTCCAAGGGACTCACCTACTATCTCTTGTTCTAAACAAGGAAATTAGATTAGATTGAATGGGTCCAATTTCTCTCTCAGAGGCTGATACAAGGATAGGAGTAATGTAAAGACATCATGTAAGACTTCAGCGTGAAAGTATCAGACAGTTAAGAGACCGCTTACTGTAAAGAGGGCCGATTCAAATAATATATCACAGAAATCAAATATTAAGAAGTGCGGGCAGTGAAGAAACATAAGAAGATATTACTGGCAGAAGGGCGCACCAGTTTACGAATCCTTAAGCCACTAATATAGCAGAAATTATGAAAAGAGTGAACATGGAACAACATATCACTTCTAGGCTTATTTAAAGCTCTTGACTAATTCCAGAAAGGGCACCACTTAAGATGAATCCTTACTGCAAACTAGTGAGCCACTCGCATTCTAGAACATGATACAAGAAGAACATTTGCATGAAAAAGGATGATATATTAACACATAAGAAAAGTTACATACTGTGAGATACCAAAGACCAGAATCCTCAATACAGTCATAACCCCTCCTCACTGAGACCCTACGGGCTCTGAAACTTCATACAGAAATGTTACAAGATGAATACAGTAGTCTTCTCGCTGCACAGTTTACTGACAGAAATCTGGAACCTCTACAATGTCTTATTTTTGAGTATTTATAGAGAAGACAGAAACTTTCCGAGGAGGAGGAAAACGAGGCACAATTAATGACTCAGTTTGAAACCCAATGGCGGAAAACATTCGCGCCTTCTCTTATGAATGACTGGCTATAAATGATGGTACTGAACAGCCTGTTTAAGAAATAAATGCTGGGAGATAAAATCTCCTTACATACAAGATGGGAGAAATAAAATATATACAATTTGTTGCCCGCGGCTGAAAGAAAATCTGTGGCTGTCAATATCCATTTATGCTGGCCACTTGATGGGGGATGTATCTCTCCTATAAAATCTAATCCCCATTTCTGAAATGGTTCATTTACATGAATAGGGATCAAGGGCAATGCCGCTAATTTCTGTCTTTCCGCAAACCTTTGGCATTTGTCACACGATCTGACCCAGGCAAAAGTATCTGAATACAATTTTGGCCAGTAAAAACCGGCCTTCAAGATTTTATGGGTTGTTGCCCTCCAGCTGTAATTTCCTCCACATATCCCCTCATGAAATTCCATCATTACATTTTGCACTTAATTTTCGGTAAGGCATAAAAGTAATATGCCTAGAGGGTCTCTCCAGTAGAGCTGTCCATTGGCAATTGCGTATTTCTGAGATTTCATCCTTACAGCTCTGTATTTTACCTTGTCACATCCTGGAGGACAGCTAAGTGTCAACAGATATTCAACTATTTGCTTATACCAAGGACTAGTCAGATATTTCACATGTATCTTTTGTGTAGCCTTCTCTAGTCCATGTTGCTCCTCTTCTTTTTCTGATTCTTCATTTTCTATCACAGACAGGTTAATCCCCAAAGATTGATGATTTGATTCAGATAACATCTTGGCAAGTCCCTGTCCTTTGATTAGTTTGGTAGGCTTTATATCCAGATCATACTCCTGAATTTTTGCAATCCATCTTCCCCTCCTACCTTCACTATCCCCTTGTACTAGAATGTCTTTTACAGCTGCTGTGGGAACATAAGCAGTAATATGAGATTGCAAAATATAAACTCTGAAAGCTTTAAGGGACTTTACCAGGGCGTATGCCTGCTTCTCCAGTATATTATACTTCAATTCTGCATCGTATAGCACCTGACTGAAGAATGCTATTGGTTGTTCATATCCCTCTTCATTTTTCTGCAATAATACTCCAGCAATGGTATGAGGTGAAGCAAATGAGAATACCATAAATGGCTTACTATAATCTGGTCCTGCTAATACAGGAGCTTCGGAAAATGCCTGTTTTATCCTTGCGAATGCGTCTCTAGACTCCTGAGACCATTTTACTTCATTTTCCTTTTTCAGCATATTGGTAATGTGCCTAACTATCTCTGCATAGTTAGGGATAAATCTTCTCAAAAAAAATATTCGCCCCAAAAATACCTGTACTTCTTTCTTATTTCTTGGCAAAGGAATGCTGTTTATCACTTCAACTCTCTTAGGATCAATTTTTACACCATCCTTAGTCACGATATGTCCTAAGAGTTTTCCTTCGTCTAATGCAAACAAAGATTTTTGGGGATTAAGAGAAAGGCCGTACCTTCTGCATTTTTCGAAAGTTCTTCTCAAATGCACAATATTCTCATCATCATTCTTTGAGAATACCGTGATATCATCAAGATATACCACCAAGAACTTGTTATGTTCTCCAATAAAGGCTATGTCCATTGCCCTTTGAAAAGTATCACCTGCATTAATCAATCCAAATGGCATCCTCGCATACATAAAGGTTCCCCATGGCGTGGTGAACGCAGTCTTCTTCTGGTCTTCTGGGAAAACAGCTACCTGATTGTAGCCTGAAAATCCATCCATCATTGACATTCTGGATGCTCCCACCACTTTCTGCAGGATATGGTCCATTTTAGGAAGTGGGTAATTGTCTTTGAGAGAGGCTCTATTCAAATTTCTGAAGTCCACACACAGCCTTATTTCTCCATTCTTCTTTCTAACAGGAACAAGGTTCGCTATCCATTCTGAGTACCTTAGTGGCACGACTATCTTGGCTTTCAACAGCTTCTTGATTTCTTTTTCAATAGAAGGAAGAAGCAAAGGATTTATTTGCCTGAGCTTCTGTTTGTATGGCTTTGCGTCTTCCTTCAGCGGAATTTTATGCTGTATAATATTTACATCAAAAGTTTTTAGGTCCTCATAGGACCAAGCAAAAACATATTTGTAAGATTGAAACAACTTCAAATACTTTTCTTTGTATTCTTCTGGGACCTTTTTGGACAGTTTAACAATTTTGGGGTCAGTGGAAGTACCCAGATTCAAATCTTCTACTTGATTATCCTCTACTATTTTATTTGGCTGCACGGGTACGTCGTCTTTATTGAACAACTTCTCTAGTGGTACCAACCCTCTGGGTATGACATTACCCTTTAGCTGCAGCACTTTACTACCTGCTATTCTTTCTTCCCATTTATTTTCAGCAATATTTTCAACTTCTTCTTCTCCATTATCATCAATCTCTATATTGGAGAATTCTCCCACAGTCTCTATAAATCTTTTCATCTGTTCATCATCTTCGAATACCTGCCAATGTTTTATATTGTCTGGAATGGATGGTCTATAACGTACCTCCACCTCATATCTTAGGAGTGGGTTCTGAGGAGGACGGAAAGTACTGGCAGCTACCGCAAGAGAATCTGCTATTCTGTTTTGCTCCCGGGGCATGAACTGTATGTTAAATGCTGAAAAGAAGTTTTCTATCATGTCCCATACTTCATTTCTATATGCTCTGAGCCGAGGGTGCTTAGTTTGACATTCATTTTTAATCTGCCTTACGACTAGCTCAGAGTCTCCAAACACTTTTAGACAGTGGATGCCCATGTTTCTAGCTGTCTGCAGCCCCAGCAATAACGCCTCATACTTAGCCACATTGTTTGTAGCCTCATATTCCAATTTAAAAGACAGTGGCACCCATTTTCCTGCAGGGGAAATCAACAACACTCCTGCTCCATTACCCTCCCTTGAATTAGCTCCATCAAATTGCAAAGTCCATATTCCCGATTCTTGCTCTTCTTTAGGCTGCTCAGCCTGAACCTGACCAAAAAGGGTCTCATGTGCGTAATCCAGATTTTCTTCCAACATAAAACATGAAAAGTCCCCTTCTTTGTTATAAATTGGGGAATTATCTGAGCAGTCAGCCCTGGTTACCGTTTTGACAAATCTGGTCTCCCTGTATAACCTCCTTTCTTGACCTCCAAAGACTGGGACAGTAGCATATGTTAGATCCAATTTGATTGACCCCCCAATCTTGGTACCCCAGGACCTTGACAACAGCATGCCAAACCGGGCTGGGATATCAGCAACCACGATGTCCATGACCACACTTTTTTTTGGGATTTGAGCCAGATTGACCACTAAATCTTTAATCATTCCCAAGCATTTAACCCTTTTAGAATCAAATGAATATAAATCTTTATATGGTCTTGTAATTTGCAGCCCTAGTTGCTCCATGACAGACAAAGGCATAAGATTATGGGAAGCCCCAGAATCTAACATACAGTTGTGAAGTAGCAGATCATGAATGACTAGGGACACGTAAAAGGGGGGAGTAGAAGGGTCTATCTCCTCGACATGTGGGCCGAAGACTACCATTGGTCTCTCTTCTTGCAGATTTAAACTATCAGGTGCGATGGGTAGTTCAGGAGGAAGAATGAATGAGGTAACTTGAGACTGATATGCAGGCTGTTTTAATAATTCAGTCAGAGGAACAGGAATCTTAATCTTCTCAAGCTCTTTTTGCGAATTGAAAGCAGACGTGGGCTTTTCTAGCGCTACTTCTTTGGACTCCCTATTTTCAACTGAAGACTTGACTTCTTTTGACACTGGCTCAGCATTAGAGGGGCCAACTGGTATAGAAGAGGAGGGAACTTGATCATTAGACTGCAAGGGGGTATTCAGAAGATTCTTACCTTTTTCTATACACCTTTTTGCTGCTGATTCCTTCCGAGCCGATGTTTCCTCTCGAGGCTGCTCTTCCTCTTGCTCCTGGGTTCGGGTCCTCTTCCTTGAGGATCTAAGATCATATTTGACGTTGAATTGTGCTTCCATGAAGTCAGCAAATTGCTTGCAGTAATGGTCAATCTCTGCTTCTTCGTCTTCTTCTTGTAGGGGGCACTCCATATCATCACTATTAGAGAAGGCCAGATTTGAATCTTCAAGTTTATAAGCTGCATCTCTAACGGAGTCATCTGCTGGTCCCTCCAGGTACAAGGGATGGGGTACCTGGTCTTGCTGTTCTCTTGGCATTATCTGTAACGGGGGCTTTCTGTACTGAGGATTATATCCTCTGTTTGGGGCATTATAATAGTTCCTGGGAGCTGCATTCTTGGCTTCCAGCTCTAGCTTGACCATTTTCTTTATCATCCTGCTTATCTCATCCATTTTGTCAGAGTCTTTGTCTTGATTGGAGGTAGAAACCTCTTCTTTACCTCTCCTTCTAGTATCTTGCTCAACTTTTCCCTTTGACTTACCAGTGGCGGAAAAATTTGCCTCCAATTCTAGAGCATCTGTTTGAGCATCATCCAAGGTGACAGGCATTCTTTCCCGCAGCGAGAAACCAAAATCGGAGTCAAAATCTGCTATGAAAACAACTTTGGCCGCAGCTTCATGTGGCTTCATTTCGGGAGGTAGGCTCAGGTATAACTTGTTAAATCTCTTGATGAACTCGGATACTCCTTCATTCTGTTTCTTCTTCATGGTATTAAACTCAGTAAGGCACATTCCATAATCTTTCTTTTCCCCCCACTTCCTGAGAAAAGTAGTTTCCATTTGGTCCCAGGTAGTCACAGAATTATTCCCCAATGTCTTAAACCATTTTCTGGCTTCGCCTTCTAAAGACTGCACAAACAACCTCAAAACCACATCCAGATGTTCAACATTTAAGTTCTCCGCGAAAGAGCAGAAGGTCTCGAGATGCTTCTGAGCATCAATGTCACTTTCACCATTGAACCTCGGCAGGATCTTCAGGTAATCTTGTGGCATGTCATGCAGTACTGGGGGTAGAGCCAGTGGAGCATATTTATTTAACAGAAAAGCAGGAACATTGGCCATTGGGGGAGGTGGGGTTTGCACAACAATTTGAGATACAGATGAAGGGAGAAAAGTAGGAGGAAGTGAAGTATGAATAACAATGGGAATATATTGCACAGAAGCCTGAGGTGTAGAAGGGAATAACTCACGGTTAACAGTAGCTACTTCTGTGACCTCTTTAATTTCTTCAGCCTCGAAAGTAGGGTGAGATCCTCCTTCAATCCAGAAGTTTCCTCTACGTGGAGTTTCTGAGTGAAACTCGGGTTTTTCTGTTCTAACTTCTTGAGAAGAAGAAGGCGGGTAGTCTTCAACAGAATATTCAGAATTTTCGGAACGACCCGACTTCTTCTCTTTCCAACTCCTTCTATGAATGATTTTCTCTGGGTCAGACACGGGCGTTTTCGGTGGTGAGGTATCTGACCTCAAATGGGGCCTCCGGGAAGCCAGAACTTCGAAAAATTTTATCAAATAAAGACCAGTGGAGTCGCCAAGGTGAGAAATCTGCAACTCTTCACCTCTCTATGCTCACCTGATTAGAGAGTGAATATAGGATGTCGAACCCAGGGAAACAGATATTCTTGAATTCGTTCCCCGGCAACGGCGCCAGAAAGATGTTGTGGATGATTTTGTCACCCTCCTAGAGATAGCCTAGAGTTGCCATAGACCAGTGCCTAGGACATCTTAATATAGCAAGGAGTCCTTTATAGTTTGGGTTGTCAGTCCAAGGGACTCACCTACTATCTCTTGTTCTAAACAAGGAAATTAAATTAGATTGAATTGGTCCAATTCCTCTCTCAGAGGTTGATACAAGGATAGGAGTAATGTAAAGACATCGTGTAAAACTTCAGCATTAAAGTATCAGACAATTAAGAGACCGCCTACTGTAGAGGGGGCCGATTCAATAATATATCACAGAAATCAAGTATTAGGATGTGAAAGCAGTGAGGAAACATAAGAAGATATTACTGGCGGAAGGGCGCACCAATTTACGAATCCTTAAGCCACTAACATAGCAGAAATTATGAAAAGAGTGAACATGGAACAACATATCACTTCTAGGCCTATTTAAAGCGCTTGACTAATTCCAGAAAGGGCACCACTTAAGATGAATCCTTACTGCAAACTAGTGAGCCACTCGCATTCTAGAACATGATACAGGAAGAAAATTTGCATGAAAAAGGATGATATATTAACACATAAGGAAAGTTACATACTGTGAGATACCAAAGACCAGAATCCTCAATACAGTCATAACCCCTCCTCACTGAGACCCTACGGGCTCTGAAACTTCATACAGAAATGTTACAAGATGAATACAGTAGTCTTCTCGCTGCACAGTTTGCTGACAGAAATCTGGAACCTCTACAATGTCTCATTTTTGAGTATTTATAGAGAAGACAGAAACTTCCCGAGGAGGAGGAAAACGAGGCACAATTAATGACTCAGTTTGAAACCCAATGGCGGAAAACATTCGCGCCTTCTCTTATGAATGACTGGCTATAAATGATGGTACTGAACAGCCTGTTTAAGAAATAAATGCTGGGAGATAAAATCTCCTTACATACAAGATGGAAGAAATAAAATATATACAATTTGTTGCCCGCGGCTGAAAGGAAATCTGTTGCCGCAAGAGATTTGGAACAATCTGGATTTAAGTACTGTACTCTCGGCTTTCGGCTATGGATTTGAATCCTGGGTCTTTAATGCGGGGCGGACGCATCTGGAGAGTTCTGAGAGTTCATATCCCTGTCTTCTTTAATGGTGGTCATCTCTCCCACCTACCCTCGGCTCCTTCCTTTAATTGTTGCCAGTATGATCTGTCCTTTGTTATGCTTTAGATTTTTCAATGGAGGCGGAAAGTTAAAGCGCCAAAAAAGACAAATGAAGACCTGCAAAACCCGCAAATCATTAGAGAAAAACGACTCGGCGATATGGAGTGCGGTTACAACAGCGGCCATGAAGTCGGTAATACATTTTAGACGAGACATTTGAGAGGATGCAGGGTGACAGGAAACACATGAACACAATGAAGAAACGGAGAGTGACGAGGCAGAAAACAATGGGGCGACAATGAATAAACGGGCTAAGGGTTCATAAACCATGATACGTCATCAGGACACATGAATGGTGGAGGAAGAATGCAGCGTACACTTGGGAAACATGATGACACGGCCACAGGAGGTGGGACCCGAATCGGCAATCGGAATCGGAAAGCAGAGCGGGTAGAGCGGGAGTGGCACATCTTTTATATTCCGATTGCGATTGGAAACAGGGCTGCGACCAACCCAGGACCGTTCGATCTTGAAACAAGATCGATGGCTGTGCTTGCATCGGAGGGAAATAAAGTGGTGGAGCTACGAAAACCGCCGATCGACTGCGTGCGGACCCACCATAGATGTTAATTTGCCGCACCGTCGATCTGAGCTAGATCGGATGGCCAATATTGCGTCCGATTGTTAAAACAGTAGGCCCCTTCTTGCTTTGGATTGTGGTTCTCTGACCTGGGTCATATGGAGGCCGAAGCGGGAGGGAGCCAAAATCTTAAAGGATCGGCCCGATTGCTAAAATTTGAATTTTGAACTATCGCGATGCAGGTTTTCGGGTGGAGATAGTAGCATCAAGCAGGGTCGTGGGGTTTTAGGCTACGGCAGGGATGAATATGTACAACAACATGCATCATCACCAAAATTTTAAAAAATATTATTAACTATAACACAACTTGATAAGACAAAGGGTAAGTACTATATTAAAAACTTTTGATTACGTATCACATATTTAATTTTGCATATAATCCATATGTGAAGGTCTAAACCTTCAACTTACTACATAGGAAGCAGGAGTATAACATTTATTGAGAACTTATGGGATTTGTCTATTTTATAGCGTACCACTCATATCTAAGGGATTATCATTATCTACACCTTATCTTATGGTACATGTCTGGGTTGGAAAGCACACTTGCTGCTCTATGCACCACTGTATGAATCTTCTAGATATGGATTGTGAAAGCATTCACCCTACACCTGTCAGACTCACCTGGGGATCCCGGTTTGATAAATGATGTTGCTCTCATGTTTTAAATCAACGGTGGAGATTCCATTCTAGGGTTTTACCTCTGTAATCGCTTGCCTTTCGCACATTATTTCTAGCTCATTTGCTCCGGTGAACTTTGGCGCTCAACCCTCTGAAACTAGTGATACCTAGGGTTAAGGTGATGGCCTCTGGGCTTGAGGGAGGGTTTCCACTGTGGTTTGATGTCACAATGCTCCCTAGGTACCCTCTAGACAGGGTCAACATAGCTATTCCATTGCATGGTTACAGGTATACTAAATCTTGCATAAAATACTTGTTGAATTGTTTTCTTGTTTTTTATTTTAGCAGTAAGTTTTATGGGTTCTCACCTAGATGTTATTTCCAGAATTGGATTATTTCATGCTGCAAAAACTCTCGACTATGCTCACAGTTCGTCGTTGGGGTACACATTGCATACCTACCATGTTCCTTTCGAGTTCCAACCTTTAATTTTATGGTTGTCACAAAGTATTCAATTTGTTCTACAAATTGACAGAACGATGTGAGGGTTTCTCCCTCTCGGCCTCTAGAGGTAAACTCTAGTTACTCTTGTGGTTTTCTGTCACTTTGGATTGGTTCAACCTATCAAACACTAATTCTTGACTTGTGTTCTTTCTTGCAAGCTCGACTAGGTATGAGTTCCGCTTCTCAAAATGGTTTCTCTCATCCCAAGGTTTATGTTACATCACTCAGGAATTCATTCGTTTCTCTGGCACAGGTACGATGACCCTTTTGTCCAGACATGTCGTGGTCTTCTTTCTAGCTAAGGCCCTAATTTCGCACCGCTTGGGTCTTCTGTGTAAGGTTTAACTTAGATTTGTCACATGGTGAAATACCGAGACTATGCTCGAGTCTGGGGTTCCAAATTTAATTATGGCCACCGATCGAACAATGAATGTAATTATACACTTATAATTTATTGCACTCGTGGAGGAATGTTTTGGGTTTTGATTCGTGTTTGGACATTGTAAATCAATTTATAAAAATTGTATATGAGTTCTTCATATATGTTTATTAGTTTTGATGATTACAAGAAATTTGAGAGCTTAAGCTCGAACAAGATCTTTTCACGTTATATAAATATTGTTAAGCTTATATAATGTGCTTTAATTTTCTTATAGTCGCTCCATCCCTCAGTTTGATGTAAGACTGTGAGTTATTGGGTTTAACTTATTTCTTGCTAGCCTTCCCATTTTATAATGTTTTCTATAATGCAGATATTCTGCTTATGCATCCTATGGCTATGTAAAACCCCTTTATATTTATGAAAATGCATTGAAAATAATAACTTATATATGAAATGGTCCTTTTTAGGGCATGTTCTCTCATTAATTTTAACCAAAATCTAGTAGATAAATTTAAAAATTTGAGTTTAAGTTGTTTAATCTATACAATTTAAGTTTCCCATGGTTTTCATGCCGTTTGTTGGTCTCCCGTGTTTTGACAGTTTGGCAAATCAAAAGACAAGGCAACATCAGAACCAATCTTTAGAGTTCCAGGATCTAGTCCTCCTGTTCTCAGAGAGGGATCTCTCAAATATTTTTTTGCAAAGGTTTATCTTGTTTGCTTTGATTATGGATTTTAGACTAGTTATTTAAGTGCAGATGTTTGTTTGGTTGGGTTGAGTTGATACAACAGAATATGAAAGGTCTAGGAAAGATAGACAGAAAGAGGAAATATCCGGTTCATTGGGCAATGGAGTCAAAATAAGGTCATGACAAACTCTTCAAGGGATATGGGATATCAAAGGGCAAATCTAACTTGGCCACAAGATCCTTTGTTTTGGAATGAGATGGACATTAATGTTTTGGAAAGAGAAGCTTAATTCTCAACAAAGGGAACTTGAAAACATAACTTAAAAATAAAGAGATATTTGATAGACAGGGCTAACCATAAATTCCACAGACATTCTTTAAGAAAATAATGACTTCAAGACAACTTTTAAAATGAAATCTAACATTCGGGGAACTCCCTATTTCCTCAAAGATTTTATTTTAAAGGACTTAGAAAACATAAAAGATTCACTGATAGCTGCATTCATAGAAGAGGGAACACCTAAATAACATCTATGCTTGCAACTATAAAGACCTTCAAAACAACTGTTCAAGCAGGGGCAAAGGGTAAGATCAAAACCGACCTCTTTGATTAACTTAATACAATGGTACTTCAAAGGGAGACTTCAATAACAGCTTTCAAGTGATGGCAGACAAGCAGGGAGAACCATAAATCATGTTGAAACCAACTATTTGAGCTATTAAGGAAATAAACAAGCATGAAGACTAAAGAGAAGGTTTAAAGCCTCTAAAATACTTCAGCAGAAGAAAACATAAAACAGTGAAGGGTGAACAGGTCTAAGGTGCTTGCAGAAGTCATTTCTTAGCCTAAAACTTTCAGCCTACTGTAGTAAGAGATTATGAAACATAATGAAAACAGGAGAAAACATTAAACAGTTAGAATACTTCACCAACAACCAAGCTCATCAATCCAATGATAGAGCCTTCTCAGGAACAGGGATGCAACAGCATCATCAAGACATCCAAGACTTCAATTTGTTTTTCAACTTCAACAGACTTGTATATTTATTTCCGAGAGTTTCAATGTTACAACTTGTGATCAAACAACAACCAACAACCAACCAACACTTCACTCATCTCTGTTGTGGTATATATAGAAAGATGAGGAGGTGAGATCTGAAAAAGATCTCAATTACAATTAATACAGGATTTAAATGGCCCATTGGCCCTTGGGATGCTCAATGAAGAAACAGAAGAGGTGTTCACCGTATTAATTGATTTGCACTCATGATTTTAAGCTGGGTAGGAGTATTTGTTGACCTTTGAGGCACAGGTAGTCCGAAGTAACTCTACAGATATTCTTTGCATTGAAGGCCCTGGCAGAAGTGACTTCTTTGGCTGTGTCGAGGCAAAAATCTGATCCTGATCAATAAATCCAGCTCCTGATTGAATCCTTTGAGGCACAGGTGGCACTATGGTGGTTGAGGAATCAATTTGCCTCCATTTTTGGCGGTGGAAGATTAAACACTTTAGGTTTTCCTTTAAGCTGTGTTTTAGATCGAGGATTAGGTTTATAATGATCCTTTGGGCCATAATCCTTGTAAACAATCCATTAATCCTCTGCTCTGATAATTTCCTGGTCTTCAGTACTGATACTCTTTCTCTGTGCCTATTTCATGGTTTTCTTGTTGTCATGCAGGGCTGCGCAGGGTTCATAAGGCATCTGTGCCTGAGAAAACATCGATGAAACGTGCATTTTAACTCTGCGGGTGATTTTCTTTGACGAATCGAAACAGGAGGATCGTCAACCTCCTTCCCTGGATCTTCTTCGAAAACCACGAAAATGATTTAAAACCCTGCACAATACAAACGAAATGTTAAAAAATCCTGCTTTTATAGGTTTTGACTGCTTTGGAAGGCGCGGAGGAAGCGAGGCCGTTGGATGGCATCATCAAACGGCCGGGGTTAATCGGAGAAGGCAGAAGAGAGATTAAATCTGAAACGTCAATCGCGCGTGATCGACGGCCAGGGGCGGAGGTTTGAAAGTCAAACGGAGGAATTGAGCGATGGATTTTGGACCGTCGATCTGCAGATCAGATCGACGATGGAGATGCGATTTCCGTTGCACGGAAACTGGTTTATCGCGCGGGCACCTTGGTTATACATCGGACAACATTGGCGAGCTCTCACCGTTGGATCAGTGGGCCCAGATCGGACGGCAGATATTCATTTCGCTGGGCATCCATGGTCCAGACTATAACGCGCGGGGGACGATGGTTACGTGGCGGTTTTCAAACAGTGCATGGGACGCGTGTCAGGCAGTGTATGGAATCGCTGGCCGTTGGGAGAAAACCGCCTTTGCCCGAAGGCGGTGCGAAATATACCACGCGGGTTTGGAAAACAGCGCAGGGTCGGGGCGGGGGGGGGGGGGTCCGCAGGAAAGGCGCGCTCCACTTCGTTGATCTGCGGAGCAGATCAACGGTGGTGATTAAAGATTCGAATGGCGGGGACCACATGTTAGGGCGGAGTCCGCACCGTCCGATCTGCTGAGCAGATCGACGGTGGAGATCGCTCCACAATTGCACGGGCGGGATTTTAATAAAAATAATAAAATGACGGGTTTTTACAAAAAACAAAGGTTTTATATGTTCCTGCGGGGAAATATAATTTGAAAGGCATAAGCGCTCAAGAGGTTTAGCAGTCGGTTCGGGCGCTCGGGCGCATGGATGACAAGGGTTAAAAACTTAAGCCCGAGGGGGCTTAAGCCCAATACATAAAAACTATGTATTTTCATGATTTTTAATGGTTTTTTTTTAATGGAAATAGAGGGTTCCGATAAGGCTAAGAAGGGGTCTTAGACCTTATGAAATGGATTTTTATGAAAGGGGAAGGGAAGAAAACAAGAAATTATGGGATTTTCATGGGGAATGGGCAAATAGAAAATGAGGTTAGTATGGGAAGCAGAAAAAGGGAAAAATGGGATTGCAGCAGTGTTTTGGCTTTGGAGATCAGCAGGATCTCTGAGTCTTGAAGGGAAACAGTAGTGATTATTATCCAAGGATAGGATATTATCAAAAGTCTTCAAGTATCAGCAATTTTAGTAATGAAATTGTTTCTTGAAGGCTATCCAACATCATTTAGCCACCATCTGATATAACAGAATTTTATGGGTGGCTAACACCGTTGAATCCATTTATTCATTCAAAATGGTGTTTTAAACAATAGAAAATCATAAATGTTCTTGAAATTGTACCACCAGATTTTGATGAAAAAGAAGATTTCGTCTATAAGTTAGCTTATGCCATATAACTTGCATCTATAACCTATTAAACCATTCATTTTTAGTCATCGAATTTTATTACGTTAAATATATTTTCAGAAAAGTGTCCCCCATGAATGATTTTGTATTTTACATTTATTTAATCTATTAGTTTTTTCCCATGATTTTTTACTTTAATTTTATTCAATTTAATAAAAAAAAAAATTGTTAATTTTTCTTTTATAAATTAAGATGAGCAAGATAGTTCATTGTCAGGTGAAATTATCTTGAGTGGGCCTATTGGTTAAGATCTTGTGTTTCCTCCTAAGACGTCACGCGTTCAAAACCGGAGGGGGGTAGAGTATGTATGCATTTGTAGACATAGCAGTCAAATCGCTACGTGAAGGTGGGTCCCATGTACCACAAACAAGGGGGTCTCATACACCTGTGGAGGTGGCTCCCTTGTCCCACAAACAAGGGGGTCTCATACACCTGCTTCGTCGTGACCTTAAAATTGGATAATAATAATAATAATAATAATTTATATATGTTTTAACTTGAATTAAAACATATGAAGTTGAAAATTATCGAAGCAAAAATATAATTTTTATTATTTAAAAATTATATTATAATATGATATATTTTTTTATTGATAAGTTGTGCGAGTCCCAAGATGATTGCACATTTAATCTTTTCTTTTAGAAACTATGACCTAGGGGGTTTAAGTTGTAAAAAAAATATGACCCAGGGGGTCCTAAGTTGTCAAAATCAACCCGGGATCGCACACATCCTGGATCACATCAACCCTTAACATGGTTGGATTTTTTGCCATGTATTTTCGAACCAATGGCCTTCACATCACAGGGTTCCTTAACAGTACACCCCACCACAGTGTATTCTACACCTCGTGGGTCATAATGTGGTATATTTAATATATATATATATTGAAATAAATATAGTATTTTTTTTGTAAGCTTGACAAGACATTTTCCATCCATTTCTTCAAAAAAGATAGGTTACAACCAGAATTGAAGTGGTTAGGTGGCCTTAACCTGCTCATAGGGAATATAGATCTGTTGGACACCTAACTACATTATAGGCTATCAAAAAACAGAAGAGTTTAAGACTGTCTAGAAAATCTATCTATGTATGAGTATCTTTAAACCTTCTATATTCTAAAGAACTAAAACTGGAAATCATAGTCTGCAAATACTTCATGTGACAAAATTAAAAATAAAAAATTAATCCAAACATGCTATTATTCATTTGAAAAATCCACTGGAGCTGGATCCTTCACGCTTGAACCGAGTAGTTATGTTTGTGGAAGGCATGGAATATGTCTCTCAATGCGACTAAGGCGGCCATTCTGTTGCTGTAATTAGAACTGGAACTGAATCAATTGAAATTCCTTATGAATTTCTGAAAGTCCATGATCAGTCTTGGAAGAATCAACAAGAGGGTTAGCCAAGGCTTTGGCTACGATATTATTCATTAACCAATAAATATAGACTATATGTTTATACTTGGAGACCTTCCTGTAGAATGACCTGGGTAGGGAACCAAATCATGCCAATCACCCAAATCAATATATGTGTTTGCATCATGTTGGTTCAACTCTGCATCCCAACCCGAAATTAACTGGCGATCCTATGAAAAAGTACTAATTTGAAATGCTTGAGTTTCATCTCAGATGAGTCATGAGGTATTTTTGCAGCCTCTACTCCTTGCTCGGCGAGGTTGGGGTTGACTATCTCTGCGGCTCGGCCCCAACTTCCTACCATGTCCACGACCTCCACAAGCCGAAGAGCATTTGACAAGGGAAGAGCGAGCCATGTGCTTGTTCAAATTAATACCAGAAGGATGGCATACCTTGGGATAGGGTGTTATAGCCTTGGGCTCGCGACGAGGAAGAAACTTAAAATCCTGAAACCCTCTCGGTACATATAAACCTGTAAGAATACCATGGCATAAATGCAGATAACAGTGAGTAAAAAGGTTGTCTACCCAGAAATTGTCATGGAAAATGTTATGGATCTGATACAGGAGTCCCTAGAAAATCACCCAAGGCTCCGCAAATCGTCTTAGGATAGGATAAAAATACAGATTAAGAAAAACCATATCCGGGAGAGCCCAATACGTATTGACCAGTAAAACCAACGATCATTCAAGGTGGTAAATGTTGATTTGTATAGCTTGGGAGGTGCTCCAAGCCCTAGGGTTCAAGGTTTGGAGGGAAAATTACCACAAGGGCATCTAGTGATGTATCTACTCTAAGTTCCTTGTTTTAATTACAAACATTTTGGTTAGATAAACCTGTGGAAACATTATTTATGAAGAATGTCGTTGTTCACTATTGTGTAATGAGTGGTGGATGGAAACAAATAAACACTATATGAAGAACTAATAGCTTTAATGATTGGAAATGGATATGTATCTGTAATAGCTTTAATAGCTTAAGCACAATATATAATCTTAACAATATGCATATAACGTGAAAAGATCTTGTTCGAGCTTAAGCTCTCAAATTTCCTGTAACCATCAAAACTAATAAACATATATGAAGAAATCATATACAATTTTTATAAACCGATTTACAATGTCGAAACACGAATCAAAACCCAAAACATTCCTCCATGAGTGCAAGAAATTATAAGTGTATAATTACATTCAATGTTCGATCGATGGCCATAATTAAATTTGGAACCCCAGACTCGAGCATATTCTCGGTATTTCACCATGTAGGAAATCTAACTTAAACCCTACACAGAAGACCCAAGCAGTGTGAAAGTAGGGCCTTAGCCAGAAAGAAGACCACGACAGGTTTGGACAAAAGGGTCACCGTACCTGTGCCATAGAAACGAAAGAATTCCTGAGTGATGTAACATAAACCTTAGGACGAGAGAAACCATTTTGAGAAGAAGAACTCATACGTAGCAAATTATTCCCTTATAGGTTGAGTTCAAAGTGAGCAAGCAATTGTAACACGTTCTCTATTCATCTGATTAATGCAAGTAAGATTAAGGGATTTTTACCAATTGGTTTCCCCTAGATAAATTTGTGTACTTGTGTATGTTATTGATGCATATTTGTGAATGTTGTTCTAAATTGTGAATTAATATCCGTGGAGTAATAGAGTATAATTGTGTCTTGATTTTAATTAAAATTTGTGAGCAGTTGCAATTCTATCACCATATTTGTACACATTTTGACACTTGAAATTGTAATCTCACACTTATTGGTTTAAAAGAAATTTTCACACTAGCATTCAAAGGATATCTATTTTATGCAAAACTAACCCAAAAATATTCAGGATATTAATTATGAAAACAATGATAGAAGAACCTATTATGTGAATTCATAACATTTTAATCAAAATAAAACCTATAAATACACTAATAGAAGAACAAAGAATTATGTGAATTCATGACATCTATAATTAAAATAAAACCTATGAGCAAGGACAAATACATACAACCCTACTTGCATCTCGAGATAAATGTTGTTATCATGACTTCGTGAAATGGATTAAAAACTAAAGTTGATTAATATTTGTTTTATAAATCATTACATACATACATACATACATACATACATACACATAAATACACACACACACACACACACACACACACACACACACACACACACACACACACACACACACACACAGATATATATATATATATATATATAACAAAATTCTTACTAGAAAAATTATTGCTATAATAAAATGTCTATGAGAAAATCAAATTCTTTCAGTGTAAAATTAACTCAATAAATTTGTTTGCAATTAACTACATTATTTTTGAAAATTTATTTATCTATGTAAAAGAACATTTATGCTTATTTTTCAAATAATTTGCAAATAAGGAAAATTTGATAATAATGTGAGTATCTTAAATTGTTTTATGACTCACATGTAATTTTTTTTGTAAATCTTCTATAAATCCATGGATATTCCAAAATCTCTAATATACATAAATACAAATATTCATATTATTATAATTAATAAGACTAATATATCTGAAAAACAAAAATATATCTATAACATGTGTAACATTTAGTTATAATTCTTCACATTTCACTTTCTTGTCATATCTTATCCTCTCACCCATTCAAGTGTATACTTCAAGAGTGACATTTTAATTTTATTTTTTAAACACCTCATCATAAATGTGTGTATATTTCAACCACCATATATCTTGGTAGGAAGATTTTATATATAGATTTATGGTTTACACTATATCAATAAAAGTGAGTTTAAACAAAAAATAATAATAAACAAAATCCACATACATTTTGTATATTTTATTTCACAATTAATTGAATGAAATGAGATTTTATCACTATCATCAAGATTGTGTAAATATCAATGGAACTTGGACATCTTTTAGATAACTCAATTCCAAAAATGATTTCCATGCTCAATTCCTACTTATAAGATTTGGATCTAAATCAAACTCAACACAAACAAAATAATATATATTATACTTTATTGATATATTTTTTCATACAACCCCAGGGGTGCTGCTTGTTGACTAGTGAACACTGCTAAGGTGTTTGTGTCACTGTGCAGGTCACAAGTTCAAGCCTCGACTTATCTGTGCATTTTTCTTGGGGAAAGTGCAGTTGTACTTGAAGGAAAATGGAGCGGTGGCTCCACGCATGCGAGGCATTAAGGCCATCGTTGAACATGGAAGCAGTTTTGGGAAATTTCCAAGGATTTCTGGGTGTGGGGTTGGCAGTCGTTCAGTGTATGTGAGTCGTCTATCAAGGTGTGTTGGTGTTGGGCTTTGTGGTTTGGCGAAGGCGTTGGGATCTGTAGGTTAGTGTAGGCTCTGGTCTCGTCTTCTCCTCGTGCTGGTACACATGTATGTGGTATGCTTTCTTTTTTACTCCCCCATGCATCGATCATATCATTTGTTGGACTCGGGCTTGTTTGGTTTAGAAACATTGGGGTTTCATAGGAGGATGGGTTCAATGCAGTTGCATGTGCCTGTATGGGACTTGAAGCAGGCCCTTATGTCTTGTATTTTCTCTGTGTCTGTAATTTTTGGGATTTTTCTATCTAGGATGGGATTATATTATCGAGAGTTTAATTTTGGTGTATGTCTCTGTGAATACCTCTTGTCATGGCCTTGCCCCGATAGGGATAGGGTGTTTTTTGTCTCGGTTGTGTTTGTAGGTGTTGTTTCTACGCTTTTTCTGGTCAAGGCTTGGGTTTTTCCGTTGGAAGTATTGGAGCGGGTTAAGTCTATGTGGGGTCTATGGTTTCCATCTCTATGGGATTTTTCTATGGAATGTTCCTGGGTCTAATCTTTGGTGTGTCGATAGGTTATGTCTCTGTGGGTTATTCCTCTATAGTTTCTCTATTCCTCTAATGTTTCTTAGGGATGGAAACCCAATTACCGAGCCTTTGGAGTCAGTCCAAGAAATTGTGATTGCCGACTGCTCTGTAGGCTGAATCCTAAATAAGATTAGGGGTATGGTTGGGCTTATGGGGGTCATGTCTCTATTCTGGGTGGTGTGTAGTGGAAGTCTGCAATGGAAAAGGAGGGGGTCATTCCCTCGGATTTTACACTGGCAATCACCGGTTCATGTTTCTTCTCTGGCAGGTGTGTGGTACAGTAGTGCTTCTAGGCTCGGGCTACCACCCGCGCAAGCTATAAGTTTGGTTTTAGAATCTCCCACAACGTGAGGTACAAGACGATGGTTGGGTCAGCAGCAACGAAGGGAAGAA
The DNA here is from genome assembly GCA_034641835.2 of Pinus albicaulis. Lineage (NCBI taxonomy): Eukaryota > Viridiplantae > Streptophyta > Pinopsida > Pinales > Pinaceae > Pinus > Pinus albicaulis. The sequence continues at coordinate 986,864,087 of CM076577.1, read as the reverse complement.
GTGGCCCGAGTTCAAGGGGTCAAGGCAAAAGAACCATGGGGTCTCTCGCACCTGGTCAACCCACCTCCTTTGGGGGAAGAACTCGGGGCCACAAGCTAGTCTCCAACGTCATAAATGATGCGGCTATAACTTATCACAAAGGCACATCCAAGGAAATTCATTAGCTAATGGAAGAGTGGGAAGAAGACCTGAACAAGCAGGCATGCACGATGGAAATTGATGTGGAGGATTGGTGGGTTTTGGTACCAGATCCAGGGCACACCCGAGGTCGAAGCACAAAATTCAAACAAACATTGTTCTTGTATCGTTCCATGAAGAGTATCCTAATGAAAGTGCTGGAGCAAATTTTTGAGGGTATGGATTTTCCTGACTATAAGAAGGAATTTTAGAACCTTTACTTCCAATTGCAAAAGTAAGATGACAGACCTACTAAATTTTTTTTAATATTAATATTAGTTTACTTATAATATTATTTGGGAGGGTTCAACTTCTATATTTTAGAACAATTAATCTTAAAATATAAAGAAATAAATTAATAATCTAAAATACTAATATTTAATAATTTAGAAATCAACTCTTTTACAAAGTATCACATAATGTTATTATAAAGTCATTTTTTTAAAACACCATCCTTATCACTAATATCCACAAATGAATATTGAAAAGGAATGGAATGTATTGAAAATTTACAATTTTTTATTAAAAATGAGATTTTTATTTGACTGGAGATTCAAGAATATATTAAAATAACAAGGATCTTTATATTGATTGTGAATTCACAAATTTTGAATTCAACAAATAATAGTTACTTAAATTGTTTAACTTTGTTCCCGTATTCCACAATTAAAATTTTGAAATCCACAAATAGTAGTTACTTAAATTGTTTAACTTTGTTCCCCATAATCCACAATTAGAAAACAAATGCGGGCGAGTTCAATTGTTTAAATTTACTCCCCAAATCCATAATAAAATTAAGTTCAGGATTATGAAAACCAGTCATATAGTAAACTTAACAAGCATCAACAGGATTAAAGAACAAGCCATACAGTTGACTTAATGGCCTCGCCTGTAATATACACAAAATAAAAAACACCATATGTATGTATTCCCATTATAACCATTGAACAGAATTACATAATATCTGCACACCGATCCTCATGTTGGTTATGCTGCACCTGTTTCAACATGAACAATGCCGCCCCAGATGTTGCTCACAAATTTTTTCCCCCAAAAGAGAAAATTGACAAAAAATTTCACTACGATGGTGGAAGGGGATGCAATCAAGAATCTAGTGTAGTGGAATTTCTTTGCTAAACCCCTACAATATGTGCATATATAGGTCGATCGGTGGCGATTCAATTTCGACACATTACAAATTGCCACGAATAACTGATGTTATCCAAGAGTGCCATTCTATTGCCGATCAGCACTCTGAACAATTTGTCCACCTGCTCCTCAAAATGAGCGATGCCTGCCTCCATATCTGCGATGCATTTCTTCAATGACTCAACGGTTTGCTCTCCATCCAAAATGCCATTCAGTTGTGAAAATCTCCCCCAAAACATCACCATTTCCATTTTCAAAGGAAAAATGTAAAACGAACTATTTAAATACAGCAAAACATACAAGAAAACATGCATGATAATGAGAAAACATGTGTTCAAACCTGTGATAATGACGACGAGCAAGAAAATCTGTGTTCTGACCTGTGATAATGACCGCGAGGGTAATCTCTTAGCTTCTATTTCTCTTGTTCGAATCGATACGTTGATTACACCATTTCTATTCCCTTCAAATAAAAATATTGGGCGGGACAAATTCAAAAGTTTCGAGCAGTTTTGAAATCCAAAAAATATTGGGCTCAACGATTTCAAAAATTTCGATCCGGTTTGAAATCCAAAAATATTGGGCGGGACAAATTGAAAAATTTCGAGCAGCTTTGAAATCCAAGTTTGAAACGCTGTAGGCGTGAAATTGAAGTTAGAAATGTTGTACGTCAAGGTGACAGGTGATATAGAATGAATGTAAGTTACATTGAATGATGGAATTGCCCGAGTGATCGATGCCATGGGCATGGACATGGCATGCTTACTGGTACTCTTAACAGCATTAATGGGAGAATAGCATAGGAAATATTGGTTGCCCATTATTTAACTTTACTGGAAAAATTGTTTAAAAATGGGCCCCCACCTCGTAGGCCTGTCACTGCCATTCACGGTAAGTGCACTAACTGTTTATTTTTTTATTCATGGTGTGTCATCGTGTTCACGCAATCTGTCAAAGTGGATATGTACACCCACTCGATCATCAATTCCCACAAATTCCATGTATCTTGGTTGGTTTATTCGTATCGTGTTCCCTTTTCTATCCGTTGCTAGATGCAAGACATCCCTTTCACCAAAACAAGATTCATATATGTTGGAGCATTTGTATACAAAGATTTTCCCTTTATTCCATGTATCTTGGATGGTTTATTCGTATCGTGTTCCCTTTCTATTCATTGCTAGATGCAAGACATCCCTTTCACACCAAAACAAGATTCATATATGTTGGAGGATTTATATACAGAGATTTTCCCTTTTACTTTGGATGCTAGATGCAAGATTTTCGACTTGCACCTTTTATGCCACACAAGATCATAACTATCGCGTTGGAATTATACTCCCAATCATTGCCATAAATTAGAAGTGGCAATAGTCTACACTTCATCAATTTTGTGTAGAGAAGGACAAGCAAGGATCCAAGAGCCCGAAGGCATCTTCACACAACCACAGCAAACAGAGTACCCAAGCGATCCTCTGCGTTTATTATTTTGAACCACTACTTTAACTTACCTTTTCCCGCAGCACACAATCACAAGCTTTTTGTTTTAACCTTAATCCATTCACCATATGTTATTCTACCGCTGATGCAATATCCGGCAGGACCTACCTTAACCTTACCACATGAGCCAAAACTTTGTTTTGCGCCTTATTCCTTTGTATTTCCCTTACCGCACTTACCAATAGTTAGCTGCACCGCATAGCGCACTTCGCATTGTTTACCACTTACATTCCGCCATCCGCAAGTTACGTTATTTGTCGTGCAATGTGATTGTGCTATTGCACATCCTATTCGCAACCAATTGAGTTTACTATTTAGCGCTAGAAATTTAAGATGATTGTTTTGCGGTGCGATCGTGCCATCGCAAATCACGCCCACAAGGATTTAAGTTTACCCGTGTTCGCACCAGTTAAGAGTTAAGTTCGTCGATCTGCGATGAAGCGCCGGACACAATGAGGTTTCAGAGCCAGAACCGATATTATTTGAAGTCCACCCTTTTATGTTCTAAAAGCGTTGTTACGTGTTTTTGTGTATAAACTAGAATATGACCTGCGTGCCGATTTAATGAAGATATGTGTCTTTTGACATCCCAAGGACGAGAAGTTGTTGAATGTCTGTTCAGAAATGAATCGCATTGATTAGATTTAGGTTTTCAGGCTACGATCATTCTTGTATTAAAACAAATGTAATATCATTTTGTTAGAGTGAAGGAATATAAACATAAGTTTGTTCCTCTCCTGTGTATTATGTTTCCTGTGTGGATTTGTTATTTTCCGCATTATTTTGCAGTCTCTGTCTTGTGGGGGAAACACATTTCCTCTCTTATTGTTTCGTTCAATATTTCCAAGATATTGGACGGATCGTATAAAAAAATTCCCTTTTTCACTTCAGGTGGGCAAGTTCCTCCTTTTAACGACACAAGATCACCACATTTGTTGCACAATTTATTCGCGCAACGCTTCCTTTTTACACGAGACAAGATGAGTTGGTTTGAATACCCGTTTGGTTGCGTGAGGTGTTAGCCCATGTTTAAAAATATGGGAACCATTAAGCCTATTGTTGAGAATATGATAATATTATGACCATGGCCCATGGTTCAAATCTGATGATTAACTTGAAAATGAAAACCATTTCTAAGTTCAAGATGAAAACTGCTCCATGGAAACTCAACTCCTACACCCATGACCATGGTGCATGGTTCAAATCTTATGATTAACTTGAAACTGAAAACCATTTCTATGTTGAAGATGAAGAAATGCACTCCATGGAAATAAACTCCCCACCATTTCCATATAATGCTAGACACTCAAATGTCATGATCAAAGTTGGAGATGAAAACCTCTTGTATAGGAGTAGAAAAACGAGGAAGAGAAACATCCATACTTAACCCCTACCTAGAATATCGGTGAGGACATCTGAAAATACGATAATATTATGATATTCTTCCGTCGAACATTGGGACTATTAAAAGAAACATCACCTATGGTTATAACCCCAAACACTTAAATCTCATGATCAAGTTGAAGATGTAAACCTCTTGTATAGCAGTAAAACAACATACAAGAACATCCAAACTTAACCCCTGTAAAGAATATCAGTAAGGACATCTGAAAATTTGATAATATTATTATATTCTTCCATCAAACACCTAGACTACTAAAACTAGCGTCGAACTAGGGTTACCTCGTCTATTAAAATTTAAAATTAACGTCGAACTAGGGTTACCACATCTAATAAAACTCACATCCACCTAGGGCTACCTCATCTACTAAATCTCAGGTCGACCTAGGGACTCACCACCAACCTGAATTAACCCTACAACAAAAACAAAATACATAATTAGCTATGCAAAATGTGTTAAAATAAGCTAATTACTCGGTCCTGAGGAGTTGGCTAAATTTAGAGAGTCAGTCAAGTCGAGTTAAGTCACAGTCGAATTTAGTAAGTGTGTGCATGTCAAGGTATTTTAGGAGAGTGGCTAGTCGGAAAAGGTTAAATACCCTTCACTGGGTTCATTGTAATCAAGTCATGTGAATCAAGTTTGTGTGATTTGTTAGCACTCTGCAATTTTCCTTGGCTGAGCAGGAAAAAAACGAAGGTAACAAAAAACCACTTTTAAAGCTAGGATCTAGCCCTTAAGCTTCAGAGAGGAATCTCTCTGTATGATTTAATTTCTTCTTTCAAGATTTTAAGCTAGATATCGAAGTTCGATAATGGGTTTTTCAAAATTTTGGTTGAAGAATGTAGGAAAAGTCTATTGGGCATGGAGTCATAAAACTTTTTGGTAATCAATCACAAATAAACAGAGTAGATGTTACAGGGCAGGGTAGGAAAACTCCTGGATCTAAAGCTATTTAGGGTGTGGATGAGATGAAAAAGGTAGATGATCAATTAAATATTAAGCATATTTAAAGTAATTTTATATTTAATTTCAGAAGGAAAACATTAAGACTGTTTAAACAAACCAGAGGAGAGTACACTTGAGTAAATTTAACTTTTGATCTTCTTGCGAAAATTGGGAAGGAAAATCCATATGAAAACTCAGAAATAAGAACAATTCAACATGAGGAAAAACATCACCATTTGTTTGACACAAGAATCTTGGAACAAAATTGCCTCTCTATTTTTGAAATTGATTACTTTGAGTAAAAATTCATAGCTTACATCAAGGTAGAGCTCTTTTCTTCATACATAATCCAACCCTTTCTAAGTCTTATTACAAAATATTTATAGACTTTCTATTGAGCTAAATTCGGATTCCAAAAAGTAATTTATTACAAAATAATATCTAATAAAGATATAGATATTTCCGAAATATAACTAAAAGACAAGAATTTTGGACAAATTTGGCAGTTATGTTGAATATTTAGAGGGGAGTGGTTATTGGCTGTAGTTACTTTTCGACTTCCTCTGTTTTTTTGTTCCCAAAACTGTAGGATTTTTATTTACCTTTAATCGATCAAATCCAGTAACTTATCCCATCGTTCTTCACTAGGAATGGAAAATTTTACCATGCTTCTAGAACTTTCATCTAATTCTGTATAAGCTTGGAAAGTTGGCCTATTGAGGAATAGATGATGAATTTCATGTCAAATATGGAGATTGTACTGCAGTCCCTCCACGAAAGCTTCTCCATTTATTGTTCCCCTTACTTTAGCAAATTTGGATGTAATTGCAATTATATACCATAATTTTTCTTGATAATTTATAATGGAATCAATTTTCCATTAGAAGCTATTAAGGTTAGAAAACCATTTTCCTACAACAAGGAAATTTTTTTGTTAAATATTCTAACCTATAGCTCTAATTCTTTGCACTTATTCTCCAGTTGCACCATAATATTTATCTTTGTCAACAGTCCTTTTACTTCCATCACTGTCTGTGTTCTATATCGAATACTGAGCTCTTCAAACTCACCTTTAGTTTTGGAGTTCCACATTTTTATTATCCTATGTGCTTCTGTTGGCCTGTGTTCAATATCCACTTTGGTATGCTCAATTGTTTCTTTGAAATTCTGCACTAGCTCCTCCTGCTCAAATATGATAAGTATTGATGACCATAAATCTGTGATATTTTCACTTATACTATTCCATATACCCTTTTTGTCCTTTACTAACATTTGAGCTGTTATAGACTGATCGTCATACTTTTGAATTTTCTAGATCAATTCGAAATTCATTTGCACCTATGCTAGGTATGCATTATTTGATTTGATCTTGTTTTCCTCCAACTTTGACAGTGTTGTCATTAACTTTTTTGTTAATGATAATTCTCCCAAAGCTTTGACTAGCTTCTGAGATGAATCAGAAGTGGATGCTTGTGTTGTTTTTTGTACTTCCTTCTCTGTTGATCTATCTGCTGCTTCCAATTGTTACTTTTCCTTCAACAATGCTTCCATGTTTGTCTCCATCTTTTGAATCCAAACATTCTATTCAACAATTATCTTGAACAAATTCCCTTTCTCAACCTCTAAATTTGTGATTTCCTTGGTCTGAGAGTGCTTTGTGGTTGGAGGTTTAAGTTGATTTATGAGGGCCTGGATATCTGCATTCTCGTTTTTAATCATCTCCTGTGCTTCCTTAACATTAGTAGGATCATGTCCTCGCTTAATAATAAAATTTTCCAAAGCTTTTATTTTTGTATCTTTGGCCAGCGAGGACATTCTCTCTATCTTGAATAGTGAATGCATATTGTTCAAATATGTTTGTAATTTGGAGGCGACCATGGTTGAACTGATCAATGTTGGGTAAATCATCTCTCGTTATTTTTTATGCAAATCGATTTGATCGATTGCATGAGATTTTTCAACATCAATAAAAAATATAGAAGATTTATAGTCTTAAACACTCCTAAGCATTGGCACTGTAGGTTCTAGGAAGGCCAACTGAAACTACCCTTTCTCTGTGTCGAATGCAGACAAGATTCTACGTTGTGTAGTGGTATTCCACTTCCATAACTTTGAATAAGTTATATCTTTGAGGGCTTCATTCTTCCTCTTAATCTCCGTGTACTTGGAAAAAATGTTTTGTTGTTATGTCGCCATCTCAAATGAAGAAGACATAGGTGACCCTGTTATCTCTTCAACATCTCGAGAAGGAGTAATTGGAAAACCTGTTAAAATCATTGTATCCTTCACTTGTGTTTCCTTCTCTTCAGATGATTCTCCTTGATTAGTGGTCTCTGTATCATCTTCAATGTCGATGATGATTTTATCCTTAGGGTTTATCTTCTTTCTTCTTTTGAACACTTGAAAATCATGTAACTTTGAATCAATGGGGGAACATGATTTTCCTTATTCTCTTGGTGTCTTTGTATTTTGGAATGGGAGTGTGTAGAGAAGTTTTCCTGACAAGTTGTTCTTCAGCCTCGTGTAAAGTGTTCTCTATCCACTACTCTTGATTAGCATACTTTTCTATCTATGGTATAGGAGTATGTGCATATGGAGTGGTTTTCTTCTCAACTCTAAGGTTAGAAATTATTCCTAATGGGTCATAAGACCATTTAAAGCTCGGTTTAAACTTCATTTGTTTAAAAAATTCATCCACTTCCTTGTTTGCTTCTCTAGTTTTCACAATGTATGGCCCCACCTGTTCTTTTAATTTGAACCGTGCTTTCTTTTTGCTTGACACTAAGTGTAAATCATCCATATTAAGAATATGTCTGATATATTCAAGGGAAAAAACTCTCAATGTTACAAACTTTGGAAATCTATAAGGAGGAAGCTCACACCCATAGATTCTAATATCTGTATTGGTATAAATACCAATCTCCAAATTTAGTGAGCTATATAAGATGCAAAAACTTCGTATTCTAATGAAATTCTTGGTGTAACATCACTGCTAAGAAGACACGATGATGTGTGTAAAAACTGATCCACAAAACCACTGAATGAAAAATATTCTGAATTATTTCTGGGTCAAGAATTCCAATCATCCACATTTTGTAGTTGAAATTGGAATTTTTCTTCTTAATAATGCAACATTAAATAAACTAAAACTGATTGGTGTTTGAAACACCTTCATCTTTGAACTTAATAAATTTCTCATGAAGGATATATGAAAAATATTCACTGTAACTAAAAAATTCTGAAGGCTTTTCTCCAGCTGAAAACATTGATAAGAATCCTAATGCTACCAAATCCACTAACTAGTATGAATGATAACCCAATAAACATGTAACCTTATAGATTACCTTCCTTGAAATCGCAAGAAAAATGGAGGCAAAGTAAGGAAGGTTTCTTCTAGGTAATTGATCAAGATTTATGCAGGAACGCAACAGAATACACATATAACCATAAATACAAAAATGCAGTGGAAATAACACTTCATTTCAGTAATACCAAAGAACTTAAATTTCTTTACAGACCCAATGGAAATAAACTAGCTAGGGCACTGGTAGCTTATCTCTGAGAAGAGATGTGGTGGCTACATACCTTTGAGCTGTGTTACAATTAGGCTCGAGGGCCTATTTATTATTTAGAAACAATGGAAAAGCCTAAACTTCCAAAAACATAACCCTAGTGTTCTTGATTTGCATGTCCATGATACAATATGTGGTGGCATGTTCCATGCAATATGGGTTTAACTATGTTGGTGTGAGTTGTTCTGCATTGTCAAAGGTGTCCAGTAGAGGTGGGAAGTAGGGCCGAAGATGGTCCACATTGAATACTGGGTGCAGACCAAGGAATGGTGGAATACTAAGCTCGAAGGCATTGTTCCCTACAGCCTTTGTGATGGTGTACGACCCAGATCGGAGCGGGTGAAGCTTGTGGTGGGGTCGAGTGAAGTGCTCCGTCTGCAAATGTAGCCACGCTTTGTCGTCCACCTGGAAGTTGTGTGGCACCCGATTTTGATCATGTTATTGCTTGTACTTAGCATTGTCTCTGTCAAATATGTCATGAACCTGTTGAAGGATGTGTTGAATGTGCTGAATGAAGTTGTTCGCTTTGTCAGCTTCAGACAGGACATGAGACGAATCAGCTTGAGTAGCCACAAATGGCATGGCTACGTCAATGGGACATAGTGGTTGAAACCCCAGGCCCACCTGAAAGGGGTTGTGGCCGGTTGAGTTGTGGAGAGCCCAGTTATAACTGTGTTGTGAATAGGGAAGGCTCTCATCCCATGTGTGTGGATGCTTTGAATTGTACATGCACAGAATGTGTACAACTATCCTGTTGACGACCTCTGTCTAGACATTAGTTTGGGGATGGAAAGCTGTGAAATTGGTGAGCTTGATGTCTAGCATTGACCAGAGGCTGGACCAAAATGTGTTGAGGAACCTGCTGTCCCAATCTGATATGATAGACTGTGGGATCCCAAAGTACACCCACACTCGTTCAAAGAAGAGTTTAGCAGTGGCTTCTTCTGTGATATTCTTCTTGCATATTGACATAATGGCCATCTTCGATAATCCTTTGACGACAACGAAAACACAGTCATTTCCATGCTTAGTAGAAGGAAGGCCTGACATGTAATCCATGAATATGGATTCCCAAGGTCGATTAGGGGTAGGTAGCGGGGTATAGAGGCCTTGCTTCTTGATGGACGGTTTAGCAATGGCTCAAGTAGTGCAAGATCTGATGTACTTCCCAACATCATGTCGAAGGTTCGGCCAATAGAAATACTTCTGCAGTATTGCCATTGTTTTCTCAACCCCGAAATTCCCAGAAACTCGACTAAAGTGTGCTTCCCAAATCATCTTGGCACGCTTGCTTGAAGGAACACAAAGGTGTCCCAAGTGACATAGCAGTGCATCCTGGAGGTGAAACTTTGGAACTTGCATACTCTAGGGCTACCTAGGGCTACCTCGTCTATTAAAACTCATGTCAACCTAGGGATTGGCCACCAACCTGAATTAACTCTACAGAAAATTTAAAAAAAAAAAAAAAAACATAATTAGCTCTGCAAAATCTATTAAAATAAGATAATTACTTAGGCATGAGCAGTTCCCAAAATTTAGAGAGTCATTCAAGTCGAGTTAGTCATAGTCGAATTTAGTAAGTGTGTGCATGTCAAGGTATTTTAGGCGAGTGACTAGTTGGAAAAGGTTAAATACCCTTCAACGGGTTCATTGTAATTAAGTGATGTAAATCAAGTTTGTTTGATCAATATAGAAGAGAAACAACTCCCACATTTTGTGTGTATCGAAATTGTGTTTCTCCTCTCAACCTTACAAACAAATTGGTATCAAAGATAAGGTCATAGATATTGGAGCTAAGGTCATAGAGATCAAAGCGAGGTTTTTGTAGAGTAGAGAGAGAGCATATTAGCAAAAATCTGTGAGAGAGGAGAAAAATAATTTTTTCTCTTGATTGACGCTATGACACACCTCACAAATAGCATACAGGGTGTTATAACTTACTAGAGCTCAGTAGCGAGCTGCATTACGAATCGTAGGAATATGAGTTCCCTTATTCATTGAGAGCATTAGAGAAATAAAGCAATAATTCCTGGTTGTACACTTCATTAGTATGAAGGTGCTCCCCAAGTCAAGCCGCGTTAACCAAATAAAAATCATTGTTTCAAGGCCCGAAGTCAAACAATTGAAAAGGTTTCAATTATTATTATTGAATTTTAAGGTCATATCCAAGCCAGACACAAAATTGGTGTATGAGACCCACTTATTTGTGGGACAAGGGACCCACCTCCATGCAACAATTTCACTATTAAGTCTACGAAGGCATACATACTCTACCCCCCTCTGATTTCGAACATGCGACCTCTTAGGAGGAAACAAATGCTCTTAACCATTAGGCCCACTCAAGCTGTATATATCATGATTTCATATATTGTGATGGGATATATATATCATGAGACTAATATAAAGGATTTTTTGAATATTGAAAGGGATTTGGCTTTAATATTTCAAGAGAGTAATTTTTTTTAATGAAAAAATATTTCTTCATGGGATGAAATTATATTAAAAGGTGCTTTAAGAAGGTTTTCATATAAAGCTTGTGTTTTGAGGTCACGGTTTTACAAGATTTATAAAAGGAGAAGAGGTTTGTCATGAAAGAATTTTTTTTGGAACATATTCTGTGGTTTTTATTTTCATATTGAAAGAAGGGAATTAAAAATAGGCAAAGGATTTTACTAAACATGAGGATTTAGGCTTTGCAAAGTGCTTTAGTCGATGAAAATTATCTAGTGTTTTTTCAAGCATGATAGTATTTTGTGTGAAGTTTGTGCCTTAATGGGGCGCACATTGAAAATCATATTTTTTTTCATGGGAAATATGGAAGATAGCCTAATGCAATCATACAAGCAAGGATAAGACATAGGAAATACAACAGTCATTGGTCGAAAAACATGACTAAATAATACTAAGAAAATAGACAAAAAGAATGAGCAGAGAATGAATCTGTCTTTAGAGAGGTTTAGGATGCAGGCAATGAACAGAGAATTCTAGCAAAATACAATGACGAAATCGAGGTTCATTGGTGTCGCATGGATCTCCTACCACCTCCTATGTTTACTGATGCCCTAGCTTTGAGTTTCATTCAACAAGCAATGGATGAATGCTTATGTGCAAGGTATAAAAAATTACAACTTCCAAGTAAGCATGGAATATCTTGAAAGAATAATTTTGTCCAAGGGGGAGTGGCATGCAACAAAAAGATGTGTCACAGTCTGTTGAGTTAGCCGCAGATATGAAAGTAGATGAGCAAGACTCTATGACGACAACAGAGCTTGGAGAATCCCACTAAAAAGTGGAAGATGACCTTGAAGACTATAAAATTAAAACCCTTTATGCAAGCATGCATATGGATGAATAAGATGCAACAAAGATTGAAAAGGGAGAAGCTAAAGCCTCTGTATATGAAGTAGAGCAAGAGCATATCAATTCTCAAGCACTCCACTATAACGTGGGTGGTAGAGATGATGGTGAATCCAACTGTGATGAAACATATGTGGATGATGACTGCAAAGTGAGATGGGAATTGGTGAATCCATCCACAACTGATGAATTTGGTGAAGCTGAAATCGTCAATGAGCACATGCATGCTCATTGAGATGTGAATTGGTGAATCCATCCACAACTGATGAATTTGGTGAAGCTGAAATTGTCAATGAGCACATGCATGCTCAGATATCTCACCATAGGGTGGATGAACATTATGTTGATGATATGTGTGGTTTCTTTTTTGAAACAAGGATTGATTATGGTAATATTGTAAGCACCATGTTTGATAAAACATTGAATGTTGAAGCTTCCTTTGTAGAAACAATATATGAAGCAGTTGGAACAACTCACGAAGCAGTACATTACCTAGCAGCAGCCAATGATTAAGAAGAGGATAACGTGATTAAATATTTTTTATGAGAATGTCCACTAACAAAATAAAAGTGGAAGAAAACCTCCATGCAGTGGAAAAGAAGGCAGGAAAGGAAGAGGTAGAGAAGAAATATCTCACTAAAGAACATAATAAAGATGTTTTTAACATTCTTTTTTAATATTATTGTGCTCAAAATAGCATGGAAGCAGAACTTGAAATCAAGGTTGTTAATAAGTTTGATGTAGATTTGAAGCTCATTGAAGAATGGATTTAGAATCCAAATTGAGCAAATTGATGTGAGTCTTACAGCAGCAGGTGGAATAAAATAATTAATTGAAGTTGTGAATAATGATCTTGAGTGTGCGTAGCACATGGTGACGAAAGTGAAGAGAATGATATGGACGTTTTTGGAAACAAGGAATAATGCATTAAAACCATTTGTCAAGAAGAGATACATTCAATTATCAACACATACGGATGAAAGAAAGTCAGGAATATGAAGCACAAGAAGCAGAGCGAAGAAGACAGTTTGAAGATGTAATGTTGTGGCATCAGTCCATGGTTTGAAGAGGAAGGTGTAGAAGAGAAGATGAGATTGTTTTTCAACAACAAATCAAGAAAAGTCAAAGAAAAGTGGTAGCAACAGCAAGTTAAAAAATATGGAGCCTACAACAAGAAAGCACAACAGAGAATGAAACAATTTCGAGGATATAGAGTTTGGAAGGAGAGAAAAAGAAAAATGCAAAGTTATAAAAGTTTTGACTCATTGTAAGTCTAGTTGAGACATAGACCAACATGCATGTTTGAGTGATAATTAAGTCAATTTCTATTGGAAACCTAGTAGGCATAATTGAGCCATGTTTGATTTATGTTGTATCATATAGTCGTAATGAAGGGGGAGTGTGAAAATAAGCTTAGAGATTGAGTCAAGTCGAGTTAAGTCATAGTCGAATTTCATGAGTGGGTGGATGTCAAGGTATTTTAGGCAAGTCATCAGTGACAAAAAGCTAAAAGATTAAATCAATTTAAAACATGACTAATGATTTCCATGATCTTTCACCCATTTTCTTACAATGTGATGCCACCGCTCTAAATTTTTACTAATCAATCTTAACAAAAAAACTCACTAAAAATTTCATGCCTGAATTTCTATTTACAATGGGAAACATAAAAAATACACTAGAAAGAGAGAAAAGAATCAAGAATCAACTTAGACGTAGCTAGTAATTACCATGATCTTTCACCCATTTCCTTACAACATGATGCCACCACCCTATATCTTCATTGGTCAATCTTAACAAAGATTTCTATGAAAATTCCATGTCTGCATCATGATGCCACCACTATGTATCTTCATATATTAATCTTAAGAAAAAAGTTGTGTAAATATTCCATGTCTGCCTTAAATTTCAGGTCTGGGTTTCTGTTTTATAATGGGCAAACTTATAAAAATACACTAGAAACATAGCAAATTGTTAATTTAAACATAAATAACGAACTTAAAAATACACTAGAAACATAGAAAATTGTCAATTTAAACATAAATAACGAACTTAAAAATACACTAGAAACATAGCGACAAAGAATCAATTTAAACATAAATAACTAATAATTGCTATGATGTTTCTTTTCTTTTTTTCAGAAGAAAAAAAACATCTGTATTATATTGATAACAACAATACATTGACATAATATTGATCCTCATATAAACGAGGAAAGGCATCGATATGTGCCATCTTTAAACAAATCATTTTCATAGAAATGAAAAGATCAATTCGAAGAGGCCCAAAATATCAGAAGTGGATAGGCCACTCAACACTATTTCAGGCTCGCTTGAATATACCTGTAATGTAGACCTGAAGTAGACAGTAGAATGCTAATTAAAGACATACAAAATACCCCATACAGTCAATTAATCAGAGTCGCTTGTTAGACCCCTGGGGAAGGTTCATCGTTCCATGGCATTGAAAAAACGACCCTTCTGAAAAGGAATTGTAGGCTCGCTTGTTAATATTCCACGCTCGCTTGTAAAATCCATTCCAGGCTCGCTGTCGATTGGACAACGATCCATATGAGTAATATGACAGGCTCGCTTGCAAAAAATTCCTTTTCAGCTCAACGATATAGGATCAGTCTCGCCTGTGATGCCACGGAAAACGCAGAGTAGAGTAGGCAGTAATAGATGGAGACATGATATGATATAGGAAAAAACGGATGCATATATGTAAAGATCGTCTGCCGTCCTGGACTGGTACTGGTGTAAAACCTGGAACAAAATCGTTATCTGAAAATAAACAAAAAACAAAAATCCATCTCCATGTTGAAATAAAGAATCATGGAAAAGGGATGGTGTTCTGCCATATTACAGAACCATTTCGGAAATGGAGCATGTAGATACTGCCAAAATCTGCCCGAACGCCTTTTTTGGATAAACCATCCGCCCTGCTATTATTTTCTCTGAATATGTGATGAATGGGGGGGCGATTCAACCTGTGCCATAATCTTGTAGCTCTTTTTAGCCAGCCCTGGATGCCCGCAATAGACAGAGAAATTTTACCCATCAAACCATCAACAATCAGTTTGGAGTCACCATAAAAGGTTATGTGAGGGAGATTTAAATGGCATGCCGCAAGAAGAGCGCCCCAGATAGCTATGATGTTTCATATGACTATCAATTTCTTGCAAGACGATGCTATGCAAGATGAAAATACACTAGTAGCAGAGCAATGAATGAATTTAAACACAAAAAACTAATAATTGCGACGATCTTTCACATAACGGTCCATTTCATAACAATTGCCATAATCTTTCTTTCACACATAGCTATCCATTTCCTAACGATTGCCATGATCTTTCACATAACTATCCATTTCCTTACAGCATGATGCTACCACGCTGTATCTACAACAAAAAAAAAAAATTGAAAGTTTAATGTCGGCAAGTTTGTTTTATAATGGGCAATGTGACAATTCACTAAAAGCAAAGTAATGAATCAAATTTAACATAAATAACTAATAGTGGTTTTTTGATGATCCTTCTATATCACATGACTATCCATTACCTTAACAAACTAAGAATTCATAGATTCATTAAGAAATTACCTTAACAAACTAAGGATTCATAGACTTATTAAGCCATTAGCTTAACAAAACAAACTAAGGATTCATATACTTATTAAGTACACATTTAACATGAGCTCAGAGGTATTAAATTTCTTCATTTGAATTTTTTTTTAGAATTTTTTTATGTGCAAATTTAATTATCATAGATATTCAAATAGTTTATTTAAATCTCTTGTTGAAATGTTTTTGAAAAATATAAGATTTAAACCTCTTATTCACACATTTTTTTACTTCTAATTATTTCACAACATATTATTTTTTACTTTTTAAAAATTATATAAGACATTATTTTTCTATTTAGAACAATTTTTTTAATTTTTAGTTTTATTTATTTTAAAAAAGCAACACACAAACTTACACATCCCCTCATACTCTGTTGTAAAATGAGTCTATGAGCTCAAACACTATATATACATTATAGACTAAACCTTAACCTAATTTCTATGTACAGCAAATCAACCCAACCCAAGACACAAATTTTCTTACACGCTGCTGATAAAACGGAATATAGCTTAATTTAAAAACATGATAGACAAAATTTGTAAATATGACCAGCATTATAAAACACAAGAAACATTAGATAGAAGTTTAATAAATACTTGAAATAACTGTTTTCAAGCATAAAAAGTGCATCGCGACTATCCAGTACAGTAAAATATTACAGAGGAGGGCATAAATACTTTCAGTTTTCAAGGAGAAAATGTCCATACGAGAATCCAGTACCTAAAAATATTTGATGTATAAAACCCTCCGATGCAACACAATATTCAATGTATAAAACCCTCCTAAGCAACACAATATTTAAGGTATTAAACCCTCCGATGCTAAACCTCTGGTCCAAATCTAATTTAAAAAGCACCAAAACTAATGTAAACAGAAATCCTCACCTTGAACAATATAGAAATTACACCGTAATGGATCCGCTTATCGAATTCCTCCACGTTGAGTGTCAGTGGCAGAAGGGCCAGGGCCACTCTGATCACCCTGAGTGACAGAAGGGCCAGGGTCACTCTGATCACCCTGAGTGACAGAAGGGCCAGTCTAATCATCCCCGTCACCTAAGCAACTACCACAACATAACTTCTCAATTACGACCGCCAACACATTACCCACAACATCCACCCCAAGAGCACACAACCCTTTAGCAATCCGTTTAAAACAGCCCAGACGTCCGGGCCTTCTGGGTGTAACCCTCACAACGTCAAGGCTACTTATCTGGATCTTGGCGCAGCTCATATCCACGTTATAATCACAGTCACGGCATGTGTATCTCCAACAACCAGAATGGACCATCAGACGGCAGGCAGAGCAAGTGAATTCACCAGAATTATTTTCATCCAACCTCAAAATGTGATTAGCGTGCCCCCGAAATTGTAGTGTCGGGTGAAGTTCCAAAAGATTCAAGCACCAGGGATGCAGCCTTCGCTTGTTCCTCCCTAATCGATCCCCTTTAGTTTCGAACACAAAACCTTTGAGCATATCCCCACATGCTTCACAGTAATGTGTCCAGAGTGAAGTTTTGGGGCGAAAATGAAAGGTCTCTCCGAGCCGCATCTGTGTAAAATCATCAGGAAGATTGTTGCAGCACTCGTGCAGGATAAAAAAAGGACATGACCCACACTTGAAACCCACTCGCCCTCCACTTTCTTTGCAGCCGCTGCACTTGAAATTCTGCAAGGCCTGTTCCCGGAGCGCGTGCTTATGCCGGCGACGTGGAATGAGTACTGTTGCATTTGAATTTGGACTGGGGTTAGAGAAACCCTGAGATCCGTGAGGTTCAAGCTCATGGGAGACACCATTACAGACCATGCCATTTGCATTTGCGCTTGGCTCAGACAACCACTCCGATCGGTGGGGTTCAACATGGGAGACACCATTACTGACTCTGCCATTTGCATTTGCGCTTGGCTCAACAGGGAGAGCACCATTCGCGCTTGGGCTGGAAACCCCCATGAAGAATTGCAAGAACACTGAAAAGAGGAGATGTAAATTATTTGCTCTGACAACTGAAGGCAAATTATTTGCAAAAATATGATCCTATTGCCGCTTTTGAGCGAACACAAGAAAATATGATCATATTGCGAACAGTAGAAAAAGACAGGTGAGGCTTCCTGCGCTTCCCCATCGACTACCATTCGATCGAGATTATTGATTTTTTTAGATAGAAAAAATCGGAGTAGTCTACGGGGGCCGCTTTTTGGCCCGGAAAATGGCCCTGCCCTACTACCCTTTCAGTTTCACGTAGCCGACTGCCTGGGGATCACGACATGACTCCACTTTTCTCCGACTTCTGGAAGGCTTCCTGCGCTTCCCCATCGACTACCATTCGATCGAGATTATTGATTTTTTTAGATAGAAAAAATCATCCTATTGCGTACAATAGGAAAAGACAGGTGAAGCTTCCTGCGCTTCCCCATCGACTACCATTCGATCGAGATTATTGATTTTTTTAGATAGAAAAAATCAACTCCTTCATAGATATAAACCGTAGTAAATATGTTTTGAATCTTTTATCTGTGCTTCTCTCTACAAACATACTTCATGAGAGAAATATTTTAGATTATCTTCATGTAACTGTGTCCTGATTAATTATAAACTTTTGATTATACTGTATTACAAAATTTGTTGTTAAAAACTTCATGACAAACTTTATTACAAAAATAAAAACTCTGGGTGGTCAGTCCTTAATAATAGTTGATGGTGTTAGTGTTCGTCATACCTCTCTGTTCAAATACATAAATCTAAAATTCACCTACTTCCAGATAAATACCTCTTTTTTATAATAAATCTGTAGTCCAATTTTGTTCTATCTGATCAAAAAAAACCTTCTGAAATATTCTTATTAGCTTTGCATATCCCATGAATAAAAATGGAAAGTCTAAACTCATTATTTCCCTTGACCTATTATTTAAGAAAGCCTTATTTCCACTGCTATAGACCCATTAATACTCCAGACATACCAATGCCATGCTCCATGACTATACGAGCCATGCTCTGGATGTCAATTTGCAATGATTGAGTTGTCGTTGCTGGAGTCGTGCCGAACGCAGCCGGAAATACAATGGATGTATGAATACGGATATTAATCGTGGCATAACATCCTGTGAAGCAAGCGCATACTTCAATGTTTTAATAAAGTTTTATGCTAAGAGTTTGAGGGTGCATATAATTTTTTTTAAGAGCCGATGATATGAATTTAGATGTTTTAATAAAGTTGTATGTTAAGAGTTTGAGGGTGTATATAATTTTTTTAAGAGCCATATAATGATTATATGAATTTTGAATTCCTTTCAAATTTTAGTAAAATTTATATTTAATTATATTAAAAATAATAATTTTATTTTACTATTTAATTATTAATAAAAATAATAATTTTATTTAATAATTTTATTATAAAATAAAATAAAAAGATATAATTTTTTAATTAGCTTTTATATTTTAAGTGTAATGTTATTTTTAAAAAAACTTTTAAATAGATGCAAGCAAGTATAAGTAAAACATACTTAAATTTTAGCTAAATTTATATTTAATTTTTATTAAAAATAATAACTTTATTATAAAATAAAAGATAGAGGTTAAGTTTTCCAATCAGTTTCTAGATTCTAAGTAGAATGTTATTACAAAAGAATAAAGCATAGCTATATTTTATTTATTAAGCTTCAAAACATGTAAAATAAACAAATATCTGAAAATCAATGTTATTACAAAAGAACAAAACATAGCTATACTTCATTTATAAAACTTCAAAACATGTAAAATAAACAATCATCTAAAAATGAATGTTATTACAAAAGAACAAAGCATAGCTATATCTCATTTATAGAACTTCAAAACAAGTAAAATAAACAATCATCTGAAAATAAAAATATTATTATAAGAATTTAAATTTTTAAATAAAATTATTATTATAGGAATTTGAATTTTTAATCTTTTGTAAATTTCTGCCAACTTCCTAGTCTTCGGGTTATAATTTTTCATGTTATTTAAATAAAATTATTATTAGAGGAATTTTCTATGCTATTCGCCCATTAATGCTTGCTCCACATCAATGCCATGCTCCATGGTCATGCGCCATGCCAAGCTTCCAGCTGTTCAGTATGAATGACTCTCAAGTCTCGAGGCACTGACGTACAATCGGAAGGCGGAGATCCTTGGAGATCTATAGGCGGAGAGTAGGTTATATTATTTTTGTTTGGTAAAAAAAAAAAACCTTTATGATTTTCAAATAAGGTTTATTAAAATTTTGAAAAATATAAATATTAAATTAGATATTTTAAAATTAAAAAAAAAAAAAAAAAATTGATTTTTTAAAATGTAAGTCCTTTTTTTTTATGGAGTTTTAAAATAACTTATCAAATATAAAATAAGTGTAATATGTAAAAATAAATTTATAGTAAAATAATTTCATAAAAATAATTATAGAGTAGTATAATATAAAATTATTATATTAAAAAAATAGAATATTTAATTAATTAAAATGGTCATTTATATGTTCATGGGTGTAGAATAGATAGTGCCAAGGTATCTAGTTAAGACACTCTATGGTGAAAAAGTTACTAGTTTGAACCCTATGGATAAAAATACACTCATGTTAAGGGTTCATATGGTTCAAGCCAATTATGATCTCAGGTGATTTTGAAGGCTTAAAATTTCCTTAATATTGGTTACTCAAGTAATAGGATAGGCTTAAGAGTGCTCCTAAGACACACAATACCTAACAAAAAATTATAAAATATTAATATAAAAAATGTGATTAAATATTTTTGAACGGAAAATAAGCAATCATATATAGTAAGTAAATTAAATCACTTCTCATATGAAAGAATAGTAAATGCTAAACATAGCAGATTTTTACTTATGAAAGAGGTTTTATGAATTAATTGAATATGAAGAAGTTTAGGTTGCATACTTTTGAAAAATTCTTCATAAGTTATCAATCAAGAATATAAATAATAAAATATCTAAATAGAGATACTAAAATATTCAAAGTTGCGCACAATATGCACCTCACCCAACTAATACCACCATCTATGTTTAAACGTTTAGAAGTAATAATCAAATGTTTACACGAAAAACAATGTAATGGAAATAACTTTAAGGGTTCCACTAATGGTGGTATCTCTTGACTTATGCTCACTAGTTTGTGGGGCATCTCATGTCTAGGGTTTTGAGTGTGGGTAGTAAGCAACAATGTTGCATATTACACTTGTTTTATAATTATTTTAGGTAGGGTTTGTATATAATACTGCAATGTGAAAAAATATATAGCAAATTTATAATATATGGTTATTACAATGTACAAATTTTATAATTTATATTTCTTTTTAGAATTAATTAACTTTTATTGTTTATATTTAATTTATATATCTCAAGGACATTATAATTTATCGATATTTTAATGCCAATGAAGGGTAAGATAATATGACACATGTAATAGCAAACAAAAATAAAAATATAATTCTTGAGATGTTATTTAGTAAATTTAGATCTATTTTCATTTTTAAGGGTTTTACAAAATTATATATACAATGCATGTTAAATTGTTCTTGGAACATTGATTTTGCAACATCTTTAACAATAACTACTATATATTCAAAGATTGGTACGAAGTGGAATAGATGACGAAGTTACAACATTTTTAGACACTGGTTATTAAAATTAAATAGAGTTTGACCAAATCACATGTCTTTATAGCATTGTACACTAAATTATCCATTAATTATATGTGTGATGTTTGTTAAAATTTAGATTAATTGAGAAGTGTCAAGTTTGAATATATATGAGGCTATGAGAATCATGTCACATTCTAACTTTGAAAAAAAATGTTTCTAAATTTTTATTATTAATTAAACATGTTTTAAATATCAAGTAAGTTGTTTCATCATCTATATGTTTCTTTCTTTATGTCCTTTACTGAAAGTTTCTTGTAGTCATGTGCTTACACATGAATCTAGTCATTGATTTGAAACTTTATTGTAACATGCATCATCACCAAAATTTTAAAAAATATTATTAACTATAACACAACTTGATAAGACGAGTGAGTACTATATTAAAAACTTTTGATTACGTATCACATATTTAATTTTGCATATAATCCATATGTGAAGGTCTAAACCTTCAACTTACTACATAGGAAGCAGGAGTATAACATTTATTGAGAACTTATGGGAGTTGTCTATTTTATAGCGTACCACTCATATCTAAGGGATTATCATTATCTACACCTTATCTTATGGCACATGTCTGGGTTGGAAAGCACACTTGCTGCTCTATGCACCACTGTATGAATCTTCCAGATCTGGATTGTGAAAGCATTCACCCTACACCTGTCAGACTCACCTGGGGATCCCGGTTTGATAAATGATGTTGCTCTCATGTTGTAAATCAATGGTGGAGATTCCATTCTAGGGTTTTACCTCTGTAATCGCTTGCCTTTCGCACATTATTTCTAGCTCATTTGCTCCGGTGAACTTTGGCGCTCAACCCTCTGAAACTAGTGATACCTAGGGTTAAGGTGATGGCCTCTGGGCTTGAGGGAGGGTTTCCACTGTGGTTTGATGTCACAATGCTCCCTAGGTACCCTCCAGACAGGGTCAACACAGCTATTCCATTGCATGGTTACAGGTATACTAAATCTTGCATAAAATACTTGTTGAATTGTTTTCTGTTTTTACTTTTAGCAGTAAGTTTTATGGGTTCTCACCTAGATGTTATTTCCAGAATTGTATTATTTCATGCTGCAACAACTCTCGACGATCATTAATTATACCAAGGAATTCCCCCATCGAGTTGAGGTTTCTAAATTCGTGAAAGGTTCTCCAACTCCTAATGTTTTGAAGGATCCATTTCCTTCTCAAGACAGTCAGCTGGTTTCACATAAACCATCCTCTATTTCCACATCGATCAATATCATGATGATGTCCTCACAAGTTATGGTAGACACAAGATCTAAATATTGCAGATATAAGGGTCATGTTGTAGATGGAAATGATGCTAGTTTACCTAGTCAGTCTTCCACATCAATTCAGATGCACAAATTCCCCCTTTTAATGACACAAGATCACCACATCTGTTGCACAGTTTATTCGTGCAAGGCTTCCTTTTTACACAAGATAAGATCATTTGGTTTGAAATTTGTTTGTGTGAGGTGTTAGCCCATGTTTAAAAATATGGGAACATTGTGACCATGGCCCCCTATTCTTGAAAATATGATAATATTATGACCATGCCCATGGTTCAAATCTCATAATTAACATGAAAATGAAAACATTTCTAAGTTGAACATGGAAACTTCTCCATGGAAACTCGACTCCTACACCCATTCCATATAAAGCAAGCTACTCAAATCTCATGATCAAGTTGGATTGAAAACCTCCTCTTATAAAGCAGTAGAACAACAGTTTCACGAAACATCCATACTTAACCCCTACGCAGAATATCATCAATAATATTATGATATTCTTCCAAAGAACCCTCAGACTATTACAACTAAAGTCACCTAGGGTTATAACCCCAAACCATTAAATGTCATGTTCAAGTTGGAAATGAAAACCTTGTGTATAGCGATAGATAAAAAAAATAAAGGAAAATCCAAATTATTACATTCTTCCATCGAACACTAGGACTATTAAAACTAGCATCGAGCTAGGGATACCTCGTCTATTAAATTTTAAAAATAACGTTGAAGTAGGGTTACCTCATCTATTAAAACTCACATCCACCTAGGGCTACCTCGTCTATTAAAACTCATGTCAACTTAGGGACTGGCCACCAACCTGAATTAACTCTACAGAAAATTATAAAAAAATTAAAAAAAAAAAAAACATAATTAGCTCTGCAAAATCTGTTAAAATAAGATAATTACATAAGCATGAGAAGTTCGCAAAATTTAGAGGGTCATTCAAGTCAAGTTAGTCATAGTAGAATTTAGTAAGTGTGTGCATGTCAAGGTATTTTAGGCGAGTGACTAGTTGGAAAAGGTTAAATACCCTTCAACGGGTTCATTGTAATTAAGTGATGTAAATCAAGTTTGTGTGATCAATATAGAAGAGAAACAACTCCTATATTTTGTGTGTGTCGAAATTGTGTTTCTCCTCTCTACCTTACAAACAAATTGGTATCAAAGATAAGGTCACAAATATTGGAGCTAAGGTCATAGAGATCAAATCGAGGTTTTTGTAGAGTAGAGAGAGAGCATATTAGCAAAAATCTGTGAGAGAGGAGAAAAATAATTTTTTCTTTTGATTGACGCTATGACACACCTCACAAATAGCATGCAGGGTGTTATAACTTACTAGAGCTGAGTAGCGAGCTGCATTACGGATCGTAGGAATGTGAGCTCCCTTATTCATTGAGAGCATTAGAGAAATAAAGCAATAATTCCTCGTTGTACACTTCGTTAGTATGAAGGTGCTCCCCAAGTCAAGCCACGTTAACCAAATAAAAATCATTGTTTAAAGGCCCAAAGTCAAACAATTGAAAAGGTTTCAATTATTATTATTATTATTATTATTGAATTTTAAGGTCATAGCCAAGCCAGACACAAAATTGGTGTATGAGACCCACTTGTTTGTGGGACAAGGGACCCACCGCCGTGCAACAATTTCACTATTAAGTCTACGAAGGCATACATACTCTACCCCCCTCTGGTTTCGAACATGCGTCCTCTTAGGAGGAAACAAATGCTCTTAACCATTAGGCCCACTCAAGCTGTATATATGATGATTTCATATATCATGACGGGATATATATATCATGAGACTAATATAAAGGATTTTTTGAATATTGAAATGGATTTGGCCTTAATATTTCAAGAGAGTAATTTTTTTTAATGAAAAAATATTTCTTCATGGGATGAAATTATATTAAAAGGTGCTTTAAGAAGGTTTTCACATAAAGCTTGTGTTTTGAGGTCACGGTTTTACAAGATTTATAAAAGGAGAAGAGGTTTGTCATGAAAGAATTTTTTTTGGAACATATTCTGTGGTTTTTTATTTTCATATTGAAAGAAGGGAATTAAAAATAGGCAAAGGATTTTACTGAACATGAGGGTTTAGGCTTTGCAAAGTCCTTTAGTCTATGAAAATTATCTAGTGTTTTTTCAAGCATTACAGTATTTTGTATGAAGATTGTGCCTTAATGGGGCGCACATTGAAAATCATATTTTTTTTCATGGGAAATATGGAAGATAGCCTAATGCAATCATACAAGCAAGGATAAGACATAGGAAATACAACAGTCATTGGTCGAAAAGCACGACTGAAGAATACTAAGAAAATAGATAAAAAGAACGAGCAGAGAATGTTTCTGTCTTTAGAGAGGTTCAGGATGCAGGCAATGAACATATAATTCTAGCAAAATACAATGACAAAATCGAGGTTCATTGGTGTAGCATGGATCTCCTACCACCTCTTATGTTTACTGATGCCCTAGCTTTGAGTTTCATTCAACAAGCAACGCATGAATTCTTATGTGAAAGGTATAAAAAATTACAACTTCCAAGGAAGCATGGAATATCTTGAAAGAATAATTTTGTCCAAGGGGGAGTGACATGCAACAAAAATATGTGTCACAGTCTGTTGAGTTAGCCGCAGATATGAGAGTAGATGAGCAAGACTCTATGACGACAATGGAACTTGGAGAATCCCACTAAAAAGTGGAAGATGACCTTGAAGACTATAAAATTGAAACCCTTTATGCAAGCATGCATATGGATGAATAAGATGTAACAAAGATTGAAAAGGGAGAAGCTAAAGCCTCTGTATGTGAAGTAGAGCAAGAGCATATCTATTCTCAAGCACTCCACTATAACGTGGGTGGTAGAGATGATGGTGAATCCAACTGTGATGAAACATATGTGGATGATGACTGTAAAGTGAGATGTGAATTGGTGAATCCATCCACAACTGATGAATTTGGTGAAGCTAAAATTGTCAATGAGCACATGCATGCTCAGATATCTCACCATAGGGTGGACGAACATTATGTTGATGATATGTGTGGTTTCTTTTTTGAAAGAAGGCTTGATTATGGTAATACTGTAAGCACCATGTTTGATAAAACATTGAATTTTGAAGCTTCCTTTGTAGAAACAATATATGAAGCAGTTGGAACAACTCACGAAGCAGTACATTATCTAGCAGCAGCCGATGATTAAGAAGAGGATAAAGTGATTAAATATTTTTTATGAGAATGTCCACTAACAAAATAAAAGTAGAAGAAAACCTCCATGCAGTGGAAAAGAAGGCAGGAAAGGAAGAGGTAGATTAGAAATATCTCACTAAAGAACATAATAAAGATGTTTTTAACATTCTTTTTTAATATTCTTGTGCTCAAAATAGCATGGAAGCGGAACTTGAAATCAAGGTTGTTAATATGTTTGATGCAAATTTGAAGCTCATTGAAGAATGGATTCAAAATCGAAATTGAACAAATTGATGTGAGTCTTACAGCCGCAGGTGGAATAAAATACTTAATTGAAGTTGTGAATAATGATCTTGAGTGTGCGTAGCACATGGTGACGAAAGTGAAGAGAATGATATGGACGTTTTTGGAAACAAGGAATAATGCATTAAAACCATTTGTCAAGAAGAGATACAATTCAGTTATCAACACATATGGATGAAAGAAAGTCAGGAATATGAAGCACAAGAAGCAGAGCGAAGAAGACAGTTTGAAGATGTAATGTTTTGTCATCAGTCCATGGTTTGAAGAGGAAGGTGTAGAAGAGAAGATGAGATTGTTTTTCAACAACAAATCAAGAAAAGTCAAAGAAAAGTGGCAGCAACAGCAAGTAAAAAAATATGGAGCCTACAACAAGAAAGCACAACAGAGAATGAAACAATTTCGAGGATATAGAGTTTGGAAGGAGAGAAAAAAAAATGCAAAGTTGTAAAAGTTTTGACTCATTGTAAGCCTAGGTGAGACATAGACCAACATGCATGTTTGAGTGATAATTAAGTCAATTTCTATTGGAAGCATAGTAGGCATAATTGAGCCATGTTTGATTTATGTTGTATCATATAGTCGTAATGAAGGGGGAGTGTGAAAATAAGCTTAGAGAGTGAGTCAAGTCGAGTTAAGTCATAGTCTAAATTCATGAGTGGGTGAACGTCAAGGTATTTTAGGCAAGTCGCTAGTGAGAAAAAGCTAAAAGAATAAATCAATTTAAAACATGACTAATGATTTCCATGATCTTTCACCCATTTTATTACAATGTGATGCCACCGCTCTAAATTTTTACTAATCAATCTTAACAAAAAAACTCACTAAAAATTTCATGCCTGAATTTCTATTTTACAATGGGAAACATAAAAAATACACTAGAAAGAGAAAAAAGAATCAAGAATCAACTTAGACGTAGCTAGTAATTACCATGATCTTTCACCCATTTCCTTACAACATGGTGCCACCACCCTATATCTTCATTTGTCAATCTTAACAAAGATTTCTATGAAAATTCCATGTCTGCAGCATGATGCCACCACTATGTATCTTCAGATATTAATCTTAAGAAAAGAGTTGTGTAAAAATTCCATGTCTGCCTTAAATTTCAGGTCTGGGTTTCTGTTTTATAACGGGAAAACTTAAAAATACACTAGAAACATAGAAAATTGTTAATTTAAACATAAATAACGAACTTAAAAATACACTAGAAACATAGAAAATTGTCAATTTAAACATAAATAACGAACTTAAAAATACACTAGAAACATAGCGACAAAGAATCAATTTAAACATAAATAACTAATAATTGCTATGATGTTTCATATGACTATCAATTTCTTGCAAGACGATGCTACGCAAGGTGAAAATACACTAGTAGCAGAGCAATGAATGAATTTAAACATAAAAAACTAATAATTGCGACGATCTTTCACATAACGATCCATTTCATAACAATTGCCATAATCTTTCACACATAGCTATCCATTTCCTAACGATTGCCATGATCTTTCACCTAACTATCCATTTCCTTACAGCATGATGTTGCCACACTGTATCTGCAAAAAAAAAAATTATGAAAGTTTAATGTCGGCAAGTTTGTTTTATAATGGGCAATGTGACAATTCACTAAAAGCAAAGTAATGAATCAAATTTAACATAAATAACTAATAGTGGTTTTCTGATGATCCTTCTATATCACGTGACTATTCATTACCTTAACAAACTAAGGATTCATAGAGCTTAATTACCTTAACAAACTAAGGATTCATATACTTAGTAAGCCATTACCTTAACAAAACAAACTAAGGATTCATATATTTATTAAGTACACATTTAACATGAGCTCAGAGGTATTAAATTTCTTCATTTGAAATTTTTTTTTTAGAATTTTTTTATGTGCAAATTTAATTATCATAGATATTCAAATAGTATATTTAAATCTCTTGTTGAAATAATTTTGAAAAATATAAGATTTAAACCTCTTATTCACACATTTTTTTACTTCTAATTATTTCACAACATATTATTTTTTACTTTTTTAAAATTATATAAGACATTATTTTTCTATTTAGAACAAAATTTTTAATTTTTAGTTTTATTTATTTTAAGAAAGCAACACACAAACTTACACATCCCCTCATACTCTGTTGTAAAATGAGTCTCTGGGCTCAAACACTATATATACATTATAGACTAGACCTTAACCTAATTTCTATGTACAGCAAATCAACCCAACCCACTATATATACATTATAGACTAGACCTTAACCTAATTTCTATGTACAGCAAATCAACCCAACCCAAGACACAAATTTTCTTACAAGCTGCTGATAAAACGGAATATAGCTTAATTTATAAACATGATAGACAAATTTGTAAATATGACCAGCATTATAAAACACAAGAAACATTAGATAGAAGTTTAATAAATACTTGAAATAACTGTTTTCAAGCATAAAAAGTGCATCACGACTATCCAGTACAGTAAAATATTAAATAGGAGGGCATAAATACTTTCAGTTTTCAAGGAGACAATGTCCATATGAGAATCCAGTACCTAAAAATATTTGATGTATAAAACCCTCCGATGCAACACAATATTCAATGTATAAAACCCTCCTATGCAACACAATATGTAACGTATTAAACCCTCCAATGCTAAACCTTTGGTCCAAGTCTAATTTAAAAAGCACCAAAACTAATGTAAACAGAAATCCTCACCTTGAACAATATAGAAATTACACCGTAATGGATCTGCTTATCGAATTCCTCCACGCTGAGTGTCAGTGGCAGAAGGGCCAAGGCCACTCTGATCACCCTGAGTGACAGAAGGGCCAGTCTAATCATGCCCGTCATTTAAGCAACTACCACAACATAACTTCTCAATTAGGTCCGCCAACAAATTACCCACAACATCCACCCCAAGAGCACACAACCCTTTAGCAATCCGTTTAAAACAGACCGGAGGTCCGGGCGCCGATGCGCGCTACTGGATGCAACCCTCACAACGTCGAGGCTACTTATGCGGGATCTTGGCGCGGCTCATATCACGTTATAATCACAGTCACGGCATGGGTATCTCCAACAACGAGAATGGAGGGTCGGACGGCGAGCGGAGGCAAGTGAATTCACCAGAATTATTTTCATCCAACCTCAAAATGTGATCCGCGTGCCGCTGAAATTGTAGTGTCGGGTGAAGTTCCAAAAGATTCAAGCACCAGGGATGCAGCCTTCGCTTGTTTCTCCCTAATCGATTCCCTTTAGTTTCGAACACAAAACCTTTGAGCATATCCCCACATGCTTCATAGTATTGTGTCCAGACTGAAGTTTTGGGGCGAAACTGAAAGGTCTCTCCGAGCCGCATCTGTGTAAAATCATCAGGAAGATTGTTGCAGCAGTCGTGCAGGATAAAAAGAGGACATGACCCACACTCGAAACCCACTCGCCCTCCACTTTCTTTGCAGCCGCTGCACTTATAATTCTGCAAGGCCTGTTCTCGGAGCGCGTGCTTATGCCGGCGATGGGGAATGAATACTGTTGCATTTGAATTTGGACTGGGGTTAGAGAAACCCTGAGATCCGTGAGGTTCAAGCTCATGGGAGACACCATTACTGACCGTGCCATTTGCATTTGCGCTTGGCTCAGACAACCACTCCGATCGGTGGGGTTCAACATGGGAGACACCATTACTGACTCTGCCATTTGCATTTGCGCTTGGCTCAACAGGGAGAGCACCATTCGCGCTTGGGCTGGAAACCGCCATGAAGAATTGCAAGAACACTGAAAAGAGGGGATGTAAATTATTTTCTGACAACTGAATGCAAATTATTTGCAAAAATATGATCCTATTGCCGCTTTTGAGCGAACACAAGAAAATATGATCATATTGCGAACAGTAGAAAAAGACAAGTGAAGCTTCCTGCGCTCCCCCATCGACTACCATTCGGTCGAGATTATTGATTTCTTTAGATAGAAAAAATCATCCTATTGCGTACAGTAGGAAAAGACAGGTGAAGCTTCCTGCGCTTCCCCATCGACTACCATTCCCCAAGGACAAGCAGGAATCCAAGAGCCCAAAGGCGTCTTCACACAACCATAGCAAACATAGTACCTGAGCGATCCTCTGCGTTTATTATTTTGAACCAGCGCTTTAACTTACCTTTTCCCGCAATGCACAATCGCAAGCTTTTCGTTTTAACCTTAAGCCATTCATCATATGTTATTCTACCGCCGATGCAATCTCCGGCGGGACCTACCTTAACATTACCGCATGAGCCAAAACTTTGTTTTGCGCTTTATTCCTTTGTATTTCTCTTACCGCACTTACCAACAGTTAGCTGCACCACATAGCGCACTTCGCATTGTTTACCACTTACATTACGTCATCTGAAAGTTATGTTATTTGTCGTGCAATGTGATTGTGCTATTGAACATGCTATTCACAACCATTTGAGTTTACCGTTTAGCGCCAGAAAGTTAAGATGTTTGTTTTGCGGTGCGATCGTGCCATCGCAAATCGCGCCCGCGCGTGAGTTAAGAGTTAAATTCGTCAATTTGCGATGAAGCGGCGGACGCGATGAGGTTTCAGAGCCAGAACCGATATTATTTGAAGTCCACCCTTTTATGTTCTGAACTCATTTTTACGTGTTTTTGTGTATAAACTAAAATACGGCCTGTGTGCCGATTTAATGAAGATATGTGTCTTTTGACATCCCAAGGATGAGAAGTTGTTGAACGTCTATTCAACAATGAATCACATTGATTAGATTTAGGTTTTCAGGCTACGATCATTCTTGTATTAAAACAAATTTAATCTCATTTTGTTAGAGTGAAGGAATAGAAACATAAGTTTGTTCCTCTCCTGTGTATTATGTTTCCTGAGTGGATTTGTTATTTTCCGCATTATTTTGCAGTCTCTGTCTTGTCGGGGAAACACATTTCCTCTCTTATTGTTTCATTCAATATTTCCAAGATATTGGACGGATCGTATACAAAAATTCCCTTTTGCACTTCAGGTGGGCAAGTTCCCCCTTTTAACGACACAAGATCACCACATCTGTTGCACAGTTTATTCGTGCAAGGCTTCCTTTTTACACGAGACAAGATGAGTTGGTTTGAATATCCGTTCGGTTGCATGAGGTGTTAGCCCATGTTTAAAAATATGGGAACCATTAAGCCTATTGTTGAAAATATGATAATATTATGACCATGGCCCATGGTTCAAATCTGATGATTAACTTGAAAATGAAAACCATTTCTAAGTTCAAGATGAAAACTGCTCCATGGAAACTCAACTCCTACACCCATGACCATGGTGCATGGTTCAAATCTTATGATTAACTTGAAAATTAAAACCATTTCTAAGTTGAAGATGAAAAAGTACTCCATGGAAACTCAACTCCTACACCCATTTCCATATAATGCTAGACACTCAAATCTCATGATCAAGTTGGAGATGAAAACCTCTTGTATAGTAGTAGAAAAACAGTTTCACAAAACATCCATACTTAACCCCTACCTAGAATATCGGTGAGGACATCCGAAAATACGATAATATTATGATATTCTTCCGTCGAACATTGGGACTATTAAAAGTAACATCACCTACGGTTATGACCCCAAACACTTAAATCTCATGATCAAGTTGAAGATGTAAACCTCTTGTATAGCAGTAAAACAACAGTACAAGAACATCCAAACTTAACCCCTGCAAAGAATATCAGTGAGGACATCTGAAAATTTGATAATATTATTATATTCTTCCATCAAACACCTAGACTACTAAAACTAGCGTCAAACTAGGGTTACCTCGTCTATTAAAATTTAAAATTAACGTCGAACTAGGGTTACCTCATCTAATGAAACTCACATCCACCTAGGGCTACCTCCTCTACTAAAACTCAGGTCGACCTAGGGACTCACCACCAACCTGAATTAACCCTACAACAAAACAAAATACATAATTAGCTATGCAAAATGTGTTAAAATAACCTAATTACTCGGTCATGAGGAGTTGGCTAAATTTAGAGAGTTAGTCAAGTCGAGTTAAGTCATAGTTGAATTTAGTAAGTGTGTGCATGTCAAGGTATTTTAGGAGAGTGGCTAGTCGGAAAAGGTTAAATACCCTTCACTGGGTTCATTGTAATCAAGTCATGTGAATCAAGTTGTTGACGAGGTAAATCCCCTCTGTGGACAGAGGCGATCCCACTAGCCCTAGAGTGGGTCTAGCAACAAACAAAACACGCTACGATATTGATTCCTAGTTACAAAAGACAGAGCTACGATAGATAGCCTACCTCAAGTCCTAAGCTGCTATTGTCGAAGAAGAAGTGATGTTTCCTGTTCTCAGCTTGACAGATCACAATCCTTTCGCTCACCGCGTCCGGATACTTGCACATGTGCAAGGAAAAGCGATGTCATACAACGTAATAATTCAAACATGTAACTATCAATCAGTCAGAAAAGATCGAATCAAATTGCATTACACAAATGAGCAATACAACGATGGAACCAATAACATAGTCGAGCATATATTAAAATACAAAAAAAGATTACAGCCGAGTTTCGACTTCGCGTTCTACCTTCGGCAGGGCTTCCAGCGGAGCATGTCTCACAAGGCTTTGTCGGGGATTTGGATAAGGCTCTCTCTCTTACGGGGTTCTCCTTGGCTCTGCTCTCAATAGTCGCTTAGCTATAGTTTTCTTCCCAAATGTTCAGCTATAGTTTTCTTTCCAAATGTTCAGCTAGGTTGTAAATGGAGAGGGCAGGCTTTTATAGAAGGAGAGGTTAGGATCCCTATAATCATGGGAGAGAGTCCTATCTCTTAGGAAGGTTCCATGAGAGGTGGAAAACCACTTCCCAATTAGGGAGATCCGGAGCCAAACAACCTAACCTCTTTTTGATGATTCGTTCTGAAGTTGTTAGAACCAAACTTCCGCCTTTTATTTTTTAAAAACATTCCCAAATAGGCTTGGCACGGGAAATACACAGGGACAAAGCACCAGGTGGCGCGGGCCTAGTGGGAATTTCCTAGGTCGGCGCGAGTGATGAACTGGCTGCTCGCGCCAATGCCCAAACATATGTTTTTAATGATTTTCTGAGGAAATGTCCTTCAGGAGAATTCTTTCCCTTATGCAAAAGGATGCCATCAAGGTGTTTTCAGGACATTTTACTATTCACAGGTCACAAGAATAGTCCTCCAATGTACGGGACGAGGGATTACAGGGACAATGACAAAATGCTGTGTAACAGATGCCCACTAAAGCATGAGGTCCGAGAGAGAGGGAGGGGTGAAGCGCTTTATGAGAACGCGTTCAACTTAAAACACTGTCATCGGAAGACCTGCGAGTACGAATACAACTGACATCTATGATACAAGACATGTGGTATGGGCATAGCCATCCATAAAAGAGTACATAAATAATGAGATCCAAGGTATGGACACAACCATCTAGCAAAGTAAGCATCAACAAGTAGACTCTGGTATGGTCGCAGCCATCCAATAAAAAGAGTCATGTAATAAATCATAGTAATCCACAAAGAACCAGCAACCTAGATTTCATCAGACAAAACCCAGGGTCTTGCACTCCATCTCGACCCGAACAAAGTACAAGTTCGAGCATGCGAATATGTGAGCTGAAGTCGAACATGAAAGAACATCGTTTGATTACCAGCCAATGATGAAAATTGTTAATAGGCATAAGAGAAACCACCAATAATGACAATGGCTCTTAAGGTACAAATGGTACAATCCACGAAATGTGAACAGTGATCTGGTGTCGGACACCCACGGAGTCAATCGATCGAAGGCCAATGATGCAAACCTTGCATCGAATCTGAAGAACCTACCATTGAGGCATGCATGCTCCAAGGTACCTGAAGGGAGTCTCTAGACCAATTTACCGGATAATGGGCTGAAGTCGACGGGAAGTGGCCTTGATCAAAGGTGCGCCATAATGTTTCCCACATCATCGACGCGAGACAGAGGAACATAATGTTTGTGAATCAAGCCTAACATAGAATCTGAGGAAGGTTGAAAACTTAAGAGGCAAACTTCTCTTGAACATATCGGAGGCACGACACTGGATTTGGCAGTATTTGACATCAAGGGATCTGAGGTCATGGTGACACGACAAAGAGCAGATGAGTGGTCAAAAGAGATTACCCAAACCCATGGAGGCAAGCAGATAACGAGATGAGATGTCCCCAACCCGACACGAATGCAGACAAGTGCCATGTTCAAGAGCGACATACAGCCAACACAACTACAATATTGGTTCCATTTCCCCCCACCATTTCTGGCGAGTACCCCAATTATTTTTTAAAACAAGCTTGAAGGGAATAGCATATGCTTGCGATGTAAGTTTTTCCTTCGGACAAATCCAACCTAGTACATTTAACGAGCCCTAAGAAAGAGGAACTCAAGTAATGTCATTGCGACGGAGTCCAATGTCATCAATTTTTAACGAGTCTGACAAAGGAAGAACTCGACATCTTTTCATGTTTAGAGACTTTGAAACTACAACGGAAAAGAAAACTCCAACAGTCCCTTTTCGTAGGTAGTCCCACAGACCAGAAAAGGTAGAAAACTATGTCTGGGAGAACCTCCTAGTCGCGATAGGCTAGGGTATTCCTTTTTCGTAAATAATCTATCCCAGCTCGAAAAAGGGGTAAACGTATACTGGGTAGATGTCGTTTCGCAGCCAATTTTAATGAGCTCAAAACAACAAATGACTCGGCAATATTTTCAGTTTTAGAGAGTCAGAAAAGAACTGAAAGGTGACTCCAGTCGTGACTTTTTCGTGTTTTTACCGAGTCCGAAAAAGTATAAAATACAACTCGTCTCTTCGTCAAAACCATGTGAAAAACATGTTGTTGCATAAAAAGACGCGTGTAAAACATATTCCACGAAAATAATGCCAAAATATATTGAAAAATACGTTTTAAAACCCATTTAGGACTTTGAAAAGCTATAAAAGACCAACAGTGGTAAAAATATTTACTTTTACTTTTCACTTTTACCTCGGCTAAGGTAGTCTGCAACATTATTGGCGCTAGCCTTCTTATACTTGATGTTCAAATGAAATTATTTCAGATATGTGGACCACGTCTGATGGTGATCATTCTGCAAGTTTCGTTGTGTCTGTATGAACTGCAAGGGTCGGTGGTCTGTGTGGATGACCGTTTCCTTCCCCAAAATGTAATGCTTCCATTGGCGGAAAGCCTACACAATTGAATACATTTATTTGTGTGGAGGAGGAAGAAGAATCACAGCATACAATTGTTTCTACCGGTGAACAAACAATTTTTCGAGAAATTATTTTTCCTCTTTTAAACCAGATCCTTGGTATTTCACACCTTTGATCCTTTTAGATCAAGGTCTTCAATGTTACCACACTCCTTATTACTTTCTACTAGGATTCAATATGTCTGGAATGATTTCTAGAAGTATTCCTACTGATACCTCTATGTTTTCAATCTCTCCAAAGTCATTCTTGTATGGTGGTCAATATGTTCCTCCTGCATACCAGTTGCTTCCTGGAACTTTTTCAAGAGCTTATATTTCATAAAAAACCTTTTCTATGTTGTATCTACGTCTAATTTCTAAATCTTAACAACATATTATTATATTAATATTATTTCCTATAATGTAGGCAATCCTCAAGTTAACCCAACGAGTGGTTATTATCTTCCTGGGGGAAACCATCTTATCGTCCACCTGGAGGGAAACCTTTATCTATATTATATCCTATGGTTGGAGGATAGTAGTTTTCCCTAAATTATCCAAGTTATGGTCAGATGCATCAAGATGGTAGGGGTCAACCCATTGTGTCACAACCCTTAGTTGGATCTCATTAACCACAGATGAATATAATTTATAACCCTTCATTTGTTCAATACCCTATGAAAGTTTCTCCACAAGTGCTAGATTACCAACATGTTCAACCTACTGGAAAACCTATTTAGCACATACTCATTCAAGGTATTCCAATACAATTCCAAAACCCTATCTAGGGGAATTTGCAAACACCTATTCAACAACCAACTCAGCAACTTGTTCTTAGTAGCCCACAAAATCATGTCCAGTCTATTTTACAAACATTTTTTCAACAACCAGTTCTGAGTACAACTCAAACCCCAATCTTGGGAGTGTCACAAAGAATTGTTCCAGTTATCCCTCAAATATTGAAGAAACAAAATACTCAGGATTTCCCTAGGGAATCTATTCATCTACATGGTTCTACGGTCCAGTATATACCTCAAATTCCTGTGGAACAACCTAGTATTGGATATATGCAGACACCATCTCAAGGAAAATATTTTCAAGTCCAACTGTTTAAGAGTAAATTCTTTCAAGGGAAACCTTTACAAGGCCAACCTTTTCAGAGTCAATTATTTTAAGAAAACCCTTTATAAATTCAACCATTTCAATGGAAATACTACTTCGGACAAATGGGTCAAAATCCACCTTTCTAGAGTCAACGTACCCTAGTCACACTAATCAAATTCTATCTCAACTGCACTTTGGCTTGGCTCACCCTGGTTACCCTAGAGGAATGCAAATCCCAATCGAATAGGATATTCTAGCATATCTTGGATACCCTCCTCTAGGGAATGGAATTAACCCTCAGGGTTATCAATACTTGCAACACGATTCCAACTGGAAGTAGCCGTTCATTGCAACTTTAGATTTATGAGATTTATCTCTGCTAGCCAATGATCCTATTTACTATTACTTGTTTTGGCCAGCAATTACCGCTAAGATTCCCAATGACATTCAAATTTTGAAGGAAAATCAGGATAAGACCCATCAAACCATGTGATAACTTATCATCTTTGGCGCGTGTTGAATTCGTTAATCAACGATTCCATTAGGTTACGTATTTTGCAACGAATTTTGACTTGTTCAACAAAAAAATGGTATATCGAGTTACCAAGAGCCTCTTTTCATAACTTCAATGATTTAGTAATTGCATTCTTAACACATTTTCAGTTACCGATGCAATATGATAATGGTACAAAACTTTTGACTTCCTTGAAACAATCCTCATCGACTTACATTTCTAATCGTATACATGAATGGAGACATCAACGTCGTATTGTTAATTTTTTATTCCAGATCAAATTTTGGTTGAATGGTTTATAAAATCATTTCTTTGAGTAATTACTGAAGAGGCTGCCAAAGGAGGTGTTATAACTGAAGATCAAGTAATTTCTCGTGCCCAGTATCTAGACCTTGTTTGCGCACATTCTGGCACCTTGTGTGATAAAATTCCATATTTTCCTTGCGTAGGTCAAACAACCTCAAATCCTACAGTATCTCACGCTTCTGATGGTGTGATTGGTTCTATTAGCCATCAATCTAAGAGTAAAAATAATAATTCAAAAAATACTTAGATCTTGGCTTTATAAGATTCACCCAAAAAAATATTTCTCCAGAATTACTTATGATATTAATGTCATAGATTCATCTATCGAAAAGAGTAAATCGCCCGTAAGTAAAAATAAAGGAAAAGCTAAAGTTAAAGAAAATGCTCCTTCAAAAGAGAAATCAAACAAAAAAGAGCCAAATGACGAAAAGAAAAAGACTCCTTATACTTGCCTAATTTTTTATGAATATCATTAATTATACCAAGGAATTCCCCCATCGAGTTGAGGTTTCTAAATTCGTGAAAGGTTCTCCAACTCCTAATGTTTTGAAGGATCCATTTCCTTCTCAAGACAGTCAGTTGGTTTCACATAAACCATCCTCTGTTTCCACATCGATCAATATCATGATGATGTCCTCACAAGTTATGGTAGACACAAGATCTAAATATTGCAGATATAAGGGTAATGTTGTAGATGGAAATGATGCTAGTTTACCTAGTCAGTCTTCCACATCAATTCAGATGCACAACTTTTCCCTTTTAACGACACAAGATCACCACATCTGTTGCACAGTTTATTCGTGCAAGGCTTCCTTTTTACACAAGACAAGATCATTTGGTTTGAAATTTGTTTGTGTGAGGTGTTAGCCCATGTTTAAAAATATGGGAACATTATGACCATGGCCCCCTATTCTTGAAAATATGATAATATTATGACCATGCCCATGGTTCAAATCTCATGATTAACATGAAAATGAAAACATTTCTAAGTTGAACATGGAAACTTCTCCATGGAAACTCGACTCCTACACCCATTCCATATAACGCAAGCTACTCAAATCTCATGATCAAGTTGGATTGAAAACCTCCTCTTATACAGCAGTAGAACAACAGTTTCACGAAACATCCATACTTAACCCCTACGCAGAATATCAGCAATAATATTATGATATTCTTCCAAAGAACCCTCAGACTATTACAACTAACGTCACCTAGGGTTATAACCCCAAACCATTAAATCTCATGTTCAAGTTGGAAATGAAAACCTTGTGTATAGCGATAGATAAAAAAAATAAAGGAAAATCCAAATTATTACATTCTTCCATCGAACACTAGGACTATTAAAACTAGCATCGAACTAGGGATACCTCGTCTATTAAATTTTAAAAATAACGTCGCAGTAGGGTTACCTCATCTATTAAAACTCACATCCACCTAGGGCTACCTCGTCTACTAAAACTCATGTCAACCTAGGGACTGGCCACCAACCTGAATTAACTCTACAAAAAATTATAAAAAAATTATATGTAAAAAAAAAAAAAAAAAACATAATTAGCTATGCAAAATCTGTTAAAATAAGATAATTACATAAGCATGAGGAGTTTGCAAAATTTAGAGGGTCAGTCAAGTCAAGTTAGTCATAGTCGAATTTAGTAAGTGTGTGCATGTCAAGGTATTTTAGGCGAGTGACTAGTTGGAAAAGGTTAAATACCCTTCAACAGGTTCATTGTAATTAAGTGATGTAAATCAAGTTTGTGTGATCAATATAGAAGAGAAACAACTCCTATATTTTGTGTGCGTCGAAATTGTGTTTCTCCTCTCTACCTTACAAACAAATTGGTATCAAAGATAAGGTCACAGATATTGGAGCTAAGGTCATAGAGATCAAAGCGAGGTTTTTGTAGAGTAGAGAGAGAGCATATTAGCAAAAATCTGTGAGAGAGGAGAAAAATAATTTTTTCTCTTGATTGACGCTATGACACACCTCACAAATAGCATGCAGGGTGTTATAACTTACTAGAGCTTAGTAGCGAGCTGCATTACGGATCATAGGAATGTGAGTTCCCTTATTCATTGAGAGCATTAGAGAAATAAAGCAATAATTCTTGGTTGTACACTTCGTTAGTATGAAGGTGCTCCCCAAGTCAAGCCGCGTTAACTAAATAAAAATCGTTGTTTAAAGGCCCAAAGTAAAACAATTGAAAAGGTTTCAATTATTATTATTATTGAATTTTAAGGTCATAGCCAAGCCAGACACAAAATTGGTGTATGATACCCACTTGTTTGTGGGACAATGGACCCACCTCCGCGCAACAATTTCACTATTAAGTATACGAAGGCATACATACTCTACCCCCCTCTGGTTTCGAACATGCGACCTCTTAGGAGGAAACAAATGCTCTTAACCATTAGGCCCACTCAAGCTGTATATATCATGATTTCATACATCGTGACAGGTTATATATATCATGAGACTAATATAAAGGATTTTTTGAATATTGAAAGGGATTTGGCCTTAATATTTCAAGAGAGTAATTTTTTTTAATGAAAAAATATTTCTTCATGGGATGAAATTATATTAAAAGGTGCTTTAAGAAGGTTTTCATATAAAGCTTGTGTTTTGAGGTCACGGTTTTACAAGATTTATAAAAGGAGAAGAGGTTTGTCATGAAAGAATTTTTTTTGGAACATATTATGTGGTTTTTTATTTTCATATTGAAAGAAGGGAATTAAAAATAGGCAAATAATTTTACTGAACATGAGGGTTTAGGCTTTGCAAAGTCCTTTAGTCTATGAAAATTATCTAGTGTTTTTTCAAGCATTACAGTATTTTGTGTGAAGATTGTGCCTTAATGGGGCGCACATTGAAAATCATATTTTTTTTCATGGGAAATATGGAAGATAGCCTAATGCAATCATACAAGCAAGGATAATACATAGGAAATACAACAGTCATTGGTCGAAAATCATGACTGAAGAATACAAGGAAAATAGATAAAAATAACGAGCAGAGAATGTTTCTGTCTTTAGAGAGGTTCAGGATGCAGGCAATGAACAGAGAAGTCTAGCAAAATACAATGACGAAATCGAGGTTCATTTGTGTAGCATGGATCTCCTACCACCTCTTATGTTTACTGATGCCCTAGCTTTGAGTTTCATTCAACAAGCAACAGATGAATGCTTATGTGCAAGGTATAAAAAATTACAACTTCCAAGGAAGCGTGGAATATCTTGAAAGAATAATTTTGTCCAAGGGGGAGTGACATGCAACAAAAATATGTGTCATAGTCTGTTGAGTTAGCCGCAGATATGAGAGTAGATGAGCAAGACTCTATGACGACAACGGAGCTTGGAGAATCCCACTAAAAAGTGGAAGATCACCTTGAAGACTATAAAATTGAAACCCTTTATGCAAGCATGCATATGGATGAATAAGATGCAACAAAGATTGAAAAGGGAGAAGCTAAAGCCTCCGTATGTGAAGTAGAGCAAGAGCATATCTATTCTCAAGCACTCCACTATAACGTGGGTGGTAGAGATGATGGTGAATCCAACTGTGATGAAACATATGTGGATGATGACTACAAAGTGAGATGTGAATTGGTGAATCCATCCACAACTGATGAATTTGGTGTAGTTGAAATTTTCAATGAGCACATGCATGCCAGATATCTCACCATAGGGTGGACGAACATTATGTTGACGATATGTGTGGTTTCTTTTTTGAAAGAAGGATTGATTATGGTAATATTGTAAGCACCATGTTTGATAAAACATTGAATGTTGAAGCTTCGTTTGTAGAAACAATATATGAAGCAGTTGGAACAACTCACGAAGCAGTACATTATCTAGCAGCAGCCGATGATTAAGAAGAGGATAAAGTGATTAAATATTTTTTATGAGAATGTCCACTAACAAAATAAAAGTGGAAGAAAACCTCCATGCAGTGGAAAAGAAGGCAGGAAAGGAAGAGGTAGATCAGAAATATCTCACTAAAGAACATAATAAAGATGTTTTTAACATTATTTTTTAATATTCTTGTGCTCAAAATAGCATGGAAGCAGAACTTGAAATAAAGGTTGTTAATAAGTTTGATGCAGATTTGAAGCTCATTGAAGAATGGATTCAGAATCCAAATTGAACAAATTGATGTGAGTCTTACAGCAGCAGGTGGAATAAAATACTTAATTGAAGTTGTGAATAATGATCTTGAGTGTGCGTAGCACATGGTGACGAAAGTGAAGAGAATGATATGGACATTTTTGGAAACAAGGAATAATGCATTAAAACCATTTGTCAAGAAGAGATACAATTCAATTATCAACACATATGGATGAAAGAAAGTCAGGAATATGAAGCACAAGAAGCAGAGCGAAGAAGACAGTTTGAAGATGTAATGTTGTGTCATCAGTCCATGGTTTGAAGAGGAAGGTGTAGAAGAGAAGATGAGATTGTTTTTCAACAACAAATCAAGAAAAGTCAATGAAAAGTGGCAGCAACAGCAAGTAAAAAAATATGGAGCCTTAACGACACAAGATCACCACATCTGTTGCACAGTTTATTCGCGCAAGGCTTCCTTTTTACACAAGACAAGATGAGTTGGTTTGAAGATCTGTTTGGTTGCATGAGGTGTTAGCCCATGTTTATTCGTATTGTGTTCCCTTTCTATTCAATGCTAGATGCAAGACATCCCTTTCACCAAAACAAGATTCATATATGTTGGAGCATTTATATACAGAGATTTTCCCTTTATTCCATGTATCTTGGATGGTTTATTCGTATCCTGTTCCCTTTCTATTCATTGCTAGATGCAAGACATCCCTTTCACACCAAAACAAGATTCATATATGTTGGAGGATTTATATACAGAGATTTTCCCTTTTACTTTGGATGCTAGATGCAAGATTTTTGACTTGCACCTTTTATGCCACACAAGAACTATCGCATTGGAATTATACTCCTAATCACCGCCATAAATGAGAAGTGGCAATAGTCTACACTTCATCAATTTTGTGTAGAGAAGGAAAAGCAAGGGTTCAAGAGCCCGAAGGCATCTTCACACAACCACAGCAAACAGAGTACCTGAGCGATCCTCTGCGTTTATTATTTTGAACCACCACTTTAACTTACCTTTTCCCGCAACGCAGAATCGCAAGCTTTTCGTTTTAACTTTAATCCATTCACCATATGTTATTCTACCGCCAATGCAATCTCTGGCGAGACCTACCTTAACCTTACCACATGAGCCAAAACTTTATTTTGCGCCTTATTCATTTTCATTTCCCTTACCGCACTTACCAACAGTTAGTTGCATCACATAGTGCACTTCACATTGTTTCGCAGTTACATTCCGCCATCTGCAAGTTATGTTATTTGTTGTGAAATGTGATTGTGCTATTGCACATCCTATTCGCAACCATTTGAGTTTATCGTTTAGCGCCAGAAAGTTAAGATGTTTGTTTTGCAGTGCGATCGTGCCATCGCAGATCGCGCCTGCATGTATTTAAGTTTACCCGTGTTCGCGCCAGTTAAGAGTTAAGTTTGTCGATCTGTGATGAAGCGTCGGACGCGATGAGGTTTCAGAGCCGGAACTGATATTATTTGAAGTCCACCCTTTTATGTTTTGAACGCGTTTTTACGTGTTTTTGTGTATAAACTAAAATACGGCCTGCGTGCCAATTTAATGAAGATATGTGTCTTTTGACATCCCAAGGACGAGAAGTTGTTGAACATCTGTTCAGCGATGAACCACATTGATTAGATTTAGGTTTTCATGCTACGATCATTCTTGTATTAAAAAAATGTAATCTTATTTTGTTAGAGTGAAGGAATAGAAACATAAGTTTGTTCCTCTCCTGTGTATTATGTTTCCTGTGTGGATTTGTTATTTTCCGCATTATTTTGCAGTCTCTATCTTGTCGGGGAAACACATTTCCTCTCTTATTGTTTCGTTCAATATTTCCAAGATAATGGACGGATTGTATACAAAAATTCCCTTTTGCACTTCAGGTGGGCAACTTCCCCCTTTTAACGACACAAGATCACCACATCTGCTACACAGTTTATTCGCGAAAGGCTTCCTTTTTACACGAGACAAGATGAGTTGGTTTGAAGATTCATTTGGTTGCAGGAGGTGTTAGCCCATGTTTAAAAATATGGGAACCATTAAGCCTATTGTTGAAAATATGATAATATTATGACCATGGCCCATGGTTCAAATCTGATGATTAACTTGAAAATGAAAACCATTTCTAAGTTCAAGATGAAAACTGCTCCATGGAAACTCAACTCCTACACCCATGACCATGGTGCATGGTTCAAATCTTAGGACTAACTTGAAAATGAAAACCATTTCTAAGTTGAAGATGAAAAAGTACTCCATGGAAACTCAACTCCTACACCCATTTCCATATAATGCTAGACACTCAAATCTCATGATCAAGTTGGAGATGAAAACCTCTTGTATAGTAGTAGAAAAACAGTTTCACGAAACATCCATACTTAACCCCTACCTAGAATATCGGTGAGGACATCCGAAAATACGATAATATTATGATATTCTTCCGTCGAACATTGGGACTATTAAAAGCAACATCACCTACGGTTATGGCCCCAAACACTTAAATCTAATGATCAAGTTGAAGATGTAAACCTCTTGTATAGCAGTAAAACAACAGTACAAGAACATCCAAACTTAACCCCTGCAAAGAATATCAGTGAGGACATCTGAAAATTTGATAATATTATTATATTCTTCCATCAAACACCTAGACTACTAAAACTAGCGTCAAACTAGGGTTACCTCGTCTATTAAAATTTAAAATTAACGTCGAACTAGGGTTACCTCATCTAATGAAACTCACATCCACCTACGGCTACCTCCTCTACTAAAACTCAGGTCGACCTAGGGACTCACCACCAACCTGAATTAACCCTACAACAAAAACAAAATACATAATTAGT
The DNA here is from genome assembly GCA_034641835.2 of Pinus albicaulis. Taxonomy (NCBI): domain Eukaryota; kingdom Viridiplantae; phylum Streptophyta; class Pinopsida; order Pinales; family Pinaceae; genus Pinus; species Pinus albicaulis. The sequence goes on along the minus strand of CM076577.1, from coordinate 986,819,805 downwards.
TATGCAAAATGTGTTAAAATAAGCTAATTACTCGATCATGAGGAGTTGGCTAAATTTAGAGAGTCAGTCAAGTCGAGTTAAGTCATAGTTGAATTTAGTAAGTGTGTGCATGTCAAGGTATTTTAGGAGAGTGGCTAGTCGGAAAAGGTTAAATACCCTTCACTGGGTTCATTGTAATCAAGTCATGTGAATCAAGTTGTTGACGAAGTAAATCCCCTCTGTGGACAGAGGCAATCCCACTAGCCCTAGAGTGGGTCTAGCAACAAACAAAACACGCTACGATATCGATTCCTAGTTACAAAAGACAGAGCTACGATAGATAGCCTACCTCAAGTCCTACGCTGCTATTGTCGAAGAAGAAGTGATGTTTCCCGTTCTCAACTTGACAGATCACAATCCTTTCGCTCACCGCATTTGGATACTTGCACATGTGCAAGGAAAAGCGACAGCATACAACGTAATAATTCAAACATGTAACTATCAATCAGTCAGAAAAGATCGAATCAAATTGCATTACACAAATGAGCAATACAACGATGGAACCAATAACATAGTCGAGCATATATTAAAATACAAAAAAAAGATTACAACCGAATTTCGACTTCGCGTTCTACCTTCGGCAGTGCTTCCAGTGGAGCATGTCTCACAAGGCTTTGTCGGGGATTTGGATAAGGCTCTCTCTCTTACGGGGTTCTCCTTGGCTCTGCTCTCAATAGTCGCTCAGCTATAGTTTTCTTCCCAAATTTTCAACTATAGTTTTCTTTCCAAATGTTCAGCTAGGTTGTAAATGGAGAGGGCAGGCTTTTATAGAAGGAGAGGTTAGGATCCCTATAATCATGGGGGAGAGTCCTATCTCTTAGGAAGGTTCCATGAGAGGTGGAAAACCACTTCCCAATTAGGGAGATCTGGAGCCAAACAACCTAACCTCTTTTTGATGATTTGTTCTGAAGTTGTTAGAACCAAACTTCTGCCTTTTATTTTTTAAAAACATTCCCAAATAGGCTTGGCGCGGGCAATACACAGGGACAGAGCACCAGGTGGCGCGGGCCTAGTGGGAATTTCCTAGGTCGGCGCGAGTGATGAACTGGCTGCTCGCGCCAATGCCCAAACATATGTTTTTAATGATTTTCTGAGGAAATGTTCTTCAGGAGAATTCTTGCCCTTATGCAAAAGGATGCCATCAAGGTGTTTTCAGGACATTTTACTGTTCACAGGTCACGAGAATATTCCTCCAATGTACGGGACGAGGGATTACAGGGATGATGACAAAATGTTGTGTAACAGATGCCCACTAAAGCATGAGGTCTGAGAGAGAGGGAGGGGTGAAGCGCTTTATGAGAACGCGTTCAACTTAAAACACTGTCATCGGAAGACCTGCGAGTACGAATACAACTGACATCTCTGATACAAGACATGTGGTATGGGCGCAGCCATCCATAAAAGAGTACAAAAATAATGAGATCCAAGGTATGGACACAACCATCTAGCAAAGTAAGCATCAACAAGTAGACTCTGGTATGGTCGCAGCCATCCAATAAAAAGAGTCATGTAATAAATCATAGTAATCCACAAAGAACCAACAACCTAGATTTCATCAGACAAAACCCAGGGTCTTGCGCTCCATCTCGACCCGAACAAAGTACAAGTTCGAGCATGCGAATATGTGAGCTGAAGTCGAACATGCAAGAACATCGTTTGATTACCAACCAATGATGAAAATTGTTAATAGGCGCAAGAGAAACCACCAATAATGACAATGGCTCTTAAGGTACAAATGGTACAATCCACGAAATGTCAACAGTGATCTGGTTTCGGACACCCACGGAGTCAATCGATCGAAGGCCAATGATGAAAACCTTGCGTCGAATGTGAAGAACCTGCCATTGAGGCATGCAGGCTCCAAGGTACCTGAAGGGAGTCTCTAGACCAATTTCTCGGATAATGAGCTGAGGTCGACGGGAAGTGGCCTTGATCGAAGGTGCGCCATAATGTTTCCCACATCATCAACGCGAGACAGAGGAACATAATGTTTGTGAATCAAGACTAACATAGAATCCGAGGAAGGTTGAAAACTTCAGAGGCAAACTTCTCTTGAACATATCGGCGGCACGACACTGGATTTTGGCAGTATTTGACATCAAGGGATCTGAGGTCATGGTGACACAGCAAAGAGCAGATGAGTGGTCAAAAGAGATTACCCAAACCCATGGAGGCAAGCAGATAACGAGATGAGATGTCCCCAACCCGACACGAATGCAGACAAGTGCCATGTTCAAGAGCGACATACAGCCAACACGACTACAATATTGGTTCCATTTTCCCCCACCATTTCTGGCGAGTACCCCAATTATTTCTTAAAACAAGCTTGAATGGAATAGCATATGCTTGCGATGTAAGTTTGTCCTTCGGACAAATCCAACCTAGTACATTTAACGAGCCCTAAGAAGGAGGAACTCAAGTAATGTCATTGCGACGAAGTCCATTGTCATCAGTTTTTAACGAGTCTGACAAAGGAAGAACTCGGCGTCTTTTCATGTTTAGAGAGTTTGAAACGACAACGGAAAAGAAAACTCCAGCAGTCCCTTTTCGTAGGTAGTCCCACAGACCCGAAAAGGTAGAAAACTATGTCTGGGACAACCTCCTAGTCGCGATAGGCTAAGGTATTCCTTTTTCGTAAATAATCTATCCCAGCTCGAAAAAGGGGTAAACGTATACTGGGTAGATGTCGGTTCGCAGCCAATTTTAATGAGCTCAAAACAACAAGCGACTCGACAATCTTTTCAGTTTTAGAGAGTCAGAAAAAAGCTGAAAGGTGACTCCAGTCGTGACTTTTTCGTGTTTTTACCAAGTCCGAAAAAGTATAAAATACAACTCGTCTCTTCGTCAAAACCATGTGAAAAACATGTTGTTGCACAAAAAGACGCGTGTAAAACATATTCCACGAAAATAATGCGAAAATATATCGAAAAATATGTTTTAAAACCCATTTAGGACTTTGAAAAGCTATAAAAGACCAACAGTGGTAAAAATATTTACTTTTACTTTTCACTTTTATCACGGCTAAGGTAGTCTGCAACATTATTGGTGCTAGCCTTCTTATACTTGATGTTCAAATGAAATTATTTCAGATATGTGGACCACGTCTGATGGTGATCATTCTGCAAGTTCCGTTGTGTCTCTATGAACTGCAAGGGTTAGTGGTCTGTGTGAATGTCGTTTCCTTCCCCAAAATGTAATGCTTCCATTGGCGGCAAGCCTACACAATTGAATACATTTATTTGTGCGGAGGAGGAAGAAGAATCACATCATACAATTGTTTCTACCGGTGAACAAACAATTTTTCGAGAAATTATTTTTCCTCTTTTAAACCAGATCCTTGGTATTTCACACCTTTGATCCTTTTAGATCAAGGTCTTCAATGTTACCACACTCCTTATTACTTTCTACTAGGATTCAATATGTCTGGAATGATTTCTAGAAGTATTCCTACTGATACCTCTATGTTTTCAATCTCTCCAGAGTCATTCTTGTATGGTGGTCAATATGTTCCTCCTGCATACCAGTTGCTTCCTGGAACTTTTTCAAGAGCTTATATTTCATAAAAAACCTTTTCTATGTTGTATCTACCTCTAATTTCTAAATCTTAACAACATATTATTATATTAATATGATTTCCTATAATGTAGGCAATCCTCAAGTTAACCCAACGGGTGGTTATTATCTTCTTGGGGGAAACCATCTTATCGTCCACTTGTAGGGAAACCTTTATCTATATTATATCATATGGTTGGAGGATAGCAGTTTTCCATAAATTATCCAAGTTATGGTCAGATGCCTCAATATGGTAGGGGTCAACCCATTGTGTCACAACCCTTATTTGGCTCTCATTAACCACAGATGAATATAATTTATAACCCTTCATTTGTTCAATACCCTATGAAAGTTTCTCCACAAGTGCTAGATTACCAACATGTTCAACCTACTGGAAAACCTATTTAGCACATACTCATTCAAGGTATTCCAATACAATTCCAAAACCCTATCTAGGGGAATTTGCAAACACCTATTCAACAACCAACTCAGCAACTTGTTCTTAGTAGCCCACAAAATCATGTCCAATCTATTTTACAAACATTTTTTCAACAACCAGTTCTGAGTACAACTCAAACCCCAATCTTGGGAGTGTCACAAAGAATTGTTCCAGTTATCCCTCAAATATTGAAGAAACAAAATACTCAGGATTTCACTAGGGAATCTATTCATCTACATGGTTCCACGGTCCAGTATATACCTCAAATTCCTGTGGAACAACCTAGTATTGGATATATGCAGACACCATCTCAAGGAAAATATTTTCAAGTCCAACCGTTTAAGAGTAAATTCTTTCAAGGGAAACCTTTACAAGGCCAACCTTTTCAGAGTCAATTATTTCAAGAAAACCCTTTATAAATTCAACCATTTCAATGGAAATACTACTTCGGACAAATGGGTCAAAATCCACCTTTCTAGAGTCAACATACCCTAGTCACACTAATCAAATTCTATCTCAACTGCACTTTGGCTTGGCTCACCCTGGTTACCCTAGAGGAATGCAAATCCCAATCGAATAGGCTGTTCTAGCATATCTTGGATACCCTCCTCTAGGGAATGGAATTAACCCTCAGGGTTATCAATATTTGCAACAGGATTCCAACTGGAAGTAACCGTTCATTGCAACTTTAGATTTATGAGATTTATCTCTGCTAGCCAATGATCCTATTTACTATTACCTGTTTTGGCCAGCAATTACCGCTAAGATTCCCAACGACATTCAAATTTTGAAGGAAAATCAGGATAAGACCCATCAAACCATGTGATAACTTATCATCTTTGGTGCGTGTTGAATTCGTTAATCGACGATTCCATTAGGTTACGTATTTTGCAATGAATTTTAGCTTGTTCAACAAAAAAATGGTATATCGAATTACCAAGAGCCTCTTTTCATAACTTTAATGACTTAGCAATTGCATTCTTAACACATTTTCAGTTACCGATGCGATATGATACTGGTACAAAACTTTTGACTTCCTTGAAACAATCCTCATCGACTTACATTTCTAATCGTATACATGAATGGAGACATCAACGTCATCTTGTTAATTTTTTATTCCAGATCAGATTTTGGCTGAATGGTTTATAAAATCATGTCTTCGAATAATTACTGAAGAGGCTACCAAAGGAGGTGTTATAACTGAAGATCAAGTAATTTTTCGTGCTCAGTATCTAGACCTTGTTTGCGCACATTCTGGCACCTTGTGTGATAAAATTCCATGTTTTCCTTGCCTAGGTTAAACAACCTCAAATCCTATAGTATCTCACGCTTCTGATGGTGTGATTGGTTCTATTAGCCATCAATCTAAGAGTAAAAATAATAATTCCAAAAATACTTAGATCTTGGCTTTATAAGATTCACCCAAAAAAATCCTTCTCCAGAATTACTTATGATATTAATGTCATAGATTCATCTATCGAAAAGAGTAAATCGCCCGTAAGTAAAAATAAGGAAAAGCTAAAGTTAAAGAAAATGCTCCTTCAAAAGAGAAATCAAACAAAAAAGAGCCAAATGAAGAAAAGAAAAAGACTCGTTATCCTTGCCTAATTTTTTATGAATATCATTAATTACACCAAGAAATTCCCCCATAGAGTTGAGGTTTCTAAATTCGTGAAAGGTTCTCCAACTCCTAATGTTTTGAAGGATCCATTTCCTTCTCAAGACAGTTAGTTGGTTTCACATAAACCATCCTCTGTTTCCACATCGATCAATATCATGTTGATGTCCTCACAAGTTATGGTAGACACAAGATCTAAATATTGCAGATATAAGGGTCATGTTGTAGATGGAAATGATGCTAGTTTACCTAGTCAGTCTTCCACATCAATTCAGATGCACAACTTCCCCCTTTTAACAACACAAGATCACCACATCTGTTGCACAGTTTATTCGTGCAAGGCTTCCTTTTTACACAAGACAAGATCATTTGGTTTGAAATTTGTTTGTGTGAGGTGTTAGCCCATGTTTAAAAATATGGGAACATTATGACCATGGCCTCCTATTCTTGAAAATATGATAATATTATGACCATGCCCATGGTTCAAATCTCATGATTAACTTGAAAATGAAAACATTTCTAAGTTGAACATGGAAACTTCTCCATGGAAACTCGACTCCTACACCCATTCCATATAACGCAAGCTACTCAAATCTCATGATCAAGTTGGATTGAAAACCTCCTCTTATACAGCAGTAGAACAACAGTTTCACGAAACATCCATACTTAACCCCTACGCAGAATATCAGCAATAATATTATGATATTCTTCCAAAGAACCCTCAGACTATTACAACTAACGTCACCTAGGGTTATAACCCCAAACCATTAAATGTCATGTTCAAGTTGGAAATGAAAACCTTGTGTATAGCGATAGATAAAAAAAATAAAGGAAAATCCAAATTATTACATTCTTCCATCGAACACTAGGACTATTAAAACTAGCATCGAACTAGGGATACCTCGTCTATTAAATTTTAAAAATAACGTCGCAGTAGGGTTACCTCATCTATTAAAACTCACATCCACCTAGGGCTACCTCGTCTACTAAAACTCATGTCAACCTAGGGACTGGCCACCAACCTGAATTAACTCTACAAAAAATTATAAAAAAATTATATGTAAAAAAAAAAAAAAAAAACATAATTAGCTATGCAAAATCTGTTAAAATAAGATAATTACATAAGCATGAGGAGTTTGCAAAATTTAGAGGGTCAGTCAAGTCAAGTTAGTCATAGTCGAATTTAGTAAGTGTGTGCATGTCAAGGTATTTTAGGCGAGTGACTAGTTGGAAAAGGTTAAATACCCTTCAACGGGTTCATTGTAATTAAGTGATGTAAATCAAGTTTGTGTGATCAATATAGAAGAGAAACAACTCCTATATTTTGTGTGTGTCGAAATTGTGTTTCTCCTCTCTACCTTACAAACAAATTGGTATCAAAGATAAGGTCACAGATATTAGAGATAAGGTCATAGAAATCAAAGCGAGGTTTTTGTAGAGCAGAGGGAGAGCATATTAGCAAAAATCTGTGAGAGAGGAGAAAATTAATTTTTTCTCTTGATTGACGCTATGACACACCTCACAAATAGCATGCAGGGTGTTATAACTTACTAGAGCTCAGTAGCGAGCTGCATTACGGATCGTAGGAATGTGAGTTCCCTTATTCATTGAGAGCATTAGAGAAATAAAGCAATAATTCTTGGTTGTACACTTCGTTAGTATGAAGGTGCTCCCCAAGTCAAGCCGCGTTAACTAAATAAAAATCGTTGTTTAAAGGCCCAAATTCAAACAATTGAAAAGGTTTCAATTATTATTATTATTGAATATTAAGGTCATAGCCAAGCCAGACACAAAATTAGTGTATGAGACCCACTTGTTTGTGGGACAAGGGACCCACCTCCACGCAACAATTTCACTATTAAGTATACGAAGGCATACATACTCTAACCCCCTCTGGTTTCGAACATGCGACCTCTTAGGAGGAAACAAATTCTCTTAACCATTAGGCCCACTCAAGCTATATATCTCATGATTTCATACATCGTGACGGGTTATATATATCATGAGACTAATATAAAGGATTTTTTGAATATTGAAAGGGATTTGGCCTTAATATTTCAAGAGAGTAATTTTTTTTAATGAAAAAATATTTCTTCATGGGATGAAATTATATTAAAAGGTGCTTTAAGAAGGTTTTCATATAAAGCTTGTGTTTTGAGGTCACGGTTTTACAAGATTTATAAAAGGAGAAGAGTTTTGTCATGAAAGAATTTTTTTTGGAACATATTCTGTGGTTTTTTATTTTCATATTGAAAGAAGGGAATTAAAAATAGGCAAAGAATTTTACTGAACATGAGGGTTTAGGCTTTGCAAAGTCCTTTAGTCTATGAAAATTATCTAGTGTTTTTTCAAGCATTACAGTATTTTGTGTGAAGATTGTGCCTTAATGGGGCGCACATTGAAAATCATATTTTTTTTCATGGGAAATATGGAAGATAGCCTAATGCAATCATACAAGCAAGGATAAGACATAGGAAATACAACAGTAATTGGTCGAAAAGCACGACTGAAGAATACTAAGAAAATAGATAAAAAGAACGAGCAGAGAATGTTTCTGTCTTTAGAGAGGTTCAGGATGCAGGCAATGAACAGAGAAGTCTAGAAAAATACAATGATGAAATCGAGGTTCATTGGTGTAGCATGGATCTCCTACCACCTCCTATGTTTCCTGATGCCCAAGCTTTGAGTTTCATTCAACAAGCAACGGATGAATGCTTACGTGCAAGGTATAAAAAATTACAACTTCCAAGGAAGCATGGAATATCTTGAAAGAACAATTTTGTTCAAGGGGGAGTGACATGCAACAAAAAGATGTGTCACAGTCTGTTGAGTTAGCTGCAGCTATGAGAGTAGATGAGCAAGACTCTATGACGACAACGGAGCTTGGAGAATCCCACTAAAAAGTGGAAGATCACCTTGAAGACTATAAAATTGAAACCCTTTATGCAAGCATGCATATGGATGAATAAGATGCAACAAATATTGAAAAGGGAGAAGCTAAAGCCTCCGTATGTGAAGTAGAGCAAGAGCATATCTATTCTCAAGCACTCCACTATAACGTGGGTGGTAGAGATGATGGTGAATCCAACTGTGATGAAACATATGTGGATGATGACTGCAAAGTGAGATGTGAATTGGTGAATCCATCCACAACCGATGAATTTGGTGAAGCTGAAATTGTCAATGAGCACATGCATGCTCATATATCTCACCATAGGGTGGACGAACATTATGTTGATGATATGTGTGGTTTCTTTTTTGAAAGAAGGATTGATTATGGTAATATTGTAAGCACCATGTTTGATAAAAAATTGAATGTTGAAGCTTCCTTTGTAGAAACAATATATGAAGCAGTTGGAACAACTCACGAAGCAGTACATTATCTAGCAGCAGCCGATGATTAAGAAGAGGATAAAGTGATTAAATATTTTTTATGAGAATTTCCACTAACAAAATAAAAGTGGAAGAAAACCTCCATGCAGTGGAAAAGAAGGTAGGAAAGGAAGAGGTAGATCAGAAATATCTCACTAAAGAACATAATAAAGATGTTTTTAACATTCTTTTTTAATATTCTTGTGCTCAAAATAGCATGGAAGTAGAACTTGAAATCAAGGTTGTTAATAATTTTGATGCAGATTTGAAGCTCATTGAAGAATGGATTCAGAACCCAAATTGAACAAATTGATGTGAGTCTTACAGCAGCAGGTGGAATAAAATACTTAATTGAAGTTGTGAATAATGATCTTGAGTGTGCATAGCACATGGTGACGAAAGTGAAGAGAATGATATGGGCGTTTTTGGAAACAAGGAATAATGCATTAAAACCATTTGTCAAGAAGAGATACAATTCAATTATCAACACATATGGATGAAAGAAAGTCAGGAATATTAAGCAGAAGAAGCAGAGCGAAGAAGACAGTTTGAAGATGTAATGTTGTGTCATCAGTCCATGGTTTGAAGAGGAAGGTGTAGAAGAGAAGATGAGATTTTTTTTCAACAAAAAATCAAGAAAAGTCAAATAAAAGTGGCAGCAACAGCAAGTAAAAAAATATGGAGCCTTAACGACACAAGATCACCACATCTGTTGCACAGTTTATTCGCGCAAGGCTTCCTTTTTACACACGACAAGATGATTTGGTTTGAAGATCTGTTTGGTTGCATGAGGTGTTAGCCCATGTTTATTCGTATCGTGTTCCCTTTCTATTTGTTGCTAGATGCAAGACATCCCTTTCACCAAAACAAGATTCATATATGTTGGAGCATTTATATACAGAGATTTTCCCTTTATTCCATGTGTCTTGGATGGTTTATTCGTATCATGTTCCCTTTATATTCATTGCTAGATGCAAGACATCCCTTTCACACCAAAACAAGATTCATATATGTTGGAGGATTTATATATAGAGATTTTCCCTTTTACTTTGGATGCTAGATGCAAGATTTTCGACTTGCACCTTTTATGCCACACAAGAACTATCGCATTGGAATTATACTCCCAATCACTGCCATAAATGAGAAGTGGCAATAGTCTACACTTCATAAATTTTGTGTAGAGAAGGACAAGCAAGGGTTCAAGAGCCCGAAGGCGTCTTCACACAACCACAGCAAATAGAGTACCCGAGCGATCCTCTGCGTTTATTATTTTGAACCACCGCTTTAACTTACCTTTTCCCGCAATGCACAATCGCAAGCTTTTCATTTTAACCTTAAGCCATTCACCATATGTTATTCTACCGCCGATGCAATCTCTGGCGGGACCTACCTTAACCTTACCACATGAGCCAAAACTTTATTTTGCGCCTTATTCCTTTGCATTTCCCTTACTGCACTTACCAACAGTTAGCTGCATCACATAGTGCACTTCACATTGTTTCGCAGTTACATTCCACCATCTGCAAGTTATGTTATTTGTCGTGAAATGTGATTGTGCTATTGCACATCCTATTCGCAACCATTTGAGTTTATCTTTTAGCGCCAGAAAGTTAAGATGTTTGTTTTGCAGTGCGATCGTGCCATCGCAGATCGCGCCTGCAAGTATTTAAGTTTACCCGTGTTCGCGCCAGTTAAGAGTTAAGTTTGTCGATCTGCGATGAAGCGTCGGATGTGATGAGGTTTCAGAGCCGGAATTGATATTATTTTAAGTCCACCCTTTTATGTTTTGAACGCGTTTTTACGTGTTTTTGTGTATAAACTAAAATACGGCCTGCGTGCTGATTTAATGGAGATATGTGTCTTTTGACATCCCAAGGACAAGAAGTTGTTGAACATCTGTTCAGCGATGAATCACATTGATTAGATTTAGGTTTTCAGGCTACGATAATTCTTGTATTAAAAAAATGTAATCTTATTTTGTTAGAGTAAAGGAATAGAAACATAAGTTTGTTCCTCTCCTGTGTATTATGTTTCCTGTGTGGATTTGTTATTTTCCGCATTATTTTGCAGTCTCTGTCTTTTCGGGGAAACACATTTCCTCTCTTATTGTTTCGTTCAATATTTCCAAGATATTGGACGAATCATATACAAAAATTCCCTTTTGCACTTCAGGTGGGCAACTTCCCCCTTTTAATGACACAAGATCACCACATCTGCTGCACAGTTTATTCGCGAAAGACTTCCTTTTTACACGAGACAAGATGAGTTGGTTTGAAGATTCGTTTGGTTGCATGAGGTGTTAGCCCATGTTTAAAAATATGGGAACCATTAAGCCTATTGTTGAAAATATGATAATATTATGACCATGGCCCATGGTTCAAATCTGATGATTAACTTGAAAATGAAAACCATTTCTAAGTTCAAGATGAAAACTGCTCCATGGAAACTCAACTCCTACACCCATGACCATGGTGCATGGTTCAAATCTTATGATTAACTTGAAAATGAAAACCATTTCTAAGTTGAAGATGAAAAAGTACTCCATGGAAACTCAACTCCTACACCCATTTCCATATAATGCTAGACACTCAAATCTCATGATCAAGTTGGAGATGAAAACCTCTTGTATAGTAGTAGAAAAATAGTTTCACGAAACATCCATACTTAACCCCTACCTAGAATATCGGTGAGGACATCCGAAAATACAATAATATTATGATATTCTTCCGTCGAACATTGGGACTATTAAAAGCAACATCACCTACGGTTATGACCCTAAACACTTAAATCTCATGATCAAGTTGAAGATGTAAACCTCTTGTATAGCAGTAAAACAACAGTACAAGAACATCCAAACTTAACCCCTGCAAAGAATATCAGTGAGGACATCTGAAAATTTGATAATATTATTATATTCTTCCATCAAACACCTAGACTACTAAAACTAGCGTCAAACTAGGGTTACCTCGTCTATTAAAATTTAAAATTAACGTCGAACTAGGGTTACCTCATCTAATGAAACTCACATCCACCTAGGGCTACCTCCTCTACTAAAACTTAGGTCGACCTAGGGACTCACCACCAACCTGAATTAACCCTACAACAAAAAAAAAATGCATAATTAGCTATGCAAAATGTTTTAAAATAAGCTAATTACTCGGTCATGAGGAGTTGGATAAATTTAGAGTCAGTCAAGTCGAGTTAAGTCATAGTCGAATTTATTAAGTGTGTGCATGTCAAGGTATTTTAGGAGAGTGGCTAGTCGGAAAAGGTTAAATACCCTTCACTGGGTTCATTGTAATCAAGTCATGTGAATCAAGTTGTTGATGAGGTAAATCCCCTCTGTGGACAGAGACGATCCCACTAGCCCTAGAGTGGGTCTAGCAACAAACAAAACACGCTACGATATCGATTCCTAGTTACAAAAGACAAAGCTACGATAGATAGCCTACCTCAAGTCCTACGCCGCTATTGTCGAAGAAGAAGTGATGTTTCCCGTTCTCAGCTTGACAGATCACAATCCTTTCACTCACCGCGTCCGGATACTTGCACATGTGCAAGGAAAAGCGACGGCATACAACATAATAATTCAAACATGTAACTATCAATCAATCGGAAAAGATCGAATCAAATTGCATTACACAAATGAGCAATACAACGATGGAACCAATAACATAGTCGAGCATATATTAAAATACAAAGAAAGATTACAACCGAGTTTCGACTTCGCGTTCTACCTTCGGCAGGGCTTCCAGCAGAGCATGTCTCACAAGGCTTTGTCGGGGATTTGGATAAGGCTCTCTCTCTTACGGGGTTCTCCTTGGCTCTGCTCTCAATAGTCGCTCAGCTATAGTTTTCTTCCCAAATGTTCAGCTATAGTTTTCTTTCCAAATGTTCAGCTAGGTTGTAAATGGAGAGGGTAGGATTTTATAGAAGGAGAAGGAGAGGTTAGGATCCCTATAATCATGGGGAAGAGTCCTATCTCTTAGGAAGGTTCCATGAGAGGTGGAAAACCACTTCCTAATTAGGGAGATTTGGAGCCAAACAACCTAACCTCTTTTTGATGATTCGTTCTGAAGTTGTTAGAACCAAACTTTCGCCTCTTATTTTTTTAAAACATTCCCAAATAGGCTTAGCACCGGCAATACACAAGGACAGAGCACCAGGTGGCATGGGCCTAGTGGAATTTCCTAGGTTGACACGAGTGATGAATTGGTTGCTCGCGCCAATGCCCAAACATATGTTTTTAATGATTTTCTGAGGAAATGTCCTTAAGGAGAATTCTTGCCCTTATGCAGAAGGATGTCGTCAAGGTGTTTTCAGGACATTTTACTGTTCACAGGTCATGGGAATAGTCCTCCAATGTACGGGACGAGGGATTGTAGGGACAGTGAAAAAATTCTGTGTAACAGATGCCCCCTAAAGCATGAGGTCCGAGAGAGAGGGAGGGGTGAAGTGCTTTATGAGAATGCGTTCAACTGAAAACACTGTCATCAGAAGACCTGCGAGTATGAATACAACTGAAAACTCTGATACAAGACATGTGGTATGGGCGCAGCCATCCATAAAAGAGTACAAAAATAATGAGATCCAAGGTATGGACACAGCCATCCAGCAAAGTAAGGATCAACAAGTAGACTCTGGTATGGTCGCAGCCATCCAATAAAAAGAGTCATGTAATAAATCATAGTAATCCACAAAGAACCCACAACCTAGATTTCATCAGACAAAACCCAGGGTCTTGCGCTCCATCTCGACACGAACAAAGTACAAGTTCGAGCATGCGAATATGTGAGCTAAAGTCGAACATGCAAGAACATTTTCTGATTACCAGCCAATGATAAAAGTTGTTAATAGGCGCAAGAGAAACCACAAATAATTACAATGTCTCTCAAGGTACAAAAGGTACAATCCACGGAATATGAACAGTGATCTGGTGTCGGACACCCACGGAGTCAATCGATCGAAGGCCAGTGATGAAAACCTTGCGTCGAATGCAAAGAACCTGCCATTGAGGCATGCAGGCTCCAAGGTACCTGAAGGGAGTCTCTAGACCAATTTCCCGGATAATGAGCTGAAGTCGACGGGAAGTGGCCTTGATCGAAGGTGCGCCATAATTTTTCCCACATCATCGACGCGAGACAGAGGAACATAATTTTTGTGAATCAAGACTAACATAGAATCCGAGGAAGGTTGAAAACTTCAAAGGCAAACTTCTCTTGAACATATCGGCGGCACAACACTGGATTTGGAAGTATTTGACATCAAGGGATCTGAGGTCATGGTGACACGGCAAAGAGCAGATGAGTGGTCAAAAGAGATTACCCAAGCCCATGGAGGCAAGCAGATAACAAGATGAGATGTCCCCAACCCGACACGAATGCAGACAAGTGCCATGTTCAAGAGCGGCATACAGCCAACACGACTACAATATTGGTTCCATTTTCCCCCACCATTTCTGGCGAGTACCCCAATTATTTTTTAAAACAAGCTTGAAGGGAATAGCATATGCTTGCGAAGTAAGTTTGTCCTTCGGACAAATCCAAGCTAGTACATTTAACGATCCCTAAGAAGGAGGAACTCGAGTAACATCATTTCGACGTAGTCCAATGTCATCAGTTTTTAATGAGTCTAACAAAGGAAGAACTCGGCGTCTTTTCATGTTTAGAGAGTTTGAAACGACAACGGAAAAGAAAACTCCAGCAGTCCCTTTTCGTAGGTAGTCCCACAGACACGAAAAGGTAGAAAACTATGTCTGGGAGAACCTCCTAGTCGTGATAGGCTAGGGTATTCCTTTTTCGTAAATAATCTATCCCAGCCCGAAACAGGGGTAAACGTATACTGGGTAGATGTCGTTTCGTAGCCAATTTTAACGAGCTCAAAACGACAAGCGACTTAGCAATCTTTTCAGTTTTAGAGAGTCAGAAAAGAGCTGAAAGGTGACTCCAGTCGTGAATTTTTCGTGTTTTTACGGAGTCCGAAAAAGTATAAAATACAAATCGTCTCTTCGTCAAAACCATGTGAAAAACGTGTTGTTGCACAAAAAGATGCGTGTAAAACATATTCCATGAAAATAATGCGAAAATATATCGAAAAATATGTTTTAAAACCCATTTAGGACTTTGAAAAGCTATAAAAGACCAACAGTGGTAAAAAATATTTACTTTTCAGTTTTACCTCTTTGCAGAGAAACAGTGACCCATTTCTACTCCGATCTTCAGGCGACGAGTGTGATCAATCCAGTGGACCAAATCGAATTTCGTCCGGTTCAGGTAGGAGCCGACCCCTTTGCCCATCTTTTAAGTTACATTTTACTGTATTTTATTATTATTTGAGGTACTTTAGGGGAGGATTATCAAATTTTAGGGCTCTGCAGTTTGCGCGGGGTTCGGGCACATACCCGTGCCAATCCGCCCTATTTTACACAGGGATTGCGCTAGTTGGCGCGACTGTTAGCCAAATAGCCACGCCAACAACGCAACAAAAAATCCGGCTAAAGTTTCTCAAAATTCAACCAATAAAATGTAATTTTGAATACCCAAGTAGGTTTATAATGTTCCTATGATTGATTGATGCAGGTATCCAGTGAAAAATATGGTTATCAAATGGAAAGAGAGATAACATAGCAAAGAAGATGAATTGGCAATGGAAAACGAGCAATGTATGAATGCTCTTCAAAATTGTGGGCTAAAAAATTTCTTTCTGACGCCATGTCTCCGGGCTTAGCCCGAATTGCTACAGTGTCTCATCAGTATTTAGGATGAGGATGAGGAGAAATTCAAACTTCGAGACCAAGATCTTGAGCTCGAAGTATCAAACGTATACTTCATCACTGCACTGTCACGTAGGGGTCCAGTCCCTATTTTGACCGGTACCAGGCTTTCAGGAGAAATCATGACAATGGTCATGAACAAGGTGTGCCTGGGGGAAAGCAAAGGAACAGGGAGTGGGAAAGTAGACATTCAGACCGACCCCAATCTAGCACTGAGAGTAGTGCTACACACCATTACGCGTGCTGCGGGATCGCAGGCACCGCACGAGGCCACGAAGACGTAGTTACTTCTTACTTCAGAGTGTATGAACCCGACTATCTTTGATTGGGCCCAGGCCATGACCATGAATATCAAACGGAAGCTCACAAAATGCAAGAAATCCAAACTAAAGCAGTTTGGGTATGGGTCAATTCTGGTATCGTTCTTCCTAGAATGATTACCTATTTTTCAGCGCCAGGAGACCATAGTCCTGGAGCCACCACTAAGAGAGCCACGGATGGCTCAATGGGTGGCACTGATGCCCAGGGTAGGGGGCAGCGAGCAGATGTCCTGGAGGCCGTAGTTCTTCAACTAACTCCAAAAACTGTTGATCTTCGTGGAGGATTGGCCCTACGCCAGGACAGATTTTACCGGAGACCCAGACCTTCCGCTCATGGAGGGAGAGGACTGGGACGAAGAATTACGTAAGACTCATTTTGTATTTTCATGAGTTTATATTTTTTTAGTATATACGCATGTTCTGACAGTTAATTTTATATGAATACAGATGTTGGCCTAGAACGTCTCGCAGGCATGTCTCCCATAGCGAGGCGGAATCCTCCGAATTTGACCCTCGGGGCGAGGGTGTCAATGAGGAGCTAGTACAAAACTTGGAGGGAATCACTCGTGGGGTCCCTGATTATGCCCGTTTTGATGACGTACCCCGAGCCTATCAAAGGCACACCGTGGGGGTGCATAGCCGTATTCACCACTTGCTGAGGCGGCTCGTATGGGCAGTGACGTGTTATCATGAGCACCATATTGACTAGGCATTTAGGCTTTGTTTCCGCATATTTTGAGAGACATGTTGTCTCATGATGTAACTGTAACAAACATATATTATTTTTTGTGGGTTTTTTATGCATACAGCTTGTAAAAAAATTATATATATATATATATATATATATATATATATATATATATATATATATATTCTACATGGGTCTTTGTACATATGATGATGTTTTTTATAAATTGCGCAAATGTCTATCTAGCACAATGTTAGCTATTGCATCTGTTAACGTATTCATTCTTCTTGGTATATGTTGATAAGTAATGAAATCAAAATGTCGCTGAAGTAAACGAATACGCAAATACAATCTTAAAATACATGGGTTTCGAACCAAATAATGACCATTCAGTTGAAGAACAACAAGTTGTGAATCCAACTTTACAAGCAATGCGCGTATGCCGAGGTTGACTGCCTCGGTTAATAGTTCCAAAACTGCACTATATTCAGCGACATTGTTTGTAACTGGTCCTAGACAAATCCCTTGTAAGTTAATCAACTCACCAGCAGGATCATAGAGTACCCAGGCAGCCGAAGACAAGTTCTGTGTACTGTGGTAAGCACCATCCGCGAAACCAACATAAGGATAAATAGACATCTGCATAGCAAACAAGACCCAATAAGCAAAAACAATGCTCACAACGCACATCAAACCAAAGCATGCACACAAAATGAAAACAATCACCTATGTACACATATCACGCGTGAGTGACTCAAGCATAATATTTTTTCAAGTACAACCCATTTCTGGGCTGCGATAAAGGACAACCTTCATAATCAATCAGCTCATAAGCCCCATTTTGTAACACACGTTTGACAATGTAAGTCCCATACCACATGGGTTGGAATTTGCCTTACCCCAGCTTGTCGTGAGCTTGGTCGTATAAGAGGACAAGATCGCCTTCGACAAAAGAACGAGGAGAGATTGTTTGGTCAAAATGGGCTTTGACTCCCTTTTTCTGCGCTTCGATGACCAAGGCAGCTAAGCGACGAGTCTCGTCCAATCTCTCTAAGTAGAGGAGTATTTCTTCTTCAGGAAAAGTATAAGGCAGCAATTCCACAGCTAATTTAAGTGAAGGGATTTCACATTCAATCGGAAGTGTGGCTTCCAGACCATATACCAACTAGAATGGGGTAAATCTGGTTGCACTTTTGATTGACATTCGGTAAGCCCATAGAGCTGAGAAAAACATAAGATGCCAGTTTGATTTATGGATCCTGATTGTTCGTTGAAGCATCGTAACAAGGACTTTGTTTACGGCTTCAACTTGGTCGTTAGCTTGAGGATAGTAAGGCGTTGAGCTGCCGTGACGCAAACGCAACTAGAATGTCAACTCCGCCATCATGTAATCCTGAAAATGAGAACCATGATCAGTAACGATGGCTTGAGGGACACTGAACCGAGCAATAACATCATTGAATATGAACAGTGCTGTTTTCTTACTATCCGCAGCCAGTGTAGGCATCGCTTCGGCCCATTTCATAAAATAATCGACGGCAACGATAATATAGGCATGCCCCCTGGCTGAACGAGGGTTACACGTCATAAAATATATGCCCCATTTGGCAAAAGGGCCAACGGTAATGACAGGATGTAGTGGAACGGGCGGCGCATGCATCTTACGTTGATAAATCTGGCACTCATGACATTTACGTACTGCAACGATGCAATATTTAAAAATATAGGGCCAGAAATAGCCAGCACGAAGGATCTTCTATGCAGTGGCATAACCAGACATGTGACCACCACAGGCGCCACTGTGGCAGTCATTTAAAACCTTCTCTGTTTCCTTGAGGGTCAGGCATCGACGGAGTACAGAATTGACTCCGACACGAAAAAGGGTATCTCCAACAATACGATAAGGTTGCGATTGATGCCGAATGCGGCGTCGGACATCCTTCGTTAGCTCACACCTGAAAGTAGATGTTTGGAGGTACACGATGATATCACCATACCACGGATCGAGGGTACTGATTAGGAAAAGTGTTTCGTCCGGGATATGATCCTCGAAAGAAGAAGGAGTAGAGTCGGCGGGGAGAGAACAAATCAAATCCATGAAAACAAGTGATTTCTTTGATTTGGCAGTGGCGAACTCCAAATCAAACTCTTGGAGGATAAAAATCCACTTCAATTATTTTCCCCCCAGTAACTGCCGAGATAGAATATAAGTCATGGGGTTACAGTCAGAAATCACGGTCACCGTGCATAAAATAATGTAATGACGAAAACGTTGGACAGCCTCGACCACAGTCAACACCAACTTCTCGACATGTGCATAATGTGTTTCAGTGTCGAGAAGGTTCTGAGACAAGTAATAAATGACATGTTCGTTACTGTCATCATCATCTTGGACCAGTACCATAGCGATCGTACTGAAGGCGGCAGCTAGATAAAGGGTGAAATCACGATGGTAGTTCGGAGGACGTAATAGGGGAGCGTTTACAAACAACGTCTTAAGCCTATCAAAAGACTGCTGAGTAATCTCATCCCAATAGAAAGGGATGTCCTTCTTTAAAAGTCGTGTAAATCCTTTGGCTACTTCGGTGTAGTTTGGGATGAAACGACGTAGGAAATTGGCTTTCCCTTGGAGACTCTGCAGCTGATATAACGAGGACGGGGAGGGGAGATTAAAAATAGCCTCAACCTTGAGAGGGTCAAGGCGAATTCCGTCTTTAGGCACGATAAACCCTAAGAGTCTACCGGAGTCGACGCAGAAGATGCACTTATGCGGATTGAGCTTAATGTTGTAGCGTCTACAACGGAGAAAGATTTGAAGAAGATGTTCAGGGTGGTCCTTCCATGTAGCTGAATGAGCCGGAAGGTCATCCAAGTATGGTTGGACAATATGCCGAATATTGTGAAAAGAATATGACATTGCGCACTGGAACGTAGCCCCAGCATTCTTCAAACCTAACGGGATTTTCTTATATGTGAATGTTCCCCATGGGAAAATAAAAGAGGTCTTGTGTTGATCCGACGGGAGAATTTTAATCTGGTTATAGCTAGAGAAATCGTCCATAAGGGAGAAAATTTCACTTCCCGCACAATCGTCAATAATCTGATCGATAAACGGGGTGGGATAATTATCCTTAGGACAGGCCCGATTGATATCACGATAATCAACACAAACATGAATGACGCCCCTTATCTACAGGAACTATATTAGAAACCCATTCAATCAAGGGAATCGGATAGATTGAACCCACTTTAAGAAGTTTTTCAACTTCAGCTTTGACAGCAGCAGCTTTCCAAGGATGCACAGGACGAAGACACTGGCGAACAGGCTTCGTACCTGGGTAGGTGGGAATATCATGCACCACAATACTAGGGTTGATTCCAGGCATTTCTTCTTAAGACCACGCAAAAACATCGCGAAATTCGCGAAAGAGACTAGCATACACTTGGACTTCCTCAGAAGAGCAAGTGACTCCCACATGGATGTTCTCGACGATCCTCGGTTTAACGGAGATGTCGATAGGCATCGTTTGAGTAATGTTCCCCAAGTTTCCTTCCTCAAAGACTTCATGAGTCAAAATGGGCATCTGAAGTGGCAGAGAAGGAACTTGGGATGCGAAGCGCTCAAGACAATTAGACATGGCCCCAAGGCAAGGCATAAATGAAGAACGATGATGACCATCACTCCACGGTAGATCTCCAAGAGATATTGTTTCCATGATAGCCTTGTCAGATGGAAACATTTCTTTCAGAGGATCAGGTGAATCCACATCACCGAGCCAAGGGGATTGAGAATATACATCGAGAGACATGCTCAAAGGAGCAGCTTCAGGAGGGGGAGAATCAGATGCAGTTGTTAGCTCACAATAATTAATCTCGATGGGACTAAGCGGCATCGAATCTCCAAATGAATCAACCTGTTCAGGTGAAGGGATGATCCAAGGGTCATCTGACCGAGAGATCATATTGACTTGAACGGTGTGGGGCGGTGGAAGGGGAAAAATACCCATGAGGATGAGATCTTTGAAAAGACCCGGCCCTATGCTGTCAGGGGGATTAGGGATTTGATCCACGTATGGCACGTTTTTCTTGGAAGACGAGGTAAAGAAAGTCAACTGATCGACAGTAATAATATTTCCCTCATGTGGAAATTTCAAATGTCAAAAGAGGGTGGACGGAACGCACAACATGGCATGAGTCCAACTGCGACCGAGTAGAAGATTGTAGTTGAGTTTGGCATCAACAACTTCTACTTCAACGTTGACTGTCTTTCCTTTTAATGTAATCGGTAGGCTAGCGAGAACACCCAAGGGTTTTGATTCCCTTCTATCGAATGCCTCAAGGGCATTGGGAGATGAAGTCAAGGCCGGAGAGCCAATGGCCTTCCAGCAAGCAGATGACATGACGCAGGTAGATGCACCTTCATCCACAACAGCCTTGTGAATATTGAGGCCGTTAATGCCGACTTCTATAACAAGTGCAATCTGGTGTGGAAGTTGGGGGACGAAATTCTCTAGATCGAAAGAGAGAAGGCTAGAATCGGTAGGATCGATCCCGCCGATCGCGGATAACAATGCTTTTTGTTGAGACGGAAAACTCTGGAGTACTTCTAACGTGGACATCGCAGAAGGTGCCTGCGCCAAATCCTCAATAATATTGTAATTCTGAGCAGTGTGGGCATTAGGATTATAAGAAGAATTCTGGAGAACACCTTTGGAAGGTCGCCGAATAATGGATTCAGCACTGGGCTTCTCAATTTCAAGAGGACCAGAGGCAGGTGGGGGAGGAGGGCCATCAACGACTTCCTTCCCAGTTGCCTGGCATGATCCGGCATAATCCTTTGATTGAGTAGCAATAGAAACAGGTGCAGCACCATTCATCATGAATACCTGAGACCCAAACGGTGCAGACAGCGAAGGTTGCTCAACCATCTGGGTCTATTGAGATGAAAAAGGTTCTTTAAGAACTTCCGAAGTTCCCTTAGCACCCTTAAGAAGTTGACTAACTTCGGATCATCTAGGACAATCTTTAGTGTAGTGGTCTTCATCACAAATGAGGCAAGGGTACTTCGATTTTCACTGTGAACCATCATCAGCACGAGGTTTGGACGACTCTGGTTTTGGGGCATCGGATTTGAATTTGCCTTTGCCCTTCTTTCTTCCCTTGGAAGTCTAGTCCACAGGATTGGCCTAGACGGCATTGATCTCCGAGGTTTTACCAGAATCTGGAGGAGCCTAAGGAGCAGAATTATTGGAAGAATTCGATTTCTTCTTCCCATTGGAAGACTTGCGTGAAGTATGAGATACGGAACTAATAACGCCATCAACTGATGGAGTGGCGGATGCTTTAGAGGTCCCAGGAAAAGATCGAATCAAATTGCATTACACAAATGAGCAATACAACGATGGAGCCAATAACATAGTCGAGCATATATTAAAATACGAAGAAAGATTACAACCGAGTTCTGACATCGCGTTCTTCCTTCGGCAGGGCTTCCAGCAAAGCGTGTCTCACAAGGCTTTGTTGGGGATTTGGACAAGGCTCTCTCTCTTACGGGGTTCTCCTTATCTCTACTCTCAATAGTCGCTCAACTATAGTTTTCTTCCCAAATGTTCAGCTATAGTTTTCTTCCCAAATGTTCAGCTAGGTTGTAAATGGAGAGGTCAGGCTTTTATAGAAGGAGAAGGAGAGGTTAGGATCCCTATAATCATGGGGGAGAGCCCTATCCTTTAGGAAGGTTCCATGAGAGGTGGAAAACCACTTCCTAATCAGGGAGATCTGGAGCCAAACAACCCAATCTCTTTTTGATGATTCATTCTAAAGTTGTTAGAACCAACCTTCTGCCTTTTTAAAAAAAAAACATTCCCAAATAGGCTTGGCATCGGCAATACACAGGGACAGAGCGCCAGGTGGCGCGGGCCTAGTGGGAATTTCCCAGATCGGCGTGAGTGATGAACTAGTTGCTCGCACCAATGCCCAAACATATGTTTTTAATGATTTTCTGAGGAAATGTCCTTCAAGAGAATTATTTCCCTTATGCAGAAGGATGCCATCAAGGTGTTTTCAGGACATTTTACTGTTTACAGGTCACGAGAATAGTCCTCCAATGTACAGGACGAGGGATTGCAAGGACGGTGACAAAATGCTGTGTAACACCTTTAGTTTTCGAGTTCCACATTTTTATTATCCTATGTGCTTTTGTTGGACTATGTTCAATATCCACTTTGGTATGCTCAATTTCTTCTTTGAAATTCTGCACTAGCTCCTCCTGCTCAAATATGATAAGTATTGATGACCATAAATCTGTGATATTTGCACTTATACTATTCCATATACTCTTTTTGGCCTCTACTAACATTTGAGTTGTTAGAGACTGATCCTCATACTTTTGAATTTTCTAGATCAATTCGAAATTCATTTACACCTATGCTAAGTATGCATTATTTGATTTGATCTTGTTTTCCTCCTACTTTTACAGTGTCGTCATTAACTTTTTCGTTAATGATAGTTCTCCCAAAGCTTTGACTAGCTTCTGAGATGAATCAGAAGTGGATGCTTGTGTTATTTGTTGTACTTCCTTCAGTGTTGATCTATCTGCTGCTTCTAATTGTTACTTTTCCTTCAACAATGCTTCCATGTTTGTCTCCATATTTTGAATCCGAACATTTTGTTCAACAATTATCTTGAACAAATTATCTTTCTCAACCTCTAAATTTTTTATTTCCTTGGTCTGAGGGTGCTCTGTGATTGGAGGTTTAAGTTGTTTTATGAGGGCCTGGATATTTGCATTCTCGTTTTTAATCATCTCCTCTGCTTCCTTAACATTACTAGCATCCTATCCTAGCTTAATAATAAAATTTTCCAAAGCTTTTATTTTTGTATCTTTGGCCAGCAAGGACCATTAGGGGAATTTTGAGGTCTAAAATGGGCCTCATAAGAAAAATGTACAACAAAAATAAACTTTATAACAACCAATAGGATTCAAGATGATGATGTCAACCATGGGGGATGATTCACCATTTTTTAAATAAAAGGGTAAAAATATTTAAAAATAATAAAATAATAAAACTACTTTTTCAACTCGTATTTTCAACTTATCTCCCAAAATTTTTACTCAAATTTCGAGCGGGAGTACTCGTTGGATGTGAAATTTAATTCATCATCCAAGGAGTACCCATGTTGCATACTTTCGATGAACTCTACTACACGAAAAATGAGAAATACATAAAAAAAAACGTGATTGTAATCACGTTTTTTTATGTATTTCTCATTTTTTGTGTAGTAGGACCCATCGAAAGTATGCAACATGGGTACTCCTTGGATGGGGAATTAAATTTCGCATCCAACGAGTAATCCCGCTCGAAATTTGAGTAAAAACTTTGGGAGATAAGTTGAAAATATGAGTTGAAAAAATAGTTTTTCCATTTTTCCCTCTAAAATTTGATGATGTCATTAAATCTTATTTGATTTTTTCCACTATTATTTTATAATTTCCTTAGGAGGCCCATTTAAGACCTCAAAATTCCCCTAATGATTCTCTCTATCTTGAATTGTGAATTCATATTGTTCAAATATGTTTGTAATTTGGAGGCGACCATGGTTGAAC
The DNA here is from genome assembly GCA_034641835.2 of Pinus albicaulis. Lineage (NCBI taxonomy): Eukaryota > Viridiplantae > Streptophyta > Pinopsida > Pinales > Pinaceae > Pinus > Pinus albicaulis. The sequence goes on along the minus strand of CM076577.1, from coordinate 986,795,402 downwards.
TGATCACTGTTGAGTAAATCATCTCTCCTTTTTTATGCAAATCAATTTGATCAATTGCATGAACTTTTTCGACATCAATAAAAAATATATAAGATTTATAATCTTCAACACTCCTAGGCATTGGCACTATAGGTTCTACGAAGGCCAACTGAAACTACCCTTTCTCTGTGTCAAATGCAGACAAGAGTCTATGTTGTGTAATGGTAGTCTACTTCCAGAACTTTGAATAAGTTATATCTTTGAGGGCTTCATTCTTCCTCTTAATCTCCGTGTACTTGGAAAAAATGTTTTGTGTTGTGTGGCCATCTAAAATGAAGAATACATAGGTGACCCTGTTATCTCTTCAACATCTAGAAAAGGAGTAATTGGAAAACCTATTAAAACCATTATATCATTCACTTGTGTTTCCTTTTCTTCTGATGATTCTCCTTCATTAGTGGTCTTTGTATCATCTTTAATGTTGATGATGATTTTATCCTTCAGGTTTATCTTCTTTCTTCTTTTGAACACTTGAAAATCATGTAACTCTGAATCAATGGGGGACATGATTTTCCTTATCCTCTTGGTGTCTTTTTATTTTGGAATGGGAGTGTGTAGAGAAGTTTTCCTGACAAGTTGTTCTTCAGCCTCGTGTAAAGTGTTCTCTATCCACTACTCTTGATTAGCATACTGTTCTATCTATGGTATAGGGGTATGTGCATATGAAGTGGTTTTCTTCTCAACTCTAAGGTTAGAAACTATTCCTGATGGGTCATAATACCATGTGAAGCTCGGTTTAAACTTCATTTGTTTCAACAATTCATCCACTTCCTTGTTTTCTTCTCTAGTGTTCACGATGTATGGCCCCACCTGTTCTTTTAATTTGAACCGTGATTTATTTTTGCTTGACACAAAGTGTAAATCATCCATGTTAAGAATGTGTCTGATATATTCAAGGGAAAAAACTCTCAATGGTACAAACTTTGGAAATCTATAGGGAGGAAGCTCACACCCATAGATTCTAATATCTGTATTGGTATAAATACCAATCTCCAAATTTAGTCAGCTCTATAAGATGCAAAAACTTCCTATTCTAGTGAAATTTTTGGTGTAACATCACTGCTAAGAAGATATGACGATATGTGTAAAAACAGATCCACAAAATCACTGAATGAAAAATATTCTGAATTATTTCTGGGTAAAGAATTCCAATGGAAAACTGATAATGGACTTCCTTTCTCATCCACATTTTGTAGCTGAAACTAGAATTTTTCTGCTTGATAATACAACATTAAATAAACTAAAACTGATTGGTTTTTGAAAACACCTTCATCTTTGAACTTAATAAATTTCTCATGAAGGATATCTGAAAAATATTCACTGTAATTAAAAAATTCTTGAAGGCTTTTCTCTAGCTGAAAACACTGATAAGAATCCTAATGCTGCCGAATCCACCCACTAGTATGAATTATAACCCAATAAACACGTAGCCATAGAGATTACCTTCATTGAAATCTCAAGAAAAATGGAGGCAAAGTAAGGTAGGTTTCTTCTGGGTAATTGATCAGGATTTATGCAGGAACGCAACATAATACATACATAACCATAAATACAAAAATGCAGTGGAAATAACACTTCATTTCAGTAATACCAAAGAACTTAAATTTCTTTACAGACATAATGGAAATAAACTGGCTAGGGCACTGGTAGCTTATCTCTGAGAAGAGATGTGGTGGCTACAGACCTCTGAACTGTGTTAAAATGAGGCTGGAGGGCCTATAACACAGTTACCGATCAAATAGGTAACCTGACCTCAAAACGGGAACTCTAGCCCAAAAAGTCTCAAAAAACATGAAAAAACACCCTAAAAACAAAAAGTGTGTCTTCCAGAACGCACTTCGTTTTTTTTTAAGGTCAAATTTCAACATTTTATAAAATTATGGTAAAAACAAAATTGTTTCTTGAAAAAAGGATTGAAAAAACACCCTCAAAACAAAACCAGTTGATGCTGGAATAACAAAAAAAAAAAATTGTGTCATCCTTTTGACATTTTTAAAAATAGAAATAACATTTTTTTATTTTTAAAATTCAAACATTAAAAAAAAACCTAAAATTTAAGAAAAAAATAAATTTAAAAAATAAAAACATTTAAAAGCTTAAAATTTAAAAATATATGAAGATAAAAAAAAATAAAAACAAAAAAAAAATAAAAATTTTAATTCAAACATTAAAAAAAAACCTAAAATTTAAGGAAAAAAATTTAAAAAATAATAAAATAATAAAATAAAAAAAAAATTAAGATAAAAAAAAAAAACCTAAAATTTAAGGAAAAAAAATAAAAAAATAAAAAATAAAAAATTTTAGATTAAAATTTAAAAAATATAGAAATTAAAAAATAAAAGTGAAAACAAATTAAAAATATTAAATTTCAAAAAAAAAAACAAGTTAAAAAAAAAGGAAATTATAAAAAATAAAATATAGAAATTAAATTTAAAAAAGAAAAAGAAAATGCTTATTAAAAAAAAAAAAATTAAAACAAAAAAATAAATTTAAGAAAATATATTAAATTTTAATAAATTAAAAAAAAAAAAAAAATTATTTAAATTAAAAGTAAAAAAATAAAAAATTAATTAAAAATAAAAAATAAAAATAAAATACAATGAAAATATTAAATTTAAAACAATATATATTATAAAAACAAATAAACTATAAAAAATAAATTAAATTTAAATTATAAAAAATAAAATATATATATGAACTTAAATTAAAATATGTATATATATCAGATTTTATTAAATTAAAAAAAAAAAAGTTAATATTAAAATAACAAATTAAATTTTAAAACAAAAATATTAAATTTTAATAAATAAATGAATAAACAAATAAATTTTGAAAGAAAAAATAAATTTTAAATATAAAAGAAAAAAAAAAAAACATTGTTAAAAGAAAAACTTTAAAAACTTTAAAAAACAATTAAAAATGGAAAATTGAAAAAAAAAAAAAAATATATATATATATATATATATATATATATATATATATATATATATATATATATATATATATATATATATATTAAATAAATAAATTTAAAAACAAATTAATTTAAAAAAAAAATTAAGTTTAATTAAAAAAAATCTAATTTTAAATATACAATTTTAATTGAAATATAAAAATATAAAAATGTTATGTAATTAACAAAAAAAAATTAATAAAAAAGTAAAACATTTAAAAAACAATATTAAATCCAAATAAATTTAAAAAAAAAATACAAAATTTATTAAATTTTACAAAATTATACTAAAAAACTAACCGTAAAACTTAATAATAAAGAAAAATTATGGAAAAAAAAAAACACACACACAAAATTAAATTAAAAAAAACAAACAAAATTTAATAAAAATTATTTCGAAAAAAATTAAAAAAAAATTAAAAAAAAATTAAAAAAATAAATAAATAAAATAAAAATTAAAAAATTAAAACAAAAAAATAATAAAAACAAAACAAAACAAATTTTATTTTAAATAAAAAAATTAAATTAAAAAAATTAAAAAATTAAAAAAAAATGGGGGTTGGTGGTGGTGGGGGCGGCGGGGGGGGGGGGGGGGGTCGGGGGGCCGGCCGGGCAGCGCCACGGGGGCGGCTCGCCGGCCTCACGGCCGCGGCGGGGCCGGTCGGGGGCGGCCGGGGGCGGATCACGGGGCGGCGCGGCCCGGGGGGCGGTCGGCGGGTCGGGGGTCGGCCTTGGGGCACCGGGGCCATGGCGGCAGCGCGCGCCGTGCGCCGGCGCCCAGCCGCCCCCACCACCACCAACCCCCATTTTTTTTTAATTTTTTAATTTTTTAATTTTTTTAATTTAATTTTTTTATTTAAAATAAAATTTGTTTTGTTTTGTTTTTTTTTTTATTTTGTTTTTATTTTTTTTAATTTTGTTTGTATGTGTGTGTGTGTGTGTGTGTGTTTTGTATTTTTTTTTTATTTTTTTTTTTATTTTTTTTAATTTTGTTTTTATTTTGTTTTTGTTTTTGTGTGTGTGTGTGTGTGTGTGTTTTTTTTTTTTTTTTTTTTTTTTAATATATCTATATATGCGCCCAGCCGCTCGCCACACCCACCACCACCAGCCCATTGTATTTTTTTTTAATTGATTTTTTTTCTTTTTTTTCAAAAAATTAATTTTTTTTTTTAATTAATTTTTTTTTTTTTAAATTGATTTTTTTTTTTTTCAAAAAATTAATTTTTTTTTAATTAGATATTTTTATTTTTTTTTTTTTTTTTTTTTTTTTTTTTTTTTTTTTTTTTTTTAATTGGTTTTTTTTTTTTTTTGTTAATTTTAAAATTTGTTTTTTTTTCTTCTTATTATTATTTTTTTTAATTTAAATTTTTAATTTTTTTTTTTTTTTTTAATCTAAATTTTTATTTTTTTATTTTATTTATTTTTTATTTTTTTTAAAATATATATATATATATATATATATATATATATATATATATATATATATATATTTCTTATTATATGTTTTTTTTTAATAAGTTAGAAAAAAAATATTTTTGATGTTTTTTTTTTTATTTTTTTGGTCAATTTTTGTTTTTTTTCTTTAAATTATGTGTTTTTTTTTCAAATTTTGTCATTTCCTTTGATATAATTTTCAAATATTTTTGTTTTTTTTAAATTCATTTTTGTTTAAATTTTTTATTTTTACGAGCTATTTTTGTTTTTTTTTACATTTTTATTGGTTTTTTTTATTGTTTTTATATATATATTTTTTTAATCTAAGTTTTGTGTTTTATTACCAACATGAAAATCACCACTCTAAAAAGAAAGGTTGATGTAGCATCAATACGTTTCGAAATTAGCATGAAAATCACCACTCTAAAAAAAAAAGGTTGATGCAGCATCAATACGTTTCGAAATTAGCATGAAAATCACCACTCTAAAAAAAAAGGTTGATGCAGCATCAATACATTTTGAAATTAGCATGAAAATCACCGCTCTAAAAAAAAAAAAGTTGATGCTGCATCAATACATTTCAAAATTAGCATGAAAATCACTAACATTTTAAAACAAATATTCATACTTCATAAATAAAAATATCAAAGTGTCAAAAATGTGCACCAAAAAAAAAAATGGTGATTCTGCATCACCACTTTCCAAAATCGGGTGCTTTTTATGCTACCAAAAAAAAGTAGGTAACATTGCGGTTACCTATTTCATCAGTAACATTGTTCTATTTATTATTTAGAAACAATGGAAAAACCTAAACATCCAAAAACATAACCCTAGGAGATCAAGCGCCAAAATTATGGGCTCTGTTTGGGTAAATTGGTACATCAACATCTCGGGGAAGTAACTTTGGCATATGATCTCTGTTTGACGTGCTCAATACCTTGTTAGAAATATCTATCTGAGGACTACAACTTTGTAGCGAAAGACATTAACACAATACTTGTGTTGCTCCTGGTTGTCCCAAAAAAACATCGTTTAGGGCCTCAAAATGACTCTCGAAGTTCAGTACCCGAAAAACTGCTAAAAATAGTAAACTGTGTTATAATTAAGGAAACTGAAAAACTGAAAGAAACAATGGTGAGGCCCCAAGTGGAATAGGCAGGTGGCCACCAATATCCTCCTAGATCATTCCTTCCCCTTACGAAGCAATGGTCCCCATTGTGTTGAGTTCCTCCATGACATGAGGAGAGTTCTACTGATCTTGGTCCCTAGTGAACCACTTGCCTTGGTGCAGGAGTTCTCCAGCTTTGACAACCCGATATTGTTGAATCTTCTACTGGCGAGTGTTCTTGATTTGCATGTCCATGATACAATATGTGGTGGCATGTTCCATGCAGTATGGTTTAACTATGTTAGTGTGAGTTGTTCTGCAATGTCAAAGGTGTCCAGTAGAGGTGGAAGTAGGGCCGAAGGTGGTCCACATTGAATACTGGGTGCAGACCAAGGAATGGTGGAATACTGAACTCAAAGGCATTGTCCCCTACAGCCTTCGTGATGGTGTATGGCCCATATCAGAGCAGTTGAAGCTTGTGGTGGGGTCGAGTGAGGCGCTCCTTCTGCAAATGTAGCTACGCTTTGTCGTCCACCTAGAAAGTTGTGTGGCACCCAATGTTGATCATGTTATTGCTTGTACTTAGCATTGTCTCTGTCCAATATGTCATGAACATGTTGGAGGATGTGCTGAATGTGCTAAATGAAGTTGTTCACTTTGTCAGCTTCAGACTGGACATGAGACAAATCGGCTTGAGTAGCCACAAATGGCATGGCTACGTCAATGGGACATAGTTGTTGAAACCCTAGGCCCACCTGAAACTGGAGAGCCCAATTATAACTATGTTGTAAATAGGGAAGGCTCTCATCCCACGTGCATGGATGCTTTGAATTATACATGCATAGAATGTGTGCAATCATCTTGTTGATGACCTCTGTCTAGACATCAATTTTGGGATGGAAAGCTGTGGAATTGGTGAGCTTGATGTCCAGCATTGACCAGAGGCTGGACCAAAATGTGTTGAGGAACCTATTGTCCCAATCTGATATGATAGACTGTGGGATCCCAAAGTACACCCACACTCGTTCAAAGAAGAGTCTAGCAGTGGATTCTGCTGTGATATTCTTCTTGCAAATTGACATAATGGCCATCTTCGATAGTCTTTCGACGACAACGAAAACACAGTCATTTCCATGCTTAGTAGAAGGAAGGCCTGACATGTAATCCATGAATATGGATTCCTAAGGTCGATAAGGGGTAGGTAGCGGGGTATAGAGGCCTTGCTTCTTGATGGACAGTTTGGCAATGGCTCAAGCAACGCAAGATCTTATGTACTTCCCAACATCATGTCGAAGATTTGGCCAATAGAAATACTTTTGCAATATTTCCATTGTTTTCTCAACCCCGAAATTCCCAGAAACTCGACTAAAGTGTGCTTCCCAAATCATCTTGGCACGCTTGCTTGAAAGAACACAAAGGTGTCCCACGTGACATAGCAGTGCATCCTGGAGGTGAAACTTTGGAACTTGCATACCCTCCAAGAGTGTCTTGTATGTGTGGCCAAATTCCAGATCTCTATTGTAGAGGAGTGTCCAATCATAAGTCTCGTGTCCAAAAGAGTTGAGAACAGTAGTTAGCGCCATGATCAGTGGTCGGCTAAGGTAGTCTGCAACATTATTGGTGCTAGCCTTCTTATACTTGATGTTCAAATAAAATTATTTCAGATATGTGGACCACTTCTGATGGTGATCATTCTGCAAGTTCCGTTGTGTCTGTATGAACTGCAATGGTCGGTGGTCTGTGTGGATGACCATTTCCTTCCCCAAAATGTAATGCTTCCATTGGCGGCAAGCCTGCACAATTGAATACATTTATTTGTGTGGAGGAGGAAGAATAATCACAACATACAATTGTTTCTACCGGTGAACAAACAATTTTTCGAGAAATTATTTTTCCTCTTTCAAACTGGATCCTTGGTATTTCACACCTTTGATCTTTTTAGATCAAGGTCTTCAATGTTACCACACTCCTTATTACTTTCTACTATGATTCAATATGTCTAGAATGATTTCTAGAAGTATTCCTACTGATACCTCTATGTTTTCAATCTCTCCAGATTCATTATTGTATGGTGGTCAATCTGTTCCTCCTGCATACCAGTCACTTCCTGGAACTTTTTCAGGAGCTTATCTTTCATAAAAAACCTTTTCTATGTTGTATCTACCTCTCATTTCTAAATCTTAACAACATATTAGTATATTAATATGATTTCCTATAATGTAGGCAATCCTCAAGTTAACCCAACGGGTGGTTATTATCTTCCTGGGGGGGAAACATCTTATCGTCCACCTGGAGGGAAACCTTTATCTGGATCATATCCTATGGTTGGAGGATAGCAGTTTTCCATAAATTATCCAAGTTATGGTCAGATGCCTCAAGATGGTAGGGGTCAACCCATTGTGTCACAACCCTTAGTTGGCTCTCATTAACCACAGATGAATATAATTTATAACCCTTCATTTGTTCAATAACCTATGAAAGTTTCTCCACAAGTGCTATATTACCAACATGTTCAACCTACTGGAAAACCTATTTAGAAAATACTCATTCAAGGTATTCCAATACAATTCCAAAACCCTCTCTAGGGGAATTTGCAAACACCTATTCAACAACCAACTCAGCAACTTGTTCTTAGTAGCCCACAAAATCATGTCCAATATATTTTACAAACATTTTTTCAACAACCAGTTCTGAGTACAACTCAAACCCCAATCTTGGGAGTGTCACAAAGAATTGTTCCAGTTATCCCTCAAATATCGAAGAAACAAAATACTCAGGATTTCCCTAGGGAATCTGTTCATCTGCATGGTTCTACAGTCCAGTATATACCTCAAATTCCTGTGGAACAACCTAGTATTGGATATATGCAGACACCATCTCAAGGAAAATATTTTCAAGTCCAACCGTTTAAGAGTAAATTCTTTCAAGGGAAACCTTTACAAGGCCAACCTTTTCAGAGTTAATTATTTCAAGAAAACCCTTTACAAATTCAACCCTTTCAATGGAAATACTACTTCGTATAAATGGGTCAAAATCCACCTTTCTAGAGTCAACATACCCTGGTCACACTAATCAAATTCTGTCTCAACTGCAGTTTGGCCTGGCTCACCCTGGTTACCCTAGAGGAATGCAAATCCCAATCGAATAGGCTATTCTAGCATATCTTGGATACCCTCCTCTAGGGAATGGAATTAACCCTCAGGATTATCAATATTTACAACAGGATTCCAACTGGAAGTAACCGTTCATTGCAACTTTAAATTTATGAGATTTATCTCTGCTAGCCAATGATCCTTTTTACTATTACCCATTTTGGCCAGCAATTACCACTAAGATTCCCAAAAACATTCAAAGTTTGAAGGAAAATCATGATAAGACCCATCAAAGCATGTGATAACTTATCATCTTTGGTGCGTGTTGAATTCGTTAATCGACGATTCCATTAGGTTACGTATTTTGCAATGAATTTTAACTTGTTCAACAACAAGATGGTATATTGAGTTACCAAGAGCCTCTTTTCATAGCTTCAATGACTTAGAAATTGCATTCTTAACACATTTTCAGTTACCGATGTGATATGATACTGGTACAAAACTTTTGACTTCCTTGAAACAATCCTCATCGACTTACATTTCTAATCGTATACATGAATGGAGACATCAACATCGTCTTGTTAATTTTTTATTCCAGATCAGATTTTGGCTAAATGGTTTATAAAATCATTTCTTCGAGTAATTACTAAAGAGGCTGCCAAAGGAGGTGTTATAACTAAAGATCAAGTAATTTCTCGCGCCCAGTATCTAGACCTTGTATGCGCACATTATAGCACTTTGTATGATAAAATTCCATATTTTCCTTGCCTAGGTCAAACAACCTCAAATCCTATAGTATCTCACGCTTCTGATGGTGCGATTGGTTCTATTAGCCATCAATCTAAGAGTAGAAATAATCATTCCAAAAATACTTAGATCTTGGCTTTACAGGATTCACCCAAAAAAATCCTTCTCTAGAATTACTTATGATATTAATTTCATAGATTCATCTATCGAAAAGAGTAAATCGCCCGTAAGTAAAAATAAAGGAAAAGCTAAAGTTAAAGAAAATGCTCCTTCAAAAGAGAAATCAAACAAAAAAGAGCCAGATGACGAAAAGAAAAAGACTCGTTATCCTTGCCTAATTTTTTATGAATATAATTAATTATACCAAGGAATTCCCCCATCGAGTTGAGGTTTCTAAATTCGTGAAAGGTTCTCCAACTCTTGTTGTTTTGAAGGATCCATTTCCTTCTCAAGACAGTCAGCTGGTTTCACATAAACTATCCTCTGTTTCCACATCAATCAATATCATGATGATGTCCTCACAAGTTATGGTAGACACAAGATCTAAATATTGCAGATATAAGGCTCATGTTGTAGATGGAAATGATGCTAGTTTACCTAGTCAGTCTTCCACATCAATTTAGATGCACAACTTCCCCCTTTTAATGAAACAAGATCACCACATCTGTTGCACAGTTTATTCGTGCAAGACTTCCTTTTTACACAAGACAAGATCATTTGGTTTGAAATTTGTTTACGTGTGGTGTTAGCCCATGATTAAAAATATGGGAACATTATGACCATGGCCCCCTATTATTGAAAATATGATAATATTATGACCATTCCCATGGTTCAAATCTCATGATTAACATGAAAATGAAAACATTTCTAAGTTTAACATGGAAACTTCTCCATGGAAACTCGACTCCTACACCCATTCCATATAACGCAAGCTACTCAAATCTCATGATCAAGTTGGATTGAAAACCTCCTCTTGTACGGAAGTAGAACAACAGTTTCACGAAACATCCATACTTAACCCCTACGCAGAATATCAGCAATAATATTATGATATTCTTCCAAAGAACCCTCAGACTATTACAACTAACGTCACCTAGGGTTATAACCTCAAACCATTAAATCTCATGTTCAAGTTGGAAATGAAAACCTTGTGTATAGCGATAGATAAAAAATAAAGGAAAATCCAAATTATTACATTCTTCCATCGAACAGTAGGACTATTAAAACTAGCGTCGAACTAGGGATACCTCGTCTATTAAATTTTAAAAATAACGTCGAAGTAGGGTTACCTCATCTATTAAAACTCACATCCACCTAGGGCTACCTCGTCTATTAAAACTCATGTCAACCTAGGGACTGGCCACCAACCTGAATTAACTCTACAGAAAAAATAAAAAATAATAAATAATAAATAATAAAATAATAAAATAATAAATAATAAAATAAATAAAATAAATAAAATAATAATAATAATAATAATTAGCTCTGCAAAATCTGTTAAAATAAGATAATTACATAGGCATGAGGAGTTCGCAAAATTTAGGTGGTCATTCAAGTCGAGTTAGTCATAGTCAAATTTAGTAATTGTGTGCATGTCAAGGTATTTTAGGCGAGTGACTAGTTGGAAAAGGTTAAATACCCTTCAATGAGTTCATTGTTATTAAGTGATGTAAATCAAGTTTGTGTGATCAATATAGAAGAGGAACAACTCCTATATTTTGTGTGTGTCGAAATTGTGTTTCTCCTCTCTACCTTACAAACAAATTGGTATCAAAGATAAGGTCACAGATATTGGAGCTAAGGTCATAGAGATCAAAGCAAGGTTTTTGTAGAGTAGAGAGAGAGCATATTAGCAAAAATCTGTGAGAGGAGAAAAATAATTTTTTCTCTTGATTGACGCTATGACACACCTCACAAATAGCATGCAGGGTGTTATAACTTACTAGAGCTCATTAGCGAGCTGCATTACGAATCGTAGGAATGTGAGTTCCCTTATTCATTGAGAGCATTAGAGAAATAAAGCAATAATTCCTAGTTGTACACTTCGTTAGTATGAAGGTGCTCCCTAAGTCAAGCCGCGTTAACCAAATAAAAATCGTTGTTTAAAGGCCCGAAGTCAAACAATTGAAAAGGTTTCAATTATTATTATTGAATTTTAAGGTCATAGCCAAGCCAGACACGAAATTGGTGTATGAGACCCACTTGTTTGTGGGACAAGGGACCCACCTCCGCGCAACAATTTCACTATTAAGTCTACGAAGGCATACATACTCTACCCCCCTCTGGTTTCAAACATGCGACCTCTTAGGAGGAAACAAATGCTCTTAACCATTAGGCCCACTCAAGCTATATATATCATGATTTCATACATCGTGACGAGATATATATATTATCAGACTAATATAAAGGATTTCAAGAGAGTAATTTTTTTTAATGAAAAAATATTTCTTCATGGGATGAAATTATATTAAAAGGTGCTTTAAGAAGGTTTTCATATAAAACTTGTGTTTTGAGGTCACGGTTTTACAAGATTTATAAAAGGAGAAGAGGTTTTTCATGAAAGAATTTTTTTTGGAACATATTCTGTGGTTTTTTATTTTCATATTGAACGAGGGGAATTAAAAATAGGCAAAGGATTTTACTGAACATGAGGGTTTAGGCTTTGCAAAGTCATTTAGTCTATGAAAATTATCTAGTGTTTTTTTCAAGCATGACAGTATTTTGTGTGAAGATTGTGCCTTAATGGGGCGCACATTGAAAATTATATTTTTTTTAATGGAAAATATGGAAGCTATCCTAATGCAATCATACAAGAAAGGATAAGACATAGGAAATACAACAGTCATTGGTCGAAAAACACGACTGAAGAATACTAAGAAAATAGATAAAAAGAACGAGCAGAGAATGTTTCTGTCTTTAGAGAGGTTCAGGATGCAGGCAATGAACAGAGAAGTCTAGCAAAATACAATGATGAAATCAAGGTTCATTGGTGTAGCATGGATCTCCTACCACCTCCTATGTTTATTGATGCCCTTGCTTTTAGTTTCATTCAACAAGCAATGGATGAATGCTTATGTGCAAGGTATAAAAAATTACAACTTCCAAGGAAGCATGGAATATCTTGAAAGAATAATTTTGTTCAAGGGGGAGTGACATGCAACAAAAAGATGTGTCACGGTCTGTTGAGTTAGCCGCAGATATGAGAGTAGATGAGCAAGACTCTATGATGACAACAGAGCTTGGAGAATCGCACTAAAAAGTGGAAGATGACCTTGAAGACTATAAAATTGAAACCCTTTATGCAAGCATGCATATGGATGAATAAGATGCAACAAAGATTGAAAAGGGAGAAGCTAAAGCCTCTGTATGTGAAGTAGAGCAAGAGCATATCAATTCTCAAGCACTCCACTGTAACGTGTGTGGTAGAGAAGATGGTGAATCCAACTGTGATGAAATATATGTGGATGATGACTGCAAAGTGAGATGTGAGTTGGTGAATCCATCCACAATTGATGAATTTGGTGAAGCTGAAATTTTCAATGAGCACATGCATGCTCAGATATCTCGCCATAGGGTGGACGAACATTATGTTGATGATATGTGTGGTTCCTTTTTTGAAACAAGGATTGATTATGGTAATATTGTAAGCATCATGTTTGATAAAACATTGAATGTTGAAGCTTTCTTTGTAGAAACAATATATGAAGCAGTTGGAACTACTCACGAAGCAGTACATTATCTAGCAGCAGCCGATGATTAAGAAGAGGATAAAGTGATTAAATATGTTTTATGAGAAAGTCCACTAACAAAATAAAAGTGGAAGAAAACCTCCATGCAGTGGAAAAGAAGGCAGGAAAGGAAGAGGTAGAGCAGAAATATCTCCCTAAAGAACATAATAAAGATGTTTTTAACATTCTTTTTTAATATTCTTGTGCTCAAAATAGCATGGAAGCAGAACTTGAAATCAAGGTTGTTAATAAGTTTGATGTAGATTTGAAGCTCATTGAAGAATGGATTCAGAATCCAAATTGAACAAATTGATGTGAATCTTACAGTAGCAGGTGGAATAAAATAATTAATTGAAGTTGTGAATAATGATCTTGAGTGTGCATAGCACATGGTGACGAAAGTGAAGAGAATGATATGGACGTTTTTGGAAACAAGGAATAATGCATTAAAACCATTTGTCAAGAAGAGATACAATTCAATTATCAACACATATGGATGAAAGAAAGTCAGGAATATGAAGCACAAGAAGCAGAGCGAAGAAGACAATTTGAAGATGTAATGTTGTGGCATCAGTCCATGGTTTGAAGAGGAAGGTGTAGAAGAGAAGATGAGATTGTTTTTCAACAACAAATCGAGAAAAGTCAAAGAAAAGTGGCAGCAACAGCAAGTAAAAAAATATGGAGTCTACAATAAGAAAGCACAACAGAGAATGAAACAATTTCGAGGATATAGAGTTTGGAAGGAGAGAAAAAGAAAAATGCAAAGTTGTAAAAGTTTTGACTCATTGTAAGCCTAGTTGAGACATAGACCAACATGCATGTTTGAGTGATAATTAAGTCAATTTCTATTCGAAGCCTAGTAGGCATAATTGAGCCATGTTTGATTTATGTTGTATCATATAGTCGTAATGAAGGGGGAGTGTGAAAATAAGCTTAGAGAGTGAGTCAAGTCGAGTTAAGTCATAGTCGAATTTCATGAGTGGGTGGATGTCAAGGTATTTTAGGCAAGTCGCCAGTGAGAAAAAGCTAAAAGAGTAAATCAATTTAAAACATGACTAATGATTTCCATGATCTTTCACCCATTTTCTTACAATGTGATGCCACCGCTCTAAATTTTTACTAATCAATCTTAACAAAAAAACTCACTAAAAATTTCATGCCTGAATTTCTATTTTACAATGGGAAACATAAAAAATACACTAGAAAGAGAGAAAAGAATCAAGAATCAACTTAGACGTAGCTAGTAATTACCATGATCTTTCACCCATTTCCTTACAACATGATGCCACCACCCTATATCTTCATTTGTCAATCTTAACAAAGATTTCTATGAAAATTCCATGTCTGCAGCATGATGCCACCACTATGTATCTTCAGATATTAATCTTAAGAAAAGATTTGTGTAAAAATTCCATGTCTGCCTTAAATTTCAGGTCTGGGTTTCTGTTTTATAATGGGCAAACTTAAAAATATACTAGAAACATAGCAAATTGTTAATTTAAACATAAATAACGAACTTAAAAATACACTAGAAACATAGAAAATTGTCAATTTAAACATAAATAACGAACTTAAAAATACACTAGAAACATAGCAACAAAGAATCAATTTAAACATAAATAACTAATAATTGCTATGATGTTTCATATGACTATCAATCTCTTGCAAGACGATGCTACACAAGATGAAAATACACTAGTAGCGGAGCAATGAAGGAATTTAAACATAAAAAACTAATAATTGCGACGATCTTTCACATAATGGTCCATTTCATAACAATTTCCATAACCTTTCACACATAGCTATCCATTTCCTAACGATTGCCATGATCTTTCACATAACTATCCATTTCCTTACAGCATGATGCTACCACACTGTATCTACAAAAAAAAAAAATTCTGAAAGTTTAATGTCGGCAAGTTTGTTTTATAATGGGCAATGTGACAATTCACTAAAAGAAAAGTAATGAATCAAATTTAACATAAATAACTAATAGTGGTTTTTTGATGATCCTTCTATATCACGTGACTATCCATTACCTTAACAAACTAAGGATTCATAGATTCATTAGGCCATTACCTTAACAAACTAAGGATTCATAGACTTATTAAGCCATTACCTTAACAAAACAAACTAAGGATTCATATACTTATTAAATACACATTTAACATGAGCTTAGGTATTAAATTTCTTCATTTGAAATTTTTTTTTAGAATTTTTTTATGTGCAAATTTAATTATCATAGATATTCAAATAGTTTATTTAAATCTCTTGTTGAAATATTTTTGAAAAATATAAGATTTAAACCCCTTATTCACACATTTTTTTACTTCTAATTATTTCACAACATATTATTTTTTACTTTTTTAAAATTATATAAGACATTATTTTTCTATTTAGAACAAAATTTTTAATTTTTAGTTTTATTTATTTTAAAAAAGCAACACACAAACTTACACATCCCCTTTGTAAAATGAGTCTCTGGGCTCAAACACTATATATACATTATAGACTAAACCTTAACCTAATTTCTATGTACAGCAAATCAACCCAACCCAAGACACAAATTTTCTTACAAGCTGTTGATAAAACGGAATATAGCTTAATTTAAAAACATGATAGACAAATTTGTAAATATGACCAGCATTATAAAACACAAGAAACATTAGATAGAAGTTTAATAAATACTTGAAATAACTGTTTTCAAGCATAAAAAGTGCATCACGACTATCTAGTACAGTAAAATATTAAAGAGGAGGGCATAAATACTTTCAGTTTTCAAGGAGAAAATGTCCATACGAGAATCCAGTACCTAAAAATATTTGATGTATAAAACCCTTCGATGCTAAACCTCTGGTCCAAATCTAATTTAAAAAGCACCAAAACTAGTGTAAACAGAAATCCTCACCTTTAACAATATAGAAATTACACCGTAATGGATCCGCTTATCCAATTCCTCCACGCTGAGTGTCAGTGGCAGAAGGGCCAGGGCCACTCTGATCACCCTGAGTGACAGAAGGGCCAGTCTAATCATTCCCGTCATCTAAGCAACTACCACAACATAACTTCTCAATTAGGTCCGCCAACAAATTACCCACAACATCCAGAAGCGCCAGTCTAATCATGCCCGTTATTTTAAAAAAGCAACACACAAACTTACACATCCCCTCATACTCTGTTGTAAAATGAGTCTCTGGGCTCAAACACTATATATACATTATAGACTAAACCTTAACCTAATTTCTATCTACAGCAAATCAACCCAACCCAAGACACAAATTTTCTTACAAGCTGTTGATAAAACGGAATATAGCTTAATTTAAAAACATGATAGACAAATTTGTAAATATGACCAGCATTATAAAACACAAGAAACATTAGATAGAAGTTTAATAAATACTTGAAATAACTGTTTTCAAGCATAAAAAGTGCATCACGACTATCCAGTACAGTAAAATATTAAAGAGGAGGGCATAAATACTTTCAGTTTTCAAGGAGAAAATGTCCATATGAGAATCCAATACCTAAACATATTTGATGTATAAAACCCTCCGATGCAACACAATATTCAATGTATAAAACCCTCCTATGCAACACAATATTTAAGGTATTAAACCCTCCGATGCTAAACCTCTGGTCCAAATCTAATTTAAAAAGCACCAAAACTAGTGTAAACAGAAATCCTCACCTTGAACAATATAGAAATTACACCGTAATGGATCCGCTTATCCAATTCCTCCACGCTGAGTGTCAGTGGCAGAAGGGCCAGGGCCACTCTAATCACCATGAGTGACAGAAGGGCCAATCTAATCATTCCCTTCACCCTTGACCCATTATTTAACTTTACCGGAAAAAATGTTTAAAATTGGGCCCCCGCCCGTAGGCCTGTCACTGCCATTCACGGTAAACACACTAACTGTTTATTTTTTTATTCATAGCGCGTCACCGTGTTCAAGCAATCTGTCAAAGTGGATATGTACGCCCACTCGATCATCAATTCCCACATATTCCATGTATCTTGGTTGGTTTATTCATATCGTGTTCCCTTTCTATTCGTTGCTAGATGCAAGACATCCCTTTCACCAAAACAAGATTCATATATGTTGGAGCATTTATATATAGAGATTTTCCCTTTATTCCATGTATCTTGGATGGTTTATTCGTATCGTGTTCCCTTTCTATTCATTGCTAGATGCAAGACATCCCTTTCACACCAAAACAAGATTCATATATGTTGGAGGATTTATATACAGAGATTTTCGCTTTTACTTTGGATGCTAGATGAAATATTTTCGACTTGCACCTTTTATGCCACACAAGATCATAACTATCGCGTTGGAATTATACTCCCAATCACCGCCATAAATGAGAAGTGGCAATAGTTTACACTTCATCAATTTTGTGTAGAGAAGGACAAGCAAGGATCCAAGAGCCCGAAGGCGTCTTCACACAACCACAGAAAACAAAGTACCCGAGCGGTCCTCTGCATTTATTATTTTGAACCACCGCTTTAACTTACCTTTTCTTGCAACGCACAATTGCAAGCTTTTCGTTTTAACCTTAAGCCATTCACCATATGTTATTCTACCGCCAATGCAATATCCGGCAAAACCTACCTTAACCTTACCGCATGAGCCAAAACTTTATTTTGCGCCTTATTCCTTTGCATTTCCCTTACCGCAATTATCAACAGTTAGCTGCACCGCATAGCGCACTTCACATTGTTTAGCACTTACATTCCGCCATCCGCAAGTTATGTTATTTGTCGTGTAATGTGATTGTGCTATTGCACATCCTATTCGCAACCATTTGAGTTTACCGTTTAGCGCCAGAAAGTTAAGATGTTTGTTTTGCGGTGCGATCATGCCATCATAGATCACGCCTGCAAGGATTTAAGTTTACCTGTGTTCGTGCCAGTTAAGAGTTAATTTTTTCGATATGCGATGAAGCGCCGGACGTGATGAGGTTTCAGAGCCGGAACCGATATTATTTGAAGTCCACCCTTTTATGTTCTGAACGCGTTTTAACATGTTTTTGTCTATAAACTGAAATACGGCCTGCGTGCCGATTTAATGAAGATATGTGTCTTTTGACATCCAAAGGAAGAGAAGTTGTTGAACGTTTGTTCAGCGATGAATCGCATTATTTATATTTAGGTTTTCAGGCTACGATCATTCTTGTATTAAAACAAATGTAATCTCATTCTGTTAGAGTGAAGGAATAGAAACATAAGTTTGTTCCTCTCCTGTGTAGTATGTTTCCTGTGTGGATTTGTTATTTTCCGCATTATTTTGCAGTCTCTGTATTGTGGGGGAAACACATTTCCTCTCTTATTCTTTCGTTCAATATTTCCAAGATATTGGACGGATCATACAAAAAAATTCCCTTTTGCACTTCAGGTGGGCAAGTTCCCCCTTTTAACGACACAAGATCACCACATCTGTTGCACAGCTTATTCGCGCAAGGATTCCTTTTTACATGAGACAATATGAGTTGGTTTGAAGATCCATTTGGTTGCGTGAAGTGTTAGCCCATGTTTAAAAATATGGGAACCATTAAGCCTATTGTTGAAAATATGATAATATTATGACCATGGCCCATGGTTCAAATCTGATGATTAACTTGAAAATGAAAACCATTTCTAAGTTCAAGATGAAAACTACTCCATGGAAACTCAACTCCTACACACAGGACCATGGTGCATGGTTCAAATCTTATGATTAACTTGAAAATGAAAACCATTTCTATGTTGAAGATGAAAAATTACTCCATGGGAACTCAACTCCTACACCCATTTCCATATAATGCTAGACACTCAAATTTCATGATCAAGTTGGAGATGAAAACCTCTTGTATAGGAGTAGAAAAAAAGTTTCACGAAACATCCATACTTAACCCCTACCTAGAATATCGGTGAGGACATCCGAAAATACGATAATATTATGATATTCTTCCGTCGAACATTGGGACTATTAAAAGTAACATCACCTACGGTTATAACCCCAAACACTTAAATCTCATGATCAAGTTGAAGATGTAAACCTCTTGTATAGCAATAAAACAACAGTACAAGAACATCCAAACTTAACCCTTGCAAATAATATCAGTGAGGACATCTGAAAATTTGATTATATTATTATATTCTTCCATCAAACACTTAGAATACTAAAACTAGCGTCAAACTAGGGTTACCTCTTCTATTAAAATTTAAAATTAACGTCGAACTAGGGTTACCTCATCTAATAAAACTCACATCCACCTAGGGATACCTCATCTCCTAAAACTCAGGTCGACCTAGGGAATCACCATCAACCTGAATTAACCCTACAACAAAAAGAAAATACATAATTAGCTCTGCAAAATGTGTTGAAATAAGCTAATTACTTGGTCATGAGGAGTTGGCTAAATTTAGAGAGTCAGTCAAGTCGAGTTAAGTC
This sequence comes from Pinus albicaulis, assembly GCA_034641835.2. Taxonomy (NCBI): domain Eukaryota; kingdom Viridiplantae; phylum Streptophyta; class Pinopsida; order Pinales; family Pinaceae; genus Pinus; species Pinus albicaulis. The sequence continues at coordinate 986,775,864 of CM076577.1, read as the reverse complement.
ACAGTCGAATTTAGTAAGTGTGTGCATGTCAAGGTATTTTAGGAGAGTGGCTAGTCGGAAAAGGTTAAATACCCTTCACTGGGTTCATTGTAATCAAGTCATGTGAATCAAGTTTGTGTGATTTGTTAGCACTCTACAATTTTCCTTGGCTGAGCAGGAAAAAACGAAGGTAACAAAAAACCACTTTTAAAGCTAGGATCTAGCCCTTAAGCTTCAGAGAGGAATCTCTCTGTATGATTTAATTTCTTCTTTCAAGATTTTAAGCTAGATATCGAAGTTCGATGATGGGTTTTTCAAAATTTTGGTTGAAGAATGCAGGAAAAGTCTATTGGGCATGAAGTCATTAAAATTTTTGGTAGTCAATCACAAATAAACAGAGTAGATGTTACAGGGCAGGGTAGGAAAACTCCTGTATCTAAAGATATTTAGGGTGTGGATGAGATGAAAAAGGTAGATGATCAATTAAATATTAAGCATATTTAAAGTAATTTTATATTTAATTTCAGAAGGAAAACATTAAGACTGTTTAAACAAGCCAGAGGATAGTACACTTGAGTAAATTTAACTTTTGATCTTCTTGCGAAAATTGGGAAGGAAAATCCATATGAAAACTCAGAAAGAAGAACAATTCAACATGAGGAAAAGCATCACCATTTGTTTGACACAAGAATCTTGGAACAAAATTGCCTCTCTATTTTTGAAATTGATTACTTTGAGTAAAAATTCATAGCTTACATCAAGGTAGAGCTCTTTTCTTCATACATAATCCAACCCTTTCTGAGTCTTATTACAAAATATTTATAGACTTTATATTGAGCTAAATTCGGATTCCAAAAAGGAATTTATTACAAAATAATATCTAATAAAGATATAGATATTTCTGAAATATAACTAAAAAACAGAAATTTTGGACAAATTTGGCAGTTATGTTGAATCTTTAGAGGGGAGTGGTTCTTGACTGTAGTTACTTTTCAACTTCTTCTATTTTTTTGTTCCCAAAACTGTAGGATTTTTATTTACCTTTAATCGGTCAAATCCAGTAACTTATACCATCGTTCTTCACTAGGAATGGAAAAATTTACCATGCTTTTAGATCTTTCATCTAATTTTGTATAAGCTTGGAAAGTTGGCCTATTGAGGAATAGATGATGAATTTCATGTTGAATATGGAGATTGTACTGCAGTCCCTCCATGAAAGCTTCTCCATTTATTGTTCCCCTTACTTTAGAAAATTTGGATGTAATTGCAATTATATACCATAATTTTTCGTGATAATTTATAATGGAATCAATTTTCCATTAGAAGCAATTAAGGTTAGAAAACCATTTTCCTACAACAAGGAAAACTTTTTGTTAAATATTCTAACCTGTAGCTCTAATTCTTTGCACTTCTTCTCCAGTTGCACCATAATATTTTTCTTTGTCAACAATCCTTTTACTTCTATCACTGCCTTTGTTCTATATCAAATACTGAGCTCTTCAAACTCACCTTTACTTTTGGAGTTCCACATTTTATTATCCTATGTGCTTCTGTTGGCCTGTGTTCAATTTCCACTTTGGTATGCTCAATTGCTTCTTTGAAATTCTGCACTAGCTCCTCCTGCTCAAATATGATAAGTATTGATGACCATAAATCTGTGATATTTGCACTTATACTATTCCATACACCCTTTTTGGCCTCTACTAACATTTGAGTTGTTAGAGATTGATCCTCATACTTTTGAATTTTCTAGATCAATTCGAAATTCATTTGCACCTATGCTAGGTATGCATTATTTGATTTGATCTTGTTTTCCTCCAACTTTGACAGTGTCCTCATTAACTTTTTCGTTAATGATAATTCTCCCAAAGCTTTTACTAGCTTCTGAGATGAATCAGAAGTCGAAGCTTGTGTTGTTTATTGTACTTCCTTCTGTGCTGATCTATCTGCTGCTTCCAATTGTTACTTTTCCTTCAACAATGCTTCCATGTTTGTCTCCATCTTTTGAATCCGAACATTCTGTTCAACAATTATCTTGAACAAATTCCCTTTCTTAACCTCTAAATTTGTGATTTCCTTGGTCTGAGAGTGCTTTGTGGTTGGAGGTTTCAGTTGATTTATGAGGGCCTGGATATCTGCATTCTCGTTTTTAGTCATCTCCACTGCTTCCTTAACATTACTAGGATCATGTCCTAGCTTAATAATAAAATTTTCCAAAGCTTTTATTTTTGTATCTTTGGCCATCGAGGACATTCTCTCTATATTGAATTGTGAATGCATATTGTTCAAATATGTTTGTAATTTGGAGGCAACCATGGCTGAACTGATCAATGTTGGGTAAATCATCTCTCCTTATTTTTTATGCAAATGGATTTGATCGATTGTATGAACTTTTTCGACATCAATAAAAAATATAGAAGATTTATAGTCTTCAACACTCCTAGGCATTGGCACTATAGGTTCTAGGAAGGCCAATTGAAACTGCCCTTTCTCTGTGTCAAACGCAGACAAGAGTCTATGTTGTGTAGTGGTATTCTACTTCCAGAACTTTGAATAAGTTATATCTTTGAGGGCTTCATTCTTCCTCTTAATCTCCGTGTACTTGGAAAAAAAAATTTGTTGTTGTGTGGCCATCTCAAATGAAGAAGACATAGGTGACCCTGTTATCTCTTCAACATCTAGAGAAGGAGTAATTGAAAAACCTATTAAAACCATTGTATCCTTCACTTGTGTTTCTTTCTCTTCTGATGATTCTCCTTGATTAGTGGTCTCTGTATCATCTTCAATGTCGATGATGATTTTATCCTTAGGGCTTATCTTCTTTCTTCTTTTGAACACTTGAAAATCATGTAATTTTGAATCAATGGGGGACATGATTTTCCTTATTCTCTTGGTGTCTTTGTATTTTGGAATGGGAGTGTGTAGAGAAGTTTTCCTGCCAAGTTGTTCTTCAGCCTCGTGTAAAGTGTTCTCTATCCACTACTCTTGATTAGCATATTGTTCTATCTATGGTATAGGTGTATGTGCATATGGAGTGGTTTTCTTCTCAACTCTAAGGTTAGAAATTATTCCCGATGGGTCGTAAGACCATGTGAAGCTCGGTTGAAACTTCATTTGTTTCAACATGTCATCCACTTCCTTGTTTGCTTCTCTAGTTTTCACAATGTATGGCCCCACCTGCTCTTTTAATTTGAATCGTGCTTTCTTTTTGCTTGAAACTAAGTGTAAATCATCCATGTTCAGAATATATCTGATATATTCAAGGGAAAAAACTCTCAATGGTACAAACTTTGGAAATCTATAGGGAGGAAGCTCACACCCATAGAATCTAATATCTGTATTGGTATAAATACCAATCTCCAAATTTAGCGAGCTCTATAATATGCAAAAACTTCGTATTCTAATGAAATTCTTGGTGTAACATCTCTGCTAAGAAGACACGACAATGTGTGTAAAAAGTGATCCACAAAATCAATCACTGAATGAAAAATATTCTGAATTATTTCTAGGTAAAGAATTCCAATCATCCACATTTTGTAGCTGAAACTGGAATTTTTCTTCTTGATAATGCAACATTAAATAAACTAAAACTGATTGGTGTTTGAAAACACCTTCATCTTTGAACTTAATAAATTTCTCATGAAGGATATCTGAAAAATATTCACTGTAATTAAAAAATTCTGAAGGCTTTTCTCCAGCTGAAAACACTCATAAGAATCCTAATGCTGCCAAATCCACCAACTAGTATGAATGATAACCCAATAAACACGTAACCTTAGAGATTACCTTCCTTGAAATCTCAAGAAAAATGGAGGCAAAGTAAGGAAGGTTTCTTCTAGGTAATTGATCAGGATTTATGTAGGAACGCAACAGAATACACATATAACCATAAATACATAAATACAGTTCAGTAATTCCAAAGAACTTAAATTTCTTTATAGAGACAATGGAAATAAACTAGCTAGGGCACTAGTAGCTTATCTCTGAGAAGAGATGTGGTGGCTACAGAACTCTGAGTTGTGTTACAATGAGGCTCGAGGACCTATTTATTATTTAGAAACAATGGAAAAACCTAAACTTCCAAAAAAATAACCCTAGGAGATGAAGCGCCAAAACTACGAGCCCTGTTTGGGTAAATTGGTACATCAACTTTTCGGGGACGTAACTTTGGCATACAATCTTTGTTTGATGCACTCAATACCTCGTTAGAAAGATCTATCCGAGGACTAAATCTTTGTAGAGAAATAAATTAGCACAATTCTTGTGTTTCTCCCGATTTCACAAAAAAAAGAAACATTGTTTAGGGCCTCAAAACGACTCTGGAAGTTTAGGACCCGAAAACTGCTAGAAATAGTAAACAATGTTATAATTAAGGAAACTGAAAAACTGGAAGAAACAATGGTGAGGCCCCAAGTGGAATAGGTAGGTGGCCACCAATATCCACCTAGATCATTCCTTCCCCTTAGGAAGCAATGGTCCCCATTGTGTTGAGTTCATCCACGACATGAGGAGACTTCTACCAATCTCGGTCCCTGGTGAACCACTTGCCTTGGTGCAGAAGTTGTCCAGCTTTGACAACCTGATATTGCTGAATCTTCTACTGGCGAGTCTTATTGATTTGCATGTCCATGATACAATATCTAGTGGCATGTTCCATGCAGTATGGGTTTAACTATGTTGGTGTGAGTTGTTCTGCAATGTCAAAGGTGTCCAGTAGAGGTGGGAAGTAGGGTTGAAGTTGGTCCACATTGAATACTGGGTGCAGACCAAGGAATGGTGGACTACTTAACTCGAAGGCATTGTTCGCTACAGCCTTCGTGATGGTGTACGACCCATATCGGAGCTGGCGAAGCTTGTGGTAGGGTCAAGTGAAGCGCTCCTTCTGCAAATGTAGCCACGCTTTGTCGTCCACCTGGAAGTTGTGTGGCACCCGATTTTGATCATGTTATTGCTTGTACTTAGCATTTTCTTTGTGCAATATGTCATGAACCTGTTGAAGGATGTGCTGAATGTGCTCAATGAAGTTGTTCGCTTTGTCAGCTTCAGACTGGACATGAGACGAATCAGCTTGAGTAGCCACAAATGGCATGGCTACGTCAATGGGACATAGTGGTTGAAACCCCAGGCCCACTTGAAAGGGGTTGTGGTCGGTTGAGTTGTGGAGAGCCCAGTTATAATTGTGTTGTAAATAGGGAAGGCTCTCATCCCATGTGCATGGATGCTTTGAATTGTACATGCACAGAATGTGTACAACCATCCGGTTGACGACCTCTGCCTAGACATTAGTTTGGGGATGGAAAGCTGTGAAATTGGTGAGCTTGATGTCCAGCATTGACCAGAGGCTGGACCAAAATGTGTTGAGGAACCTGTTGTCCCAATCTGATATGATAGACTGTGGGATCCCAAAGTACACCCACACTCGTTCAAAGAAGAGTTTAGTAGTGGCTTCTGCTGTGATTTTCTTCTTGCATATTGACATAATGGCCATCTTCGATAATCTTTCGACGACAACGAAAACACAGTCATTTCCATGCTTAGTAGAAGGAAGGCCTGACTTGTAATCCATGAATATGGATTCCCAAGGTCGATTAGGGATAGGTAGCGAGGTATAGAGGCCTTGCTTCTTAATGGACAGTTTGGCAATGGCTCAAGCAGTGCAAGATCTGATGTACTTCTCAACATCATGTCGAAGGTTCGGCCAATAGAAATACTTCTGCAGTATTGCCATTGTCTTCTCAACCCCGAAATTCCCAGAAACTCGACTAAACTGTGCTTCCAAAATCATCTTGGCACGCTTGCTTGAAGGAACACAAAGGTGTCCCAAGTGACATAGCAGTGCATCCTGGAGGTGAAACTTTGGAACTTGCATACCCTCCAAGAGTGTCTTGTATGTGTGGCCAAATTCCAGATCTTTATTGTAGAGGAGTGTCCAATCATAAGTCTCGTATCCAAAAGAGTTGAGAACGGTAATTAGCGCCATGATTGGTGGTTGGTTAAGGTAGTCTGCAACATTATGGGTTCTAGCCTTCTTATACTTGATGTTCAAATGAAATTATTTCAAATAAATGGACCACTTCTGATGGTGATCATTCTGCAAGTTCCGTTGTGTCTGTATGAACTGCAAGGGTCGGTGGTCTGTGTGGATGACCGTTTCCTTCCCCAAAATGTAATGCTTCCATTGGTCGCAAGCCTGCACAATTGAATACATTTATTTGTGCGGAGGAGGAAGAAGAATCACAGCATACAATTGTTTCTACCGGTGAACAAACAATTTTTCGAGAAATTATTTTTCCTCTTTTAAACCGGATCCTTGGTATTTCACACCTTTGATCTTTTTAGATCAAGGTCTTCAATGTTACCACACTCCTTATTACTTTCTACTAGGATTCAATATGTCTGGAATGATTTCTAGAAGTATTCCTACTGATACCTCTATGTTTTCAATCTCTCCAGAGTCATTCTTGTATGGTGGTCAATCTGTTCCTCCTGCATACCAGTCGCTTCCTAGAACCTTTTCAGGAGCTTATCTTTCATAAAAAACCTTTTCTATGTTGAATCTACCTCTAATTTCTAAATATTAACAACACATTATTATATTAATATGATTTCCTATAATGTAGGAAATCCTCAAGTTAACCCAACAGGTGGTTATTATCTTCCTGGGGGAAACCATCTTATCATCCACCTGGAGGGAAACCTTTATCTGGATCATATCCTATGGTTGGAGGATAGCAGTTTTCAATAAATTATCCAAGTTATGGTCAGATGCCTCAAGATGGTAGGGGTCAACCCATTGTGTCACAACCCTTAGTTGGCTCTCATTAACCACGGATGAATATAATTTATGACCCTTCATTTGTTCAATACCCTATGAAAGTTTCTCCACAAGTGCTAGATTACCAACATGTTCAACCTACTGGAAAACCTATTTAGCAAATACTCATTCAAGGTATTCCAATACAATTCGAAAACCCTCTCTAAGGGAATTTGCAAACACCTATTCAACAACCAACTCAGCAACTTGTTCTTAGTAGCCCACAAAATCATGTCCAATCCGTTTTACAAACATTTTTTCAACAACCAGTTCTGAGTACAACTCAAACCCCAATCTTGGGAGTGTCACAAAGAATTGTTCCAGTTATCCCTCAAATATCGAAGAAACAAAATACTCAGGATTTCCCTAGGGAATCTATTCATCTACATGGTTCTACGGTCCAGTATATACCTCAAAATCCTGTGGAACAACCTAGTATTAGATATATGTAGACACCATCTCAAGGAAAATATTTTCAAGTCCAACCGTTTAAGAGTAAATTCTTTCAAGGGAAACCTTTACAAGGCCAACCTTTTCAGAGTCAATTATTTCGAGAAAACCCTTTATAAATTCAACCATTTCAAAGGAAATACTACTTCGGACAAATGGGTCAAAATCCACCTTTCTGGAGTCAACATACCCTAGTCACACTAATCAAATTCTATCTCAACTGCACTTTGGCTTGGCTCACCCTGGTTACCATAGAGGAATGCAAATCCCAATCGAATAGGCTATTCTATCATATCTTGGATACCCTCCTCTAGGGAATGGAATTAACCCTCAGGGTTATCAATATTTGCAACAGGATTCCAACTAGAAGTAATCGTTCACTGCAACTTTAGATTTATGAGATTTATCTCTGCTATCCAATGATCCTATTTACTATTACCTGTTTTGGCCAGCAATTACCGCTAAGATTCCCAATGACATTCAAATTTTGAAGGAAAATCAGCATAAGACACATCAAACCATGTGATAACTTATCATCTTTGGTGCGTGTTGAATTTGTTAATCGACGATTCCATTAGGTTACATATTTTGCAACGAATTTTAACTTGTTCAACAAAAAAATGGTATATCGAGTTACCAAGAGCCTCTTCTCATAACTTCAATGACTTAGCAATTGCATTCTTAACACATTTTCAGTTACCGATGCGATATGATACTGGTACAAAACTTTTGACTTCCTTGAAAAAATCCTCATCGACTCACATTTCTAATCGTATACATGAATGGAGACATCAACGTCGCCTTGTTAATTTTTTATTCCAGATCAGATTTTGGTTGAATGGTTTATAAAATCATTTCTTCGAGTAATTATTGAAGAGGCTACCAAAGGAGGTTTTATAACTGAAGATCAAGTAATTTCTCGTGCCCAATATCTAGACCTTGTTTGTGCACATTCTGGCACTTTGTATGATAAAATTCCATATTTTCCTTGCCTACGTCAAACAACCTCAAATCCTACAGTATCTCACGCTTCTGATGGTGTGATTGGTTCTATTAGCCATCAATCTAAGAGTAAAAATAATAATTCCAAAAATACTTAGATCTTGGCTTTACAAGATTCACCCAAAAAAATCCTTCTCCAGAATTACTTATGATATTAATGTCATAGATTCATCTATCGAAAAGAGTAAATCGCCCGTAAGTAAAAATAAAGGAAAAGCTAAAGTTAAAGAATATGCTCCATCAAAAGAGAAATCAAACAAAAAAGAGCCATATGACGAAAAGAAAAAGACTCGTTATCCTTGCCTAATTTTTTATAAATATCATTAATTATACCAAGGAATTCCCCCATCGAGTTGAGGTTTCTAAATTCGTGAAAGGTTCTCCAACTCTTGTTGTTTTGAAGGATCCATTTCCTTCTCAAGACAGTCAGCTGGTTTCACATAAACCATCCTCTGTTTCCACGTCGATCAATATCATGATGATGTCCTCACAAGTTATGGTAGACACAAGATCTAAATATTGCATATATAAGGCTCATGTTGTAGATGGAAATGATGCTAGTTTACCTAGTCAGTCTTCCACATCAATTCAAATGCACAACTTCGCCCTTTTAACGACACAAGATCACCACATTTGTTGCACAGTTTATTCATGGAAGACTTCCTTTTTACACAAGACAAGATCATTTGGTTTGAAATTTGTTTGTGTGAGGTGTTAGCCCATGTTTAAAAATATGGGAACATTATGACCATGGCCCCCTATTATTGAAAATATGATAATATTATGACCATGCCCATGGTTCAAATCTCATGATTAACATGAAAATGAAAACATTTCTAAGTTGAACATGGAAACTTCTCCATGGAAACTCGACTCCTACACCCATTCCATATAACGCAAGCTACTAAAATCTCATGATCAAGTTGGATTGAAAGCCTCCTCTTATATAGCAGTAGAACAACAGCTTCATGAAACATCCATACTTAACCCCTACGCAGAATATCAGCAATAATATTATGATATTCTTCCAAAGAACCCTCAGACTATTACAACTAATGTCACCTAGGGTTATAACCCCAAACCATTAAATCTCATGTTCAAGTTGGAAATGAAAACCTTGTGTATAGCGATAGATAAAAAAATAAAGGAAAATCCAAATTATTACATTCTTCCATCGAACATTAGGACTATTAAAACTAGCGTCAAACTAGGGATACCTCGTCTATTAAATTTTAAAAATAACGTCAAAGTAGGGTTACCTCATCTATTAAAACTCACATCCACCTAGGGCTACCTCGTCTATTAAAACTCATGTCAACCTAGGGACTGCCCACCAACCTAAATTAACTCTACAGAAAATTTAAAAAAAAATTAAAAAAATAAAAATAAAAAATAAAACATAATTACCTCTTCAAAATCTGTTAAAATAAGATAATTACATAGGCATGAGGAGTTCGCAAAATTTAGAGGGCACTATCATTGTTTGGTAATAGCTCTAAAACAGTAAGTGTGTGCATGCTGGCTGCATTTAGAAAATTGACTATAACAGAAAAAGTTTAACACTCTTGGCAACGGGTTCATTGTAATTAAGTGATGTAAATCAAGTGTTTGTGATCAATATAGAAGAGAAACAACTCCTATATTTTGTGTGTGTCGAAATTGTGTTTCTCCTCTCTACCTTACAAACAAACTGGTATCAAAGATAAGGTCACAGATATTGGAGCTAAGGTCATAGAGATCAAAGCGAGGTTTTTGTAGAGTAGAGATAGAGCATATTAGCAAAAATATGTGAGAGAGGAGAAAAATAATTTTTTCTATTGATTGACGCTATGACACACCTCACAAATAGCATGTAGGGTGTTATAACTTACTATAGCTCAGTAGCGAGCTGCATTACGGATCGTAGGAATGTGAGTTCCGTTATTCATTGAGAGCATTAGAGAAATAAAGCAATAATTCCTGGTTGCACACTTCGTTAGTATGAAGGTGCTCCCCAAGTCAAGCCGTGTTAACCAAATAAAAATCGTTGTTTAAAGGCCCGAAGTCAAACAATTGAAAAGGTTTCAATTATTATTATTATTATTGAATTTTAAGGTTATAGCCAAGCCAGACACAAAATTGGTGTATGAGACCCACTTGTTTGTGGGACAAGGGACCCACCTCCACGCAACAATTTCACTATTAAGTCTACGAAGGCATACATACTCTACCCCCCTCTAGTTTCGATCATGCGATATCTTAGGAGGAAACAAATGCTCTTAACCATTAGGCCCACTCAAGCTGTATATATCATGATTTCATACATCGTGACGAGATATATATATCATGAGACTAATATAAAGGATTTTTTGAATATTGAAATCGATTTGGCCTTAATATTTCAAGAGAGTAATTTTTACTGAACATGAGGGTTTAGGCTTTGCAAAGTCCTTTAGTCTATGAAAATTATCTAGTGTTTTTTCAAGCATGACAGTATTTTGTGTGAAGATTGTGCCTTAATGGGGCGCACATTGAAAATCATATTTTTTTTCATGGGAAATATGGAAGATAGCCTAATGAACAGAGAAGTCTAGCAAAATACAATTACGAAATCGAGGTTCATTAGTGTAGCATGGATTTCCTACCACCTCCTATGTTTACTGATGCCCTAGCTTTGATTTTCATTCAACAAGCAATGGATGAATGCTTATGTGCAAGGTATAAAAAATTACAACTTCCAAGGAAGCATGGAATATCTTGAAAGAATAATTTTGTCCAAGGGGGAGTGACATGCAACAAAAAGATGTGTCACAGTCTGTTGAGTTAGCCGCAGATATGAGAGTAGATGAGCAAGACTCTATGATGACAACGGAGCTTCGAGAATCCCACTAAAAAGTGGAAGATCACCTTGAAGACTATAAAATTGAAACCCTTTATGCAAGCATGCATATGGATGAATAAGATGCAACAAAGATTGAAAAGGAAGAAGCTAAAGCCTCTACATGTGAAGTGGAGCAAGAGCATATCAATTCTCAAGCACTCCACTATAACGTGGGTGGTAGAGATGATGGTGAATCCAACTGTGATGAAAAAAATGGGAATGATGACTGCAAAGTGAGATGTGAATTGGTGAATCCATCCACAACTGATGAATTTGGTGAAGCTGAAATTGTCAATGAGCACATGCATGCTCAGATATCTCACCATAGGGTGGACGAACATTATGTTGATGATATGTGTGGTTTCTTTTTTGAAATAAAGATTGATTATGGACACAAGAATGGTGTTTGAGCAGCATTGAATGTTGCAGCTTTTTGTAGAAACAGCATGAAGCAATGGAACTACTCACGGACAGATATCTAAAAGAAATTACGATTAAGAAGAGGATAAAGTGATTAAATATTTTTTATGAAAATTTCCACTAACAAAATAAAAGTGGAAGAAAACCTCCATGCAGTGGAAAAGAAGGCAGGAAAGGAAGAGGTAGAGCAGAAATATCTCACTAAAGAACATAATAAAGATGTTTTTAACATTCTTTTTTAATATTCTTGTGCTCAAAATAGCATGGAAGCAGAACTTGAAATCAAGGTTGTTAATAAGTTTCATGCAGATTTGAAGCTCATTGAAGAATGGATTCAGAATCCAAATTGAGCAAATTGATGTGAGTCTTACAGCAACAGGTGGAATAAAATAATTAATTGAAGTTGTGAATAATGATCTTAAGTGTGCGTAGCACATGGTGACGAAAGTGAAGAGAATGATATGGACGTTTTTGGAAACAAGGAATAATGCATTAAAACCATTTGTCAAGAAGAGATACAATTCAATTATCAACACATATGGATGAAAGAAAGTCAGGAATATGAAGTACAAGAAGCAGAGCGATGAAGACAGTTTGAAGATGTAATGTTGTGGCATCAGTCCATGGTTTGAATAGGAAGGTGTAGAAGAGAAGATGAGATTGTTTTTCAACAACAAATCAAGAAAAGTCAAAGAAAAGTGGCAGCAACAGCAAGTAAAAAAATATAGAGCCTACAACAAGAAAGCACAACAGAGAATGAAACAATTTCGAGGATATGGAGTTTGGAAGGAGAGAAAAAGAAAAATGCAAAGTTGTAAAAGTTTTGACTCATTGTAAGCCTAGGTGAGACATAGACCAACATGCATGTTTGAGTGATAATTAAGTCAATTTATATTCGAAGCCTAGTAGGCATAATTGAGCCATGTTTGATTTATGTTGTATCATATAGTCGAAATGAAGGGGGAGTGTGAAAATAAGCTTAGAGAGTGAGTCAAGTTGAGTTAAGTCATAGTCGAATTTCATTAGTGGGTGGATGTCAAGGTATTTTAGGCAAGTCGCTAGTGAGAAAAAGCTAAAATAATAAATCAATTTAAATCATGATTAATGATTTCCATGATCTTTCACCCATTTTCTTACAATGTGATGCCACCGCTCTAAATTTTTACTAATCAATTTTAACAAAAAAACTCACTAAAAATTTCATGCCTGAATTTCTATTGTACAATGGGAAACATAAAAAATACACTAGAAAGAGAGAAAAGAATCAAGAATCAACTTAGACGTAGCTAGTAATTACCATGATCTTTCACCCATTTCCTTAGAACATGGTGCCACCACCCTATATCTTCATTTGTCAATCTTAACAAACATTTCTATGAAAATTCCATGTCTGCAGCATGATGCCACCACTATGTATCTTCAAATATTAATCTTAAGAAAAGAGTTGTGTAAAAATTCCATGTCTGCCTTAAATTTCAAGTCTGGGTTTCTGTTTTATAATGGGCAAACTTAAAAATACACTAGAAACATAGCAAATTGTTAATTTAAACATAAATAACGAACTTAAAAATACACTAGAAACATAGAAAATTGTCAATTTAAACATAAATAACGAACTTAAAAATACACTAGAAACATAGCGATAAAGAATCAATTTAAACATAAATAACTAATAATTGCTATGATGTTTCATATGACTATCAATTTCTTGCAAGAAGATGCTACGCAAGATGAAAATACACTAGTAGTGGAGCAATGAATGAATTTAAACATAAAAAACTAATAATTGCGACGATCTTTCACATAACAGTCCATTTCATAACAATTGCCATAATATTTCATACATAGCTATCCACTTCCTAACAATTGCCATGATCTTTCACATAACTATCCATTTCCTTACAGCATGATGTTGCCACACTGTATCTGCAAAAAAAAAACTTCTGAAAGTTTAATGTCGGCAAGTTTGTTTTATAATGGGCAATGTGACAATTCACTAAAAGCAAAGTAATGAATCAAATTTAACATAAATAACTAATAGTGGTTTTCTGATGATCCTTCTATATCACGTGACTATCCATTACCTTAACAAACTAAGGATTCATAGATTCATTAAGACATTACCTTAACAAACTAAGGATTCATATACTTATTAAGCCATTTCCTTAACAAAACAAACTAAGGATTCATATACTTATTAAGTATACATTTAACATGAGCTCAGAGGTATTAAATTTCTTCATTTGAAATTTTTTTTTAGAAATTTTTTATGTGCAAATTTAATTATCATAGATATTCAAATAGTTTATTTAAATCTCTTGTTGAAATATTTTTGAAAAATATAAGATTTAAACCTCTTATTCACACATTTTTTTACTTCTAATTATTTCACAACATATTATTTTTTATTTTTTAAAATTATATAAGACATTATTTTTCTATTTAGAACAAAATTTTTAATTTTTAGTTTTATTTATTTTTAAAAAGCAACACACAAACTTACACATCCCCTCATACTCAGTTGTAAAATGAGTCTCTGGGCTCAAACACTATATATACATTATAGACTAAACCTAAACCTAATTTCTATGTACAGCAAATCAACCCAACCCAAGACACAAATTTTCTTACAAGCTGCTGATAAAACGGAATATAGCTTAATTTAAAAACATGATAGACAAATTTGTAAATATGACCAGCATTATAAAACACAAGAAACATTAGATAGAAGTTTAATAAATACTTGAAATAACTGCTTTCAAGCATAAAAAGTACATCACAACTATCCAGTACAGTAAAATATTAAAGAGGAGGGCATAAATACTTTCAGTTTTCAAGGAGAAAATGTCCATACGAGAATCCAGTACCTAAAAATATTTGATGTATAAAACCCTCCGATGCAACACAATATTCAATGTATAAAACCCTCCTATGCAACACAATATTTAAGGTATTAAACCCTCTGATGCTAAACCTCTGGTCCAAATCTAATTTAAAAAGCACCAAAACTAGTGTAAACAAAAATCCTCACCTTGAACAAAATAGAAATTACACCGTAATGGATCCGGTTATCCAATTCCTCCACGCTAAGTATCAGTGGTAGAAGGGCCAGGGCCACTCTGATCACCCTGAGTGACAGAAGGGCCAATCTAATCATGCCCGTCATCTAAGCAACTACCACAACATAACTTCTCATTTAGGTGCGCCAACAAATTACCCACAACATCCAGAAGGGCCAGTCTAATCATGCCCGTTATTTTAAAAAAGCAATACACAAACTTACACATCCCCTCATACTCTGTTATAAAATGAGTCTCTAGGATCAAACACTATATATACATTATAGACTAAACCTTAACCTAATTTCTATGTACAGCAAATCAACCCAACCCAAGACACAAATTTTCTTACAAGCTGTTGATAAAACGAAATATGGCTTAATTTAAAAACATGATAGACAAATTTGTAAATATGACCAACATTATAAAACACAAGAAACATTAGATAGAAGTTTAATAAATACTTGAAATAATTGTTTTCAAGCATAAAAAGTGCATCATGACTATCCAGTACAATAAAATATTAAAGAGGAGGGCATAAATACTTTCAGTTTTCAAGGAGAAAATGTCCATACGAGAATCCAGTGCCTAAAAATATTTGATGTATAAAACCCTCTGATGCAACACAATATTCAATGTATAAAACCCTCCTATGCAACACAATATTTAAGGTATTAAACCCTCCGATGCTAAACCTCTGGTCCAAATCTAATTTAAAAAGCACCAAAACTAGTGTAAACAGAAATCCTCACCTTGAACAATATAGAAATTACACTGTAATGGATCCGCTTATCCAATTCCTCCACGCTGAGTGTCAGTGGCAGAAGGGCCGGGGCCACTCTGATCACCCTGAGTGATACAAGGGCCAGTCTAATCATGCCCGTCACCCTTTACCCATTATTTAACTTTACCGGAAAAAATGTTTAAAATTGGGCCCCCACCTCGTAGGCCCGTCACTGCCATTCACGGTAAGCGCACTAACTGTTTATTTTTTTATTCATGGCACGTCACTGTGTTCACGCAATCTGTCAAAGTGGATATGTACGCCCACTTGATCATCAATTCCCACAGATTCCATGTATCTTGGTTGGTTTATTCGTATCGTGTTCCCTTTCTATTCATTTCTAGATGCAAGACATCCCTTTCACCAAAACAAGATTCATATATGTTGGAGCATTTATATACAAATATTTTCCCTTTATTCCATGTATCTTGGATGGTTTATTCGTATCGTGTTCCCTTTCTATTCATTGCTAGATGCAAGACATCCCTTTCACACCAAAACAAGATTCATATATGTTGGAGGATTTATAGACAGAGATTTTCCCTTTTACTTTGGATGCTAGATGCAAGATTTTCGACTTGCACCTTTTATGCCACACAAGATCATAACTATTGCGTTGGAATTATACTCCCAATCACCGCCATAAATGAGAAGTGGAAATATTCTACACTTCATCAATTTTGTGTAGAGAAAGACAAGCAAGGATCCAAGAGCCTGAGGGCGTCTTCACACAACCACAGCAAACAGAGTACCCGAGCGATCCTCTGCGTTTATTATTTTGAACCACCGCTTTAACTTACCTTTTCCCGCAACGCACAATTGCAAGCTTTTCGTTTTAACCTTAAGCCATTCACCATATGTTATTCTACCGCCGATGCAATATCCGGCGAAACCTACCTTAACCTTACCGCATGAGCCAAAACTTTATTTTGCGCCTTATTCCTTTGCATTTCCCTTACCGCACTTACCAACAGTTAGCTGCACCGCATAGCGCACTTCGCATTGTTTAGCACTTACATTCCGCCATCCGCAAGTTATGTTATTTGTCGTGCAATGTGATTGTGCTATTGCACATCCTACTCGCAACCAATTGAGTTTATCGTTTAGCGCCAAAAAGTTAAGATGTTTGTTTTGCGGTGCGATCGTGCCATCGTAGATCGCGCCTGCAAGGATTTAAGTTTACCCGTGTTCACGCCAGTTAAGAGTTAAGTTTTTCGATCTGCGATGAAGCACCGGACGCGATGAGGTTTCAAAGCCAGAACCGATATTATTTGAAGTCCACCCTTTTATGTTCTGAACGCGTTTTTATGTGTTTTTGTGTATAAACTAGAATACAGCCTGCGTGCCGATTTAATGAAGATATGTGTCTTTTGACATCCCAAGGAAGAGAAGTTGTTGAACGTCTGTTCAGCGATGAATCGCATTGATTAGATTTAGGTTTTCAGGCTACGATCATTCTTGTATTAAAACAAATGTAATATCATTTTGTTAGAGTGAAGGAATAGAAACATAAGCTTGTTCCTCTCCTGTGTATTATGTTTCCTGTGTGGATTTGTTATTTTCCGCATTATTTTGCAGTCTCTGTATTGTGGGGGAAACACATTTCCTCTCTTATTGTTTCGTTCAATATTTCCAAGATATTGGACGGATCATACAAAAAAATTTCCTTTTGCACTTCAGGTGGGCAAGTTCCCCCTTTTAACGACACAAGATCACCACATCTGTTGCACAGTTTATTCGCACAAGGCTTCCTTTTTACACGAGACAATATGAGTTGGTTTGAAGATCTGTTTGGTTGCGTGAAGTGTTAGCCCATGTTTAAAAATATGGGAACCATTAAGCCTATTGTTGAAAATATGATAATATTATGACCATGGCCCATGGTTCAAATTTGATGATTAACTTGAAAATGAAAACCATTTCTAAGTTCAAGATGAAAACTGCTCCATGGAAACTCAACTCCTACACACATGACCATGGTGCATGGTTCAAATCTTATGATTAACTTGAAAATGAGAACCATTTCTAAGTTGAAGATGAAAAAGTACTCCATGGAAACTCAACTCCTATACCCATTTCCATATAATGCTAGACACTCAAATCTCATGATCAAGTTGGAGATGAAAACCTCTTGTATAGGAGTAGAAAAACAGCTTCACAAAACATCCATACTTAACCCCTACCTAGAATATCGGTGAGGACATCCTAAAATACGATAATATTATGATATTCTTCCGTCGAACATTGGGACTATTAAAAGTAACATCACCTACAGTTATAACCCCAAACACTTAAATCTCATGATCAAGTTGAAGATGTAAACCTCTTGTATAGCAATAAAACAACAGTACAAGAACATCCAAACTTAACCCCTGAAAAGAATATCAGTGAGGACATCTGAAAATTTGATTATATTATTATATTCTTCCATCAAACACCTAGACTACTAAAACTAGCGTCAAACTAGGGTTACCTCTTCTATTAAAATTTAAAATTAACGTCGAACTAGGGTTACCTCATTTAATAAAACTCACATCCACCTAGGGCTACCTCGTCTACTAAAACTCAGGTCGACCTAGGGACTCACCATCAACCTGAATTAACCCTACAACAAAAACAAAATACATAATTAGCTATGCAAAATGTGTTAAAATAAGCTAATTACTCGGTCATGAGGAGTTGGCTAAATTTAGAGAGTCAGTCAAGTCGAGTTAAGTCACAGTCGAATTTAGTAAGTGTGTGCATGTCAAGGTATTTTAGGAGAGTGGCTAGTCGGAAAAGGTTAAATACCCTTCACTGGGTTCATTGTAATCAAGTCATGTGAATCAAGTTTGTGTGATTTGTTAGCAATCTGCAATTTTCCTTGGCTGAGCAGGAAAGAAACGAAGGTAACAAAAAACCACTTTTAAAGCTAGGATCTAGTCCTTGAAGCTTCAGAGAGGAATCTCTCTGTATGATTTAATTTCTTCTTTCAAGATTTTAAGCTAGATATCGAAGTTCGATGATGGGTTTTTCAAAATTTTGGTTGAAGAATGCAGGAAAAGTCTATTGGGCATGGAGTCATTAAAATTTTTGGTAATCAATCACAAATAAACAGAGTAGATGTTACAGGGCAGGGTAGGAAAACTCCTGGATCTAAAGATATTTAGGGTGTGGATGAGATGAAAAAGGTAGATGATCAATTAAATATTAAGCATATTTAAAGTAATTTTATATTTAATTTCAAAAGAAAAACATTAAGACTGTTTAAACAAGCCAGAGGATAGTACACTTGAGTAAATTTAACTTTTGATCTTCTTGCAAAAATTGGGAAGGAAAATCCATATGAAAACTCAGAAAGAAGAACAATTCAACATGAGGAAAAACATCACCATTTGTTTGACACAAGAATCTTGGAACAAAATTGCCTCTCTATTTTTGAAATTGATTACTTTGAGTAAAAATTCATAGCTTACATCAAGGTAGAGCTCTTTTCTTCATACATAATCCAACCCTTTATAAGTGTTATTACAAAATATTTATAGACTTTCTTTTGAGCTAAATTCGGATTCCAAAAAGGAATTTATTACAAAATAATATCTAATAAAGATATAGATATTTCTGAAATATAAATAAAAAACAGTGATTTTGGACAAATTTTGGCAGTTATGTTGAATCTTTAGAGGGGAGTGGGAGAAAAAGAAAAATGCAAAGTTGTAAAAGTTTTGACTCATTGTAAGCCTAGTTGAGACATAGACCAACATGCATGTTTGAGTGATAATTAAGTCAATTTTTATTCGAAGCCTAGTAGGCATAATTGAGCCATGTTTGATTTATGTTGTATCATATAATCGTAATGAAGGGGGAGTGTGAAAATAATCTTAGAGAGTGAGTCAAGTCGAGTTAATTCATAGTCGAATTTCATGAGTGGGTGGATGTCAAGGTATTCTAGGCAAGTCGCCAGTGAGAAAAAGCTAAAAGAGTAAATCAATTTAAAACATGACTAATGATTTCCGTGATCTTTCACCCATTTTCCTACAATGTGATGCCACCGCTCTAAATTTTAACTAATCAATCTTAACAAAAAAACTCACTAAAAATTTCATGCCTGAATTTCTATTTTACAATGGGAAACATAAAAAATACACTAGAAAGAGAGAAAAGAATCAAGAATCAACTTAGACGTAGCTAGTAATTACCATGATCTTTCACCCATTTCCTTACAACATGATGCCACCACCCTATATCTTCATTTGTCAATCTTAACAAACATTTCTATGAAAATTCCATGTCTGCAACATGATGCCACCACTATGTATCTTCAGATATTAATCTTAAGAAAAGAGTTGTGTAAAAATTCCATGTCTGCCTTAAATTTCAGGTCTGGGTTTCTGTTTTATAATGGGCAAACTTAAAAATACACTAGAAACATAGCAAATTGCTAATTTAAACATAAATAACGAACTTAAAAATACACTAGAAACATAGAAAATTGTCAATTTAAACATAAATAACAAACTTAAAAATACACTAGAAACATAGCGACAAAGAATCAATTTAAACATAAATAACTAATAATTGCTATGATGTTTCATATGACTATCAATTTCTTGCAAGACGATGCTACACAAGATGAAAATACACTAGTAGCGGAGCAATGAATGAATTTAAACATAAAAAACTAATAATTGCGACGATCTTTCACATAACGGTCCATTTCATAACAATTGCCATAATCTTTCGCACATAGCTATCCATTTCCTAACGATTGCCATGATCTTTCACATAACTATCCATTTCCTTACAGCATGATGCTGCCACACTGTATCTACAAAAAAAAAATGTTTAATAAATACTTGAAATAATTGTTTTCAAGCATAAAAAGTGCATCACGACTACCCAGTACAGTAAAATATTAAAGAGGAGGGCATAAATACTTTCAGTTTTCAAGGAGAAAATGTCCATACGAGAATCCAGTACCTAAAAATATTTGATGTATAAAACCCTCCGATGCAACACAATATTCAATGTATAAAACCCTCCTATGCAACACAATATGTAAGGTATTGAACCCTCCGATGCTAAACCTCTGGTCCAAATCTAATTTAAAAAGCACCAAAACTAATGTAAGCAGAAATCCTCACCTTGAACAATATAGAAATTACAGTGTAATGGATCCGCTTATCGAATTCCTCCATGCTGAGTGTCAGTGGCAGAAGGGCCAGGGCCACTCTGATCACCCTGAGTGACATAAGGGCCAGTCTGATCATGCCCATCATCTAAGCAACTACCACAACATAACTTCTCAATTAGGTCCGCCAACAAATTACCCACAACATCCACCCCAAGAGCACACAACCCTTTAGCAATCCGTTTAAAACAGACCGGAGGTCCGGGCCTGCAATGCCGCCTTCTAGGTGCAACCCTCACAACGTCAAGGCTACTTATCTAGATCTTGGCGCAGCTCATATCCACGTTATAATCACAGTCACGGCAGGTGTATCTCCAACAACCAGAATGGACCATCAGACGGCAGGCAGAGCCATTCACCAGAATTATTTTCATCCAACCTCAAAATGTGATCCGCGTGCCGCTGAAATTGTAGTGTCGGGTGAAGTTCCAAAATATTCAAGCACCAGAGATGCAGCCTTCGCTTGTTTCTCCCTAATCGATTCCCTTTAGTTTCGAACACAAAACCTTTGAGCATATCCCCACATGCTTCACAGTATTATGTCCAGAGTGAAGTTTTGGGGCGAAACTGAAAGGTCTCTCCGAGCCGCATCTGTGTAAAATCATCAAGGAGATTGTTGCATCAGTTGTGCAGGATAAAAAGAGGACATGACCCACACTTGAAACCCACTCGCCCTCCACTTTCTTTGTAGCCGCTGCACTTGTAATTCTGCAAGGCCTGTTCTCGGAGCGCGTGCTTATTCCGGCGACGGGGAATGAGTACTATTGCATTTCAATTTGGACAGGGGTTAGAGAAACCCTGAGATCCGTGAGGTTCAAGCTCATGGAAGACACCATTACTGACCGTGCCATTTGCATTTGTGCTTGGCTCAGACAACCACTCCGATCGGTGGGGTTCAACATGGGAGACACCATTACTGACTCTGCCATTTGCATTTGCGCTTGGCTCAACAGGGAGAGCACCATTCGCGCTTGGGCTAGAAACCGCCATGAAGAATTGCAAGAACACTGAAAAGAGGGCATGTAAATTATTTTCTCTGACAACTGAAATCAAATTATTTGCAAAAATATGATCCTATTGCCGCTTTTGAGCGAACACAAGAAAACATGATCATATTGCGAACAGTACAAAAAGACAGGTGAAGCTTCCTGCGCTTCCCCATCAACTACCATTCGATCAAGATTATTGATTTTTTTAGATAGAAAAAATCATCCTATTGCATTCGGTAGGAAAAGACAGGTGAAGCTTCCTGCGCTTCCCCATCGACTACCATTCGATCGAGATTATTGATTTTTTTAGATAGAAAAAATCAACTCCTTCATAGATATAAGCCGTAGTAAATATGTTTTGAATCTTTTATCTGTCCTTCTTTCTACAAACATACTTCATGAGAGAAATATTTTAGATTATCTTCATATAACTGTGTCCTGATTAATTATAAACTTTTGATTATACTATATTACAAAATTTGTTGTTAAAAACTTCATGACAAACTTTATTACAAAAATAAAAACTCTGGGTGGTCAGTCCTTAATAATAGTTGATGGTGTTAGTGTTCGTCATACCTCTCTGTTCAAATACATAAATGTAAAATTCACCTATTTCCAGATAAATACCTCTTTTTTATAAAAAATCTGCAATCCAATTTTGCTCTATCTGATCAAAAAAAACCTTCTGAAATATTCTTATTAGCTTTTGCATATCCCATGAATAAAAATGGAAAGTCTAAACTCATTATTTCCCTTGACCCATTATTTAACTTTACCGGAAAAAATGTTTAAAATTGGGCCCCCACCTCGTAGGCCCGTCACTGCCATTCACGGTAAGCGCACTAAATGTTTATTTTTTTATTCATGGCGCGTCACCGTGTTCACGAAATCTGTCAAAGTGGATATGTACGCCCACTCGATCATCACTTCCCACAGATTCCATGTATCTTGGATGGTTTATTCGTATCGCGTTCCCTTTTTATTCGTTGCTAGATTCAAAACATCCCTTTCACCAAAACAAGATTCATATACGTTGGAGCATTTATATACAGAGATTTTCCCTTTATTCCATGTATCTTGGATGGTTTATTCGTATCGTGTTCCCTTTCTATTCATCGCTAGATGCAAGACATCCCTTTCACACCAAAACAAGATTCATATATGTTGGAGAATTTATATACAAATATTTTCATTTTTACTTTGGATGCTAGATGCAAGATTTTCGACTTGCACCTTTTATGCCACACAAGATCATAACTATCACGTTGGAGTTATACTCTCAATCACCACCATAAATGAGAAGTGGTAATAGTCTACACTTCATCAATTTTGTGTAGAGAAGGACAAGCAAGAATCCAAGAGCCCGAATGCGTCTTCACACAACTATAGCAAACAGAGTACCCGAGCGATCCTCTACGTTTATTATTTTGAACCACCGCTTTAACTTACCTTTTCCCGCAACGCACAATCGCAAGCTTTTCGTTTTAACCTTAAGCCATTCACCATATGTTATTCTACCACCGATGCAATCTCTGACGAGACCTACCTTAACCTTACCGCATGAGCCAAAACTTTGTTTTGCGCTTTATTCCTTTGTATTTCCCTTACCGCACTTACCAACAATTAGCTGCACCGCATAGCACACTTCGCATTGTTTACCACTTACATTCCACCATCTGCAAGTTATGTTATTTGTCGTGCAATGTGAATGTGCTATTGCACATCCTATTCGCAACCATTTGAGTTTACCGTTTAGCACCAAAAAGTTAAGATGTTTGTTTTGTGGTGCGATCGTGCCATCCCAGATCGCGCCCACGCGCGAGTTAAGAGTTAAGTTCGTCGATCTACGATGAAGCGTCGGACGCGATGAGGTTTCAGAGCCAGAACCGATATTATTTGAAGTCCACCCTTTTATGTTCTGAACGCGTTTTTACGTGTTTTTGTGTATAAACTAAAATACAGCCTGCGTGGCGATTTAATGAAGATGTGTGTCTTTTGACATCCCAAGGATGAGAAGTTGTTGAACCTATGTTCAACAATGAATCACATTGATTAGATTTAGGTTTTCAGGCTACGATCATTCTTGTATTAAAACAAATGTAATCTCATTTTGTTAGAGTGAAGGAATAGAAACATAAGTTTGTTCCTCTCCTGTGTATTATGTTTCCTGTGTAGATTTGTTATTTTCCGCATTATTTTGCAGTCTCTGTCTTGTCGGAGAAACACATTTCCTCTCTTATTGTTTCCTTCAATATTTCCAAGATATTGGACAGATCGTATACAAAAATTCCCTTTTGCACTTCAGGTGGGCAAGTTCCCCCTTTTAACGACACAAGATCACCACATATGTTGCACAGTTTATTCGCACAAGGCTTCCTTTTTACACGAGACAAGATGAGTTGGTTTGAAGATCCGTTTGGTTGCATGAGGTGTTAGCCCATGTTTAAAAATATGGGAACCATTAAGCCTATTGTTGAAAATATGATAATATTATGACCATGGCCCATGGTTCAAATCTGATGATTAACATGAAAATGAAAACCATTTCTAAGTTCAAGATGAAAACTGCTCCATGGAAACTCAACTCCTACACCCATGACCATGGTGCATGGTTCAAATCTTATGATTAACTTGAAAATGAAAACCATTTCTAAGTTGAAGATGAAAAAGCACTCCATGGAAACTCAACTCCTACACCCATTTCCATACAATGCTAAACACTCAAATCTCATGATCAAGTTGGAGATGAAAACCTCTTGTATAGTAGTAGAAAAACAGTTTCACGAAACATCCATACTTAACCCCTACCTAGAATATTGGTGAGGACATCCGAAAATATGATAATATTATGATATTCTTCCGTCGAACATTGGGACTATTAAAAGTAACATCACCTACGGTTATGACCCCAAACACTTAAATCTCATGATCAAGTTGATGATGTAAACCTCTTGTATAGCAGTAAAACAACAGTACAAGAACATCCAAACTTAACCCCTGAAAAGAATATCAGTGAGGACATCTGAAAATTTGATAATATTATTATATTCTTCCATCAAACACCTAGACTACTAAAACTAGCGTCAAACTAGGGTTACCTCGTCTATTAAAATTTAAAATTAACGTCGAACTAGGGTTACCTCATCTAATGAAACTCACATCCACCTAGGGCTACCTCCTCTACTAAAACTCAGGTCGACCTAGGGACTCACCACCAACCTGAATTAACCCTACAACAACAAAAAAAAATACATAATTAGCTATGCAAAATGTGTTAAAATAAGCTAATTACTCGGTCATGAGGAGTTGGCTAAATTTAGAGAGTCAGTCAAGTCGAATTTAGTAAGTGTGTGCATGTCAAGGTATTTTAGGAGAGTGGCTAGTCGCAAAAGGTTAAATACCCTTCACTGGGTTCATTGTAATCAAGTCATGTGAATCAAGTTGTTGACGAGGTAAATCCCCTCTGTGGACAGAGGCGATCCCACTAGCCCTAGAGTGGGTCTAGCAACAAACAAAACACGCTACGATATTGATTCCTAGTTACAAAAGACAGAGCTACAATAGATAGCCTACCTCAAGTCCTACGCTGCTATTGTTGAAGAAGAAGTGATGTTTCTCGTTCTCAGCTTGACATATCACAATCCTTTCGCTCACCGCGTCCGAATACTTGCACATGTGCAAGGAAAAGCGACGGCATACAACGAAATAATTCAACATGTAACTATCAATCAGTCGGAAAAGATCGAATCAAATTGCATTACACAAATGAGCAATACAACGATGGAACCAATAACATAATCGAGCATATATTAAAATACGAAGAAAGATTACAACCGAGTTTCGACTTCGCGTTCTACCTTCGGCAGGGCTTCCAGCGGAGCATGTCTCACAAGGCTTTGTTGGGGATTTGGATAAGGCTCTCTCTCTTACGGGGTTCTCCTTGGCTCTACTCTCAATAGTTGCTCAGCTATAGTTTTCTTCCCAAATGTTCAACTATAGTTTTCTTTCCAAATGTTCAGCTAGGTTGTAAATGGAGAGGGCAGGCTTTTATAGAAGGAGAAGGAGAGGTTAGGATCCCTATAATCATGGGGGAGAGTCCTATCTCTTAAGAAGGTTCCATGAGAAGTGGAAAACCACTTCTTAATTAGGGAGATCCGGAGCCAAACAACCTAACCTCTTTTTGATGATTCGTTCTAAAGTTGTTAGAACCAAACTTCTGCCTTTTATTTTTAAAAAACATTCCCAAATAGGCTTGGTGTGGGCAATACACAAGGACAGAGCACCAGGTGGCGCGGGCCTAGTGGGAATTTCCTAGGTCGGCGCGAATGATGAACTGGTTGCTCGCGCCAACGCCCAAACATATGTTTTTAATTATTTTTTGAGAAAATGTCCTCCAGGAGAATTCTTGCCCTTATGCAGAAGGATGCCATCAAGGTGTTTTCAAGACATTTTACTGTTCACAGGTCACGGGAATAGTCCTCCAATGTACGAGACGAGGGATTGCAGGGATGGTGACAAAATGTTGTGTAACAAATGCCCCCTAAGGCACGAGGTCCGAGAGAGAGGGAGGGGTGAAGTGCTTTATGAGAACGCGTTCAGCTAAAAACACTGTCATCGAAAGACCTGCGAGTACGAATACAACTGACATCTCTGATATAAGACATGTGGTATGGGCGCAGCCATCCATAAAAGAGTACAAAAATAATGAGATCCAAGGTATGGACATAGCCATCCAGCAAAGTAAGGATCAACAAGTAGACTCTAGTATGGTCGCAGCCATCCAATAAAAAGAGTCTTGTAATAAATCATAGTAATCCACAAAGAACCGGCAACCTAGATTTCATCAGACAAAACCCAGGGTCTTGCACTCCATCTCGACCCGAACAAAGTACAAGTTCGAGCATGCGAATATGTGAGCTGAAGTCGAACATGCAAGAACATCGTCTGATTACCAGCCAATGATGAAAGTTGTTAATAGGCGCAGGAGAAACCACCAATAATGACAATGGCTCTCAAGGTACAAAAGGTACAATCCACGAAATGTGAACAGTGATCTGGTGTCGGACACCCGCGGAGTCAATCGATCGAAGGCCAATGATGAAAACCTTGCGTCGAATGCAAAGAACCTGTCATTGAGGCATGCAGGCTCCAAGGTACCTGAAGGGAGTCTCTAGACCAATTTCCCGGATAATGAGCTGAAGTCGACGGGAAGTGGCCTTGATCGAAGGTGCGCCATAATGTTTCCCACATCATCGACACGAGACAGAGGAACATAATGTTTGTGAATCAAGACTAACATAGAATCCAAGGAAGGTTGAAAATTTCAGAGGCAAACTTCTCTTGAACATATCGGTGGCACGACACTATATTTGGTAGTATTTGACATCAAGGGATCTAAGGTCATGGTGACACGGCAAAGAGCAGATGAGTGGTCAAAAGAGATTACCCAAACCCATGGAGGCAAGCAGATAACGAGATGAGATGTCCCCAACCCAACACGAATGCAGACAAGTGCCATGTTCAAGAGCGACATACAGCCAACACGACTACAATATTGGTTCCGTTTTCCCCCACCATTTCTGGCAAGTACCCCAATTATTTTTTAAAACAAGCTTGAAGGGAATAGCATATGCTTGCGATGTAAGTTTTTCCTTCGGACAAATCCAACCTAGTACATTTAACGAGCCCTAAGAAGGAGGAACTCGAGTAACTTCATTGCGACGAAGTCCAATGTCATCAGTTTTTAACGCGTCTAACAAAGGAAGAACTCGGCGTCTTTTCATGTTTAGAGAGTTTGAAACGATAGCGGAAAAGAAAACTCCAGCAGTCCCTTTTCGTAGGTAGTCCCACAAACCCGAAAAGGTAGAAAACTATGTCTGGGAGAACCTCCTAGTCGTGATAGGCTAGAGTATTCCTTTTTCGTAAATAATCTATCCCAACCCAAAAAAGGGGTAAACATATACTGGGTAGAAGTCGTTTCGCAACCAATTTTAACGAGCTCAAAACGACAAGCGACTCGGCAATCTTTTCAGTTTTAGAGAGTCAGAAAAGAGCTGAAAAGTGACTCCATAGTGACTTTTTCATGTTTTTACCGAGTCCGAAAAAGTATAAAATACAACTCATCTCTTCGTCAAAACCATGTGAAAAACATGTTATTGCACAAAAAGACGCGTGTAAAACATATTCCACGAAAATAATGCGAAAATATATCGAAAAATACATTTTAAAACCCATTTAGGACTTTGAAAAGCTATAAAAGACCAACAGTGGTAAAAAATATTTACTTTTCACTTTTACCTTTTTGTAGAGCAACAGTGAACCATTTCTGCTCCGATCTTCAGGCAACGAGCGTGATCAATCCAGTGGACCAAATCGAATTCCGTCCGGTTCAGGTAGGAGCCGACCCCTTTGCCCATCTTTAAGTTACATTTTACTGTATTTTATTATTATTTGAGGTCCTTTAGGGGAGGATTATCAAATTTTAGGGCTCCGCAATTGGCGCGGGGTTCGGGCACAGACCCGTGCCAATCTGCCCTGTTTTACACAGGGATCGCGCCAGTTGGCACGACTGTTAGCCAAACAGCCACGCCAACGGCGCAACACAAAATCCGGCTAAAATTTCTCAAAATTCAACCAATCAAATGTAATTTTGAATACCCAAGTAGGTTTCTAATGTTCCTATGATTGATTGATACAGGTATCCAGTGAAAAAAATGGTTATCGAATGGAAAGAGAGAGAACATAGCAAAGAAGATGAATTGGCAATGGAAAATTTTCTTTCTGACGCCATGTCTCCGAGCTCAGCCCGAATTGCTACAGTGTCTCATCAGTATTTAGGATGAGGATGAGGATAAATTCAAACTTCGAGACCAAGAGCTTGAGCTCGAAGTATCAAACGTATACTTCATCACTGGACTATCACACAGGGGTCCAGTCCCTATTCTGACCGATACCAGGCCTTCAGGAGAAAGCATGACAATGGTCATGAACAAGGTGTGTTTAGGGGAAAGCAAAGGAACAGGGAGCGAGAAAGTAGACATTTAGACCGTCCCCAATCTAGCACTTAGAGTAGTGCTACACACCATTATGCGTGCTGCGGGATCACAGGCACCGCACGAGGCCACGAAGACGTAGTTACTTCTTACTTCGGAGTGTATGAACCCGACTATCTTTGATTGGGCCCAGGCCATGACCATGAATATCAAACGACAGCTCACAAAATGCAAGAAATCCAAACTAAAGCAGTTTCGGTATGGGTCAATTCTGGTATCGTTCTTCCTAGAATGATTACCTATTTTTCAGCACCAGGGGGCCATAGTCCCGGAGCCACCACTGAGAGAGCCACAGATGGCTCAATGGGTAGCACTAATTCCCAGGGCAGGGGGCGGCCAGCAGATGTCCTGGAGGCCGGAGTTCTTTAACTGGCTCCGAAAATAGTTGATCGTCGTGGAGGATTGGCCCTACGCCAGGACAAATTTTACCGGAGACCCTGACCTTCCGCTCATGGAGGGAGAGGACTGGGACGAAGAATTGCGTAAGACTCATTTTGTATTTTCATGAGTTTACATTGTTTTAGTATATATGCATGTTCTAACAGTTAATTTTAAATGAATACAGATGTTGGCCCAGAACGTCTCGCAGGCATGTCTCCCATAGCGAGGCGGACTCCTCGCGACTTTGACCCTCAAGGAAAGGGTGTCGACGAAGAGCTAGTACAAAACTTGGAGGGAATCACCCGTGGGGTCCCTAATTATGCATGTTTTGATGACGTACCCCGAGCCTATCAAAGGCACACCGTGGGGGTGCCTAGCCGTATTCGCCACTTGTTGAGGTGGCTCATATGGGCGGTGACGTGTTATCATGAGGACCATGCTGACTAGGCATTTAGGCTTTGTTTCCGCATATTTTGAGAGACATGTTGTCTCATGATGTAACTGTAACAAACATATATTATTTTTTGTGGGTTTTTTATGCATACAGCTTGTAAACAAACGATATATATATTATACATATATATATCTATTTTCTACATGGGTCTTTGTACATATGATGATGTTTTTTTATAAATTGCACAAATGTCTATCTAGCACAATGTTAGCTATTGCATATGTTAACGTATTCATTCTTCTTGGTATATGTTGATAAGTAATGAAATCAAAATGTCGCTGAAGTAAATGAATACACAAATACAATCTTAAAATACATGGGTTTCAAACCAAATAATGACCATTCAGTTGCAGAACAACAAGTTGTGAATCCAACTTTACAAGCAATGCGCGTATGCCAAGGTTGACTGCCTCGGTTAATAGTTCCAAAACTGCACTATATTCAGCGACATTGTTTGTAACTGGTCCTAGACAAATCCCTCGTAAGTTAATCAACTCACCAGCAGGATCATAGACTACCCAAGCAGCGGAAGACAAGTTCCTGGTACTGTGGGAAGCACCATCCGCGAAACCGACATAAGGAGAAATAGACATCTGCATAGCAAACAAGACCCAATAAGTAGGAAAAAGGCTCACAATGCACATCAAACCAAAGCATGCACACAAAATGAAAACAATCACCTATGTACACATATCACGCGTGAGTGACTCAAGCATAATATTTTTTCAAGTACAACCTATTTGTGGGCTGCGATAAAGGACAACCTTCATAATCAATCAGCTCATAAGCCCCATTTTGTAACACATGTTTGACAATGTAAGTCCCATACCACATGGGTTGGAATTTGTCTACCCCCAGCTTGTCGTGAGCTTGGTCGTATAAGACGACGAGATCGCCTTCGACAAAAGAATGAGGAGAGATTGTTTGGTCAAAATGGGCTTTGACTCCCTTTTTCTGCGCTTCGATGACCAAGGCAGCTAAGCGACGAGTCTCGTCCAATCTCTCTAAGTAGAGGAGTAGTTCTTCTTCAGGCGAAGTATCAGGCAGCAATTCCACAGCTAATTTAAGTGAAGGGATTTCACATTCAATCGGAAATGTGGCTTCCAAACCGTATACCAACTAGAATGGGGTAAATCTGGTTGCACTTTTGATTGACATTCGGTAAGCCCATAGAGCTGAGAACAACATAAGATGCCAGTTTGATTTGTGGATCCTGATTGTTCGTTGAAGCATCGTAACAAGGACTTTGTTTACGGCTTCAACTTGGTCATTAGCTTGAGGATAGTACAGCGTTGAGCTGCCGTGACGCAAACCCAACTAGAATGTCAACTCCGCCATCATGTAATCCTGAAAATGAGAACCATGATCAGTAACGATGGCTTGAGGGACACTGAACCGAGAAATAACGTGATTGAATATGAACAGTGTCGTTGTCTTACCGTCCGCAGCCAGTGTAGGCATCACTTCGGCCCATTTCATAAAATAATCGACGGCAACGATAATATAGGCATGCCCCCCGGCTGAACGAGGGTTACACGTCATAAAATCTATGCCTCATTTGGAAAAAGGGCCAACGGTAATGAAAAGATGTAGTGGAACGGGCGGCGCACGCATCTTGCGTTGATAAATCTGGCACTCATGACATTTACGTACTGCAATGATGCAATCTTTAAAAATATAGGGCCAGAAATAGCCAGCACGAAGGATCTTCTATGCAGTGGCATAACCAGACATGTGACCACCACAGGCGCCACTGTGGCAATCATTTAAAACCTTCTCCGCTTCCTCGAGGGTCAGGCATCGGCGGAGTACAGAATCGACTCCGACACGATAAAGGGTATCTCCAACAATACGATAAGGTTTCGATTGATGCCGAATGCGGCGTCAGACATCCTTCGTTAGCTCACACCTGAAATTAGATGTTTGGAGGTACACGATGATATCACCGTACCACGGATCGAGGGCGTTGATTAGGAAAAGTGTTTCGTCCGGGATATGATCCTCGAAAGAAGAAGGAGCAGAGTCGGCGGGGAGAGAACAAATCAAATCCGTGAAAACAAGTGATTTCTTTGATTTGGTGGTAGTGAACTCCAAATCAAACTCTTGGAGGATAACAATCCACTTCAAGTATTTTCCCCTCATTAACTGCCGAGATAGAATATAAGCCATGGGGTTACAGTCAGAAATCATGTTCACCGTGCGTAAAAGAATGTAATGACGAAAACGTTGGACAGCTTGGACCACAGCCAACACCAACTTCTCGACATGTGCGTAACGTGTTTCAGTGTCGAGAAGGTTCCGAGAAAAGTAATAAATGACATGTTCGTTATTGTCATCATCATCTTGGACCTATACCATAGCGATCGTGCTGAAGGCAGCAGCTAGATAAAGGGTGAAATCACGATGGTAGTTCGGAGGACGTAATAGGGGAGCGTTGACAAACAACGTCTTAAGCCTATCAAAAGACTGCTGAGCAATCTCATCCAAATAGAAAGGGACGTCCTGCTTTAAAAGTTGTGTAAATCCTTTGGCTACTTCGGCGTAGTTTGGGATGAAACGACGTAGGAAATTGGCTTTCCCTTGGAGACTTTGCAGCTAATATAACGAGGACGGGGAGGGGAGATTAACAATAGCCTCAACCTTGAGAGGGTCAAGGCGAATTCCGTCTTTAGACACAATAAACCCTAAGAGTCTACCGGAGTCGACGCAGAAGACGCACTTATGCGGATTGAGTTTAATGTTGTAGCGTCTACAACGGAGAAAGATTTGAAGAAGATGTTCAGGGTGGTCCTTCCATGTAGCTGAATGAGCCGGAAGGTCATCCAAGTACGGTTGGAAAATATGTCGAATATCGTGAAAAGCATATGACATTGCGCTTTGGAACGTAGCCCCAGCATTCTTCAAACCTAACGGATTTTCTTATATGCGAATGCTCCCCATGGGCAAATAAAAGAGGTCTTGTGTTGATCTGACAAGAGAATGTTAATCTGGTTATAGCCAGAGAAACCGTCCATAAGGGAGAAAATTTCACTTCCCGCACAATCGTCAATAATATGATCGATAAACGGGGTGGGATAATTATCCTTAGGACAGGCCCGATTAATATCACGATAATCAACACAAACACGAATGACTCCCTGCTTCTTATCTACAAGAACTATATTAGAAACCCATTCAGTCAGGGGAATCGGATAGATGAAACCCGCTTTAAGAAGTTTCTCAACTTCAGCTTTGATAGCGGCGGCTTTCCGAGGATGCACAGGACGAAGACACTGGCGAACAGGCTTCGTACCTGGGTAGGTGGGAATCTCGTGCACCACAATACTAGGGTCGATTCCAGGCATTTCTTCGTAAGACCACGCAAAAACATCTCAGAATTCGTGAAAGAGACTAGCGTACACTTGGACTTCCTCAGAAGAGCAAGTGACTCCCACATGGATGTTCTCGACGATCCCCGGTTTAACGGAGATGTCGATAGGCATCGTTTGAGTAATGTTCCCCAAGTTGCCTTCCTCAAATACTTCATGAGTAAAAATGGGCATCTGAAGCGGCAGAGAAGGAACTTGGGACGTGAAGCGCTCAAGACAATTAGACATGGCCCCAAGGCAACGCATAAATGAAGAACGATGATGACCATCACTCCACGGTAGATCTCCAAGAGATATTGTTTCCATGATAGCCTCATCAGATGGAAACATTTCTTTCAGAGGATCAGGTGAATCCACATCACCGAGCCAGGGGGATTGAGAATATACATCGAGAGACATGCTCAAAGGAGCAGCTTCAAGAGGGGGAGAATCAGATGCAGCTATTAGCTCACAATAATTAATCTTGATGGGACTAAGCGGCATCGAATCTCCAAATGAATCAACTTGTTCAGGTGAAGGGATGATCCGAGGGTCATCTGACCGAGAGATCATATTGACTTGAACGGTGTGGGGCGGTGGAAGGGGAAAAATACCCATGAGGATGAGATCTTTGAAAAGACCTGGCCCTATGCTGTCAGGGGGATTAGGGATTTGATCCACGTATGGCACGTTTTTCTTGGAAGACGAGGTAAAGAAAGACAAATGATCGACAGTAATAATATTGCCCTCATGCAGAAATTTCAAAAGTCGAAAGAGGGTGGACGGAACGGACAACATGGCATGAGTCCAACTGCGACCGAGTAGAAGATTGTAGTTGAGTTTGGCATCAACAACTTTTACTTCAACATTGACTGTCTTTCCTTTCAATGTAATTGGTAGGCTAGCGAGAACACCCAAGGGTTTTGATTCCCTTCCATCGAATGCCTCAAGGGCATTGGGAGATGAAGTCAAGGCTAGAGAGCCAATGGCCTTCCAGCAAGCAGATGACATGACGCAGGTAGATGCACCTTCGTCCACAACAGCCTTGTGAATATTGAGGTCGTTAATGCCGACTTGTATAAAAAGCGCAATCTGGTGCGGAAGTCGGGGAAGAAATTCTCTAGATCGAAAGAGAGAAGGCTAGAATCGGCAGGATCGATCCCGCAGATCGCAAATAACAATTATTTTTGTTGAGACGGACAACTCTGGAGTGCTTCTAACGCGGACATCGCAGAAGGTGCCTGCGCCAAATCCTCAACAATACTGTAATGCTGAGCAGCGTTGGCATTAGGATTATAAGAAGAATTCCAGAGAACACCTTTGGAAGGTCGCCGAATAACGGATTCAGCACTAGGCTTCTCAATTTCAAGAGGACCAGAGGCAGGTGGGGGAGGAGGGCCATCAACGACTTCCTTCCCAGCTGCCTGGCATGATCCGGCATAATCCTTCGATCGAGTAGCAATAGAAACAGGTGCAACACCATTCATCATGAACACCTGAGACCCAAACGGTGCAGATGGCGAAGGTTGCTCAACCATCTAGGTTTTTTGAGATGAAAAAGGTTCTTTAAGAACTGCCGGAGTTCCCTTAGCGCCCTTAAGAAGTTGACTAACTTTGAATCATCTAGGACAATCTTTAGTGTAGTGGTCTTCATCACAAATGAGGCAAGGGTACTTCAATTTTCGCTATGAACCATCATCAACACGAGGTTTGGACGACTCTGGTTTCGGGGCATCGGATTTGGCTTTGCCTTTGCCCTTCTTTCTTCCCTTGGAAGTCTTGTCCGCAAGATTGGCCTGGACGGCGTTGACCTCCAAGTTTTACCAGAATCTAGAGGAGCCTGAGGAGCAGAATTATTGGAAGAATTCGATTTATTCTTACCATTGGAAGACTTGTGTGAAGTCTGAGATACGGAACCAATAACGCCATCAACTGATGGAGTGGCCGGCGCTTTAGAGGTCCCAGGACGCGGAGCTTCAGTCAAGATGTCATACAAGATGCTCGATTGAGAGTACACTAAATCAAGGTACTGGGCATGAGCGATGGCTTGTTCTTCGGTCACACATGCCCCCATGGCAATATCTTTCGTAATCTGGTTGACGAAAGAAGTAGTGAACCAATGAGTGAGCAACTGATCAGGGATTTAAAATTTGATCAAGCGACGACGCCTTCTCCCTTCATGGATATGGTCCGAGATATGGGTAGCCCGGTCCTGTTTCAATGATGTGAGGAGATGCGTCCTGGCTTCGTAATGAACCGGCAACTGGAAATGAGTCAGGAACGCCATGGCAAGAGTATTGAAATCTTGAAAAATTCCACGAGGCAATTCAATATACCACTTAGCAACAACTCCTATGAGAGTGCGCTGAAAAAGACGAAGACGAATAGAGTCGTCCACCCAAGAATTATAAGAACACCATAAATGGTACGTCATGACGTGAGCTTGGGGGTCTTCCCCAGACTTGTCCTCAAACTTGGGACAATCACCAGGAACCTTGGTCGAGACCGGGGGCCAATATGGATTATGAAGAATAGGATCATTTGTCAATTTGGACACATCCGATAGCTCCAACGTGGCAAGGAAAGGTAATTGCGGGTTAAAAGGCATAGCAGCCCCTCTATAAGGACCTGTACCCATATTCCACCCTGGTTGAGTATAACTCTGCCCCCACTGGTTCCGTCCCAAAGGATTCTGACCATAAGGGGTGTAAGCCGGATAAGTCGGTTGATATGGCGGCTGAGAACCAGGGTACGGGGGTTGAAAACTGGGATACTGATGCTGAGTATATGTGGGTCACGATTGAGCAGCATATGGCTTATGCTGCGGAATATAAGTATAGCCTGGCAGTTGAGGGTTATAAGGGGGACCTTGAGGCGGGTTGTAAACCGGCCGATATTGGCCTTGAGGAAAATAACCGCCTTGGGGTCTAACAGGTTGTTGATAAGTGGGCCCCTGCTGAGCTGGATACGTCGAGCGCACGGTTGATTTGGCTGCGGCACAGAGTAGGGCGGAGGCTGAGCAGGGTAAACAGGCTGTGCAGGTTGACCCGGCTAAATAGGTTGACCTGACAGAGGAGGGCCACCAAGTTGCCCGTGCGGAGCAGGTTGACCTGATGACTGAGGTGGGCCAAGTTGTACCTGATATCCGTGTTGACCTGGGGCAGGACCATAGGATGGTCCTGGCTATGCAACATGTAAACCGATTGGAGGATACGGTTGTTGAGGTTGCATCATAGGTTGAGATAGATGGATCTGCCCTCCAAGACCATATGAAGGTCCGGGTTGATACCCTGATGGCCCAATTGGCGCTTGGGGCTGCCCAGGAGGGATTACAGGCTGAGTTTGTAACGGTTGACCTGGAGGATTGTAAAGCTGCCCTTGCAGGCCATAAAACAATCCCTTCTGGACCAAAGGTTGGCTCTGTAAGGGTTGACCTTGTGGGTCGTACACATATCCTTGCTGCACCAAAGGTTGTCCCTGGAAGGGTTGTCCTTGTTGGTCAAAAGCATATCCCTGCTGAACCAAAGGTTGTCCCTGAAAGGGTTATCCTTGTTGGTTAGAGGGATGCCTGGGCAAGTCAGCTATAACGGTTGGAAGAAACTAATAAGCCTCGGGAGTAGACAAATAGACAGGGTTGTCGTGCTCATCATGTTGAAATGGAAGTGCATAAACCGGGGTACCATCTGCCCCATAATGGGAAAAATAAGATTGATAAGGATCCTGAGGGGACTGATAGGTTTGGGAGTGCTGCTGCTGAACAGCCAGCCGATACTCCTCAAACGAAAGGCCGTCAAGGACTGCTGCGGCAATCAAAGTTTCTACCGTAGTGGAAACAGCTGACGATTGAACAGTGACAACTCGCGCCGAAGAAGCCACATAGACAGTAGGTCTACTGGGAACAGATGTAACGAAATGCGTCAACGACATTCCTAATGACAGAAGAACCGGACCCCTCGGCGGGGTGGACGCTGCCATGGAGGCAATACCGGCCATAATCTGACCTAGAGACCTATATCCGGCTGGAAGCGACACCAGTGGTGAAGATGGAACAAGGTCATGAAGGACGTCTTCAGGGAAGAGTTGGTATCTTTCATCCGAAACTGGAATACCCTCGGTGCCGTTAGGATCAGACTAATCCATGTCTGATTCAACCGTAAGATCTTGCAAAAGAGTACAGGGGCTCGGAGGTATAATAGCAGCCAAAAACGGCGATCCCAACATAAGAGGGGGAAAATGTTCCCCAACCCAAAATCCAAACCAAGCGTTTCAAAGAGGCCAATTGAATTCAACTGGTTCTCCAAAGGGGTGCTCTAAAGGGATGACAGGTTGTTGAAGCTCAGCCAACTCAGAGATCTGAGAAGTTTCAGATGAATTGTCCGAAAAAGGACTACCAGTAGACGAAACTGATGGTTCCGCCACTGTCACTGTAGCACACAAAAAGAGGAAAAAAGATAAAAAAAGAGGACTCTTGGATCAAACCAAGGCAAACAAAGACAGGCAAAGTAATCAAACTTTAAAGGGCGTGTAATCGTAGGTAGTTTATTTTACCACACTGAAACTAAACATTGTTGTTTCACGTTTTAAGAGTCAAGAAACAGTCAAAGATGACTCTAGTCTCTTTCAGTTTTAGACGAGCTCGAAAGGACAAGTGCTCGATGATCTTTTCAAAATTATGGAGTCAGTAAAGACCAAAAACGACTGCTCAGGTATTCTAGGTAAAAGGGTGTAGCAAGTTCTCGTCAACTGCCATATACACCTTGGTTATGAAATGAAAGAAAAATCAACCAAGGA
The DNA here is from genome assembly GCA_034641835.2 of Pinus albicaulis. Classification (NCBI taxonomy): domain Eukaryota; kingdom Viridiplantae; phylum Streptophyta; class Pinopsida; order Pinales; family Pinaceae; genus Pinus; species Pinus albicaulis. The sequence goes on along the minus strand of CM076577.1, from coordinate 986,738,312 downwards.
CTTGACGTACATCTAGGTAGTCTCCCCGAATGTTGTGTCCGGTGTATCACGGTTACAAGGCGACAGACTCGGCTTCCTATGGATAAAAGAATTGCAACCTAGAGGGGTCTCCCTTTATATACTTGACGGTACGGGGAGCGCAAGTCCGTACTAGCACTCTTTGAAGCCAGATGGCGAGCGATAGCTACTAGGCTTAAAGACGTCGGAACACATCTCTAACTTAGACCACTAAATGTTCCGTTAAGTTTCAATGTTGCCTTAGGTTAATTGAAATAAATTTTAAGTTGATCTTGTATTTATGTTTCAATTCCAAGGTCCTACTGAATGTTGAATCTCATGAATCTCTAAATGCAAGCTACATGCCATAAAATACCATTTCGTTTAATGAGAAACTATTTACGAGAAAGTTAGAGATTTCAAGTGATAGCTATAATAAATCATGCGAAAACATCCACTACAATGCCTGATGCAAGCTAATGAAACTGAAAAACTCTTCCCTAGAATTATATAATGCTAGAAGTGCAAAGGATTTTCCAATTTTCACAATGCTAATCAAGAATGCAAAAGATTTTTTTTTATTTTTCAATATATCAGAGCAAGTGCACTAAATGATATGAAAAATAAATCAAAACACCAATTCGAGAATGGCGAAGCGAGAGCTGAAACCAAACAATTTCACTCATCTCAAAGCGAGCACAACAAGACTCAAACCAATGATGAAATCCCTCAAATCAAAGAGAAGATCTCAAAACAGGCCCAAACAAGTCGTGTAATCTAGGCCTAGAGTGACAAGAGTAAAACTGAACGAAAGGAAAGGCAATAATTCAATTAACGCAATCACCCAAATGGATCCAAGAACCTGAATGCAAGGAAGCAGAAACGAAGTTGACTGGGAAACCAATGACCCGAAACTCCCACAGGAGGCTCAGCAGGCTGAAGCACCTAGAAAACCTAGGCTAAAAAGAAAAACTGACAGAAAAGGGCAAACAACCGAAGGACAAGGGCTGATCTCAGTCAAACATGACTCTAAAGCACTGAACAAGTCAGAAAAACAACCCAGGATCAAAGCTCAGGCTCAAAAGCTCCAAAACCAAGCAAACCCCTAAATCTAGCAAGGTTGGCGTGCCTGTCTGGTTGTAATCGGCGCCAAACAGGGAATGGCGCGGGCTCTGAACGAGCAACAAGCGTCAATTGGCGCTACTGTCAAGTGAAAAACCATACCAATAAGGTTTACTCAGATAAAAAGGAAAACAAAAGAAACAGAGAGAGGTTTGATCTCTAGGGGGCTGAACAGGGGTTTCAAACCAAGCAGGACAAACCAGAAAGGCAAACTGGACAAACAAAAAGCCAAAACACAACCCAACGGAAGAGGGACTAACTCACACTAATCCCCAGTGGAGTCGCCATTTTTTTGACGAGGTAAATCCCCTCTGTGGACAAAGGCGATCCCACTAGCCCTAGAGTGGGTCTAGCAACAAACAAAACACGCTACGATATCGATTCCTAGTTACAAAAGACAGAGCTACAATAGATAGTCTACCTCAAGTCCTATGCTGCTGTTGTCGAAGAAGAAGTGTTGTTTCCCGTTCTCAGCTTGACAGATCACAATCCTTTCACTCACTGCGTCCGGATATCTGCACATGCGCAAAGAAAAGTGACGGCATACAACGTAATAATTCAAACATGTAACTATCAATCAGTCGGAAAAGATCGAATCAGATTGCATTACACAAATGAGCAATACAACGATGGAACCAATAACATAGTTGAGCATATAGTAAAATACGAAGAAAGATTACAACCGAGTTCTAACGTCGCGTTCTTCCTTCGGCAGGGCTTCCAACAAAGCGTGTCTCACAACGCTTTGTTGGGGATTTGGACAAGGCTCTCTCTCTTACGGGGTTCTCCTTGGCTCTGGTCTCAATAGTCGCTCAGCTATAGTTTTCTTCGCAAATGTTCAGCTATAGTTTTCTTCCCAAATGTTCAGCTAGGTTGTAAATGGAGAGGGCAGGCTTTTATAGAAGGAGAAGGAGAGGTTAGGATCCCTATAATCATGGGGGAGAGTCCTATCTGTTAGGAAGGTTCCATGAGAGGTGGAAAACCACTTCCTAATCAGGGAGATCCAAACAGCCCAACCTCTTTTTGATGATTCATTCTGAAGTTGTTAGAACCGAACTTCCGCCTTTTATTTTTAAAAAACATTCCCAAATAGGCTTGGCATGGGCAATACACAGGGACAGAGCGTCAGGTGGCGCAGGCCTAGCGAGAATTTCCCAGGTCAGCGCGAGTGATGAACTGGCTGCTTGCGCCAATGCCCAAACATATGTTTTTAATGATTTTCTGAGGAAATGTCCTTCAAGAGAATTCTTGCCCTTATGCAGAAGGATGCCATCAAGGTGTTTTCAGGAAATTTTACTGTTCACAGGTCACGGAAATAGTCCTCCAATGTAAAGGACGAGGATTGCAGGGACGGTGACAAAATGCTGTGTAACACCTTTAGTTTTGGAGTTCCACATTTTTATTATCCTGTGTGCTTCTGTTGGACTGTGTTCAATATCCACTTTGGTATGCTCAATTGCTTCTTTGAAATTCTGCACTAGCTCCTCCTGTTCAAATATGATCAGTATTGATGACCATAAATCTGTGATATTTGCACTTATACTATTCCATATACTCTTTTTGGCCTCTACTAACATTTGAGCTGTTAGAGACTGATCCTCATACTTTTGAATTTTCTAGATCAATTCGAAATTCATTTACACCTATGCTAAGTATGCATTATTTGATTTGATCTTGTTTTCCTCTTACTTTGACAGTGTCATCATTAAATTTTTCGTTAATGATAATTCTCCCAAAGCTTTGACTAGCTTCTGAGATGAATTAGAAGTGGATGCTTGTGTTATTTGTTGTACTTCCTTCAGTGCTGATCTATCTGCTGCTTCTAATTGTTATTTTTACTTCAACAATGCTTCCATGTTTATCTCCATCTTTTGAATCCGAACATTCTGTTCAACAATTATCTTGAACAAATTCTCTTTCTCAACCTCTAAATTTGTGATTTCCTTGGTCTAAGGATGCTCTGTGATTGGAGGTTTAAGTTGTTTTATGAGGGCCTGGATATCTGCATTCTCATTTTTAATCATCTCCTCTGCTTCCTTAACATTACTAGCATCCTATCCTAGCTTAATAATAAAATTTTCCAAAGCTTTTATTTTTGTATCTTTGGCCAGCGAGGACATTCTCTCTATCTTGAATTGTGAATGCATATTGTTCAAATATGTTTGTAATTTGGAGGTGACCATGGTTGAACTGATCAATGTTGAGTAAATCATCTCTCTTTTTTTATGCAAATCGATTTGATCGATTGCATGAACTTTTTCGACATCAATAAAAAATATAGAAGATTTATAATCTTCAACACTCCTAGGCATTGGCACTATAGGTTCTAGGAAGGCCAACTGAAACTACGCTTTCTCTGTGTCAAATGCAGATAAGAGTCTATGTTGTGTAATGGTAGTCTACTTCTAGAACTTTGAATAAGTTATATCTTTGAGGGCTTCATTCTTCCTCTTAATCTCCGTGTACTTGGAAAAAATGTTTTGTTGTTGTGTGGCCATCTCAAATGAAGAAGACATAGGTGACCGTGTTATCTCTTCAACATCTAGAAAAGGAGTAATTGGAAAACCTATTAAAACCATTATATCATTCACTTGTGTTTCCTTCTCTTCTGATGATTCTCCTTGATTAGTGGTATTTTTATCATCTTTAATGTCGATGATGATTTTATCCTTAGGGTTTATCTTCTTTCTTCTTTTGAACACTTGAAAATCATTAACTCTGAATCAATGGGGGACATGTTTTTCCTTATCCTCTTGGTGTCTTTTTATTTTGGAATGGGAGTGTGTAGAGAAGTTTTCCTGACAAGTTGTTCTTCAGCCTCGTGTAAAGTGTTCTCTATCCACTACTCTTGATTAGCATATTGTTCTATCTATGGTATAGGTGTATGTGCATATGGAGTGGTTTTCTTCTCAACTCTAAGGTTAGAAACTATTCCTGATGGGTCATAATACCATGTGAAGCTCGGTTTAAACTTCATTTGTTTCAACAATTCATCCACTTCCTTGTTTGCTTCTCTAGTGTTCACAATGTATGGCCCCACCTGTTCTTTTAATTTGAACCGTCTTTCTTTTTGCTTGACACAAAGTGTAAATCATCCATGTTAAGAATATGTCTGATATATTCAAGGGAAAAAACTCTCAATGGTACAAATTTTGGAAATCTGTAGGGAGGAAGCTCACACCCATAGATTCTAATATCTGTATTGGTATAAATACCAATCTCCAAATTTAGTCAACTCTATAAGATCCAAAAACTTCCTACTCTAGTGAAATTGTTGGTGTAACATCACTGCTAAGAAGATATGATGATGTGTGTAAAAATTGATCCACAAAATCACTAAATGAAAAATATTCTGAATTATTTCTGGGTAAAGAATTCCAATGGAAAACTGATAATGGACTTCCTTTCTCATCCACATTTTGTAGCTGAAACTGGAATTTTTCTGCTTGATAATACAACATTAAATAAACTAAAACTGATTGGTGTTTGAAAACAGCTTCATCTTTGAACTTAATAAATTTCTCATGAAGGATATCTGAAAAATATTCACTGTAATTAAAAAATTCTGAAGGCTTTTCTCCAGTTGAAAACACTGATAAGAATCCTAATGCTGCCGAATCCACCCACTAGTATGAATTATAACCCAATAAACACGTAACCATAGAGATTACCTTCATTGAAATCTCAAGAAAAATGGAGGCAAAGTAAGGAAGGTTTCTTCTGGGTAATTGATCAGGATTTATGCAGGAACGCAACAGAATACATACATAACCATAAATACAAAAATGCAGTGGAAATAACACTTCATTTCAGTAATACCAAAGAACTTAAATTTCTTTACAGACATAATGGAAATAAACTAGCTAGGGCACTGGTAGCTTATCTCTGAGAAGAGATGTGGTGGCTATAGACCTCTGAGTTGTGTTACAATGAGGCTGGAGGGCCTATTTATTATTTAGAAACAATGGAAAAACCTAAACATCCAAAAGCATAACCCTAGGAGATGAAGCGCCAAAATTATGGGCCATGTTTGGGTAAATTGGTACATCAACATCTCGGGGACGTAACTGTGGCATACGATCTCTGTTTGACGTGTTCAATACCTCGTTAGAAATATCTATCTAAGGACTACAACTTTGTAGTGAAAGACATTAACATAATACTTGTGTTGCTCTCGGTTGTCCCAAAAAAACATCGTTTAGGGCCTCAAAATGACTTTGGAAGTTCAGTACCCGAAAAACTACTAAAAATAGTAAATTGTTTTATAATTAAGGAAACTGAAAAACTGAAAGAAACAATGGTGAGGCCCCAAATGGAATAGGCAGGTGGCCACCAATATCCTCCTAGATCATTCCTGCCCCTTACGAAGCAATGGTCCCATTGCGTTGAGTTCCTCCATGACATGAGGAGACTTCTACCGATCTTGGTCCCTAGTGAACCACTTGCCTTGGTGCAGGAGTTCTCCAGCTTTGACAACCCGATATTGTTGAATCTTCTACTGGCGAGTGTTCTTGATTTGCATGTCCATGATACAATATGTGGTGGCATGTTCCATGCAGTATGGTTTAACTATGTTGGTGTGAGTTGTTTTGCAATGTCAAAGGTGTCCAGTAGAGGTGGAAGTAGGGCCGAAGGTGGTCCACATTGAATACTGGGTGCAGACCAAGGAATGGTGGAATACTGAGCTCGAAGGCATTGTTCCCTACAGCCTTCGTGATGGTGTACAGCCCATATCAGAGTAGTTGAAGCTTGTGGTGGGGTCGAGTGAGGCGCTCCTTCTGCAAATGTAGCCACGCTTTGTCGTCCACCTAGAAAGTTGTGTGGCACCCGATGTTGATCATGTTATTGCTTGTACTTAACATTGTCTCTGTCCAATATGTCATGAACCTGTTGAAGGATGTGTTGAATGTGCTAAATGAAGTTGTTCACTTTGTCAGCTTCAGACTGGACATGAGACAAATCGGCTTGAGTAGCCACAAATGGCATGGCTACGTCAATGGGACATAGTTGTTGAAACCCTAGGCCCACCTAAAACTGGAGAGCCCAGTTATAATTGTGTTGTAAATAGGGAAGGCTCTCATCCCATGTGCGTGGATGCTTTGAATTGTACATGCATAGAATGTGTACAATCATCCTGTTGACGACCTCTGTCTAGACATCAATTTGGGGATGGAAAGCTGTGGAATTGGTGAGCTTGATGTCCAGCATTGACCAGAGGCTGGACCAAAATGTGTTGAGGAACCTATTGTCCCAATCTGATATGATAGACTGTGGGATCCCAAAGTACACCCACACTCGTTCAAAGAAGAGTTTAGCAGTGGATTCTGCTGTGATATTCTTCTTGCAGATTTACCTAATGGCCATCTTCGATAATCTTTCGACGACAAGGAAAACATAGTCATTTCCATGCTTAGTAGAAGGAAGGCCTGACATGTAATCCATGGATATGGATTCCCAAGGTCGATTACGGGTAGGTAGCGGGGTATAGAGGCCTTTCTTCTTGATGGATCGTTTGGCAATGGCTCAAGCAATGCAAGATCTGATGTACTTCCCAACATCATGTCGAAGGTTCGGCCAATAGAAATAATTCTACAGTGTTTCCATTGTTTTCTCAACCCCGAAATTCCCAGAAACTCGACTAAAGTGTGCTTCAAAAATCATCTTGGCACGCTTGCTTGAAGGAACACAAAGGTGTCCCAAGTGACATAGCAGTGCATCCTGGAGGTGAAAATTTGGAACTTTCGTACCCTCCAAGGGTGTCTTGTATGTGTGGCCGAATTCCATATCTCTATTGTAGAGGAGTGTCCAATCATAAGTCTCGTGTCCACAAGAGTTGAGAACGGTAGTTAGCGCCATGATCGGTGGTCGTCTAAGGCAGTCTGCAACATTATTGGTGTTATCCTTCTTATACTTGATGTTCAAATGAAATTATTTCAGATATGTGAACCACTTCCGATGGTGATCATTCTGCAAGTTTCATTGTGTCTATATGAACTGCAAAGGGTCGGTGGTCTGTGTGGATGACAATTTTCTTCACCAAAATGTAATACTTCCATTGGCAGCAAGCCTGCACAATGGAATACATTTATTTGTGCGGAGGAGGAAGACGAATCACAACATACAACAGTTTCTACCGGTGAACAAACAATTTTTCGTGAAATTATTTTTCCTCTTTTAAACCGGATCCTTGGTATTTCACACCTTTGATCTTTTTAGATCAAGGTCTTCAATGTTACCACACTCCTTATTACTTTCTACCAGGATTAAATATGTATGGAATGATTTCTAGAAGTATTCCTACTGACACCTCTATGTTTTCAATCTCTCCAGAGTCATTATTGTATGGTGGTCAATCAGTTCCTCCTGCATACCAATCGCTTCCTGGAACTTTTTCAGGATCTTTCATAAAAAAACCTTTTCTATGTCTACTAGTGTATCTACCTCTGATTTCTAAATCTTAACAACATATTAGTATATTAATATGATTCCCTATAATGTAGGAAATCCTCAAGTTAACCCAACGGTTGGTTATTATCTTCCTAGGGGGAAACCATCTTATCGTCCACCTGGAGGAAAACCTTCATCTGGATCATATCCTGCAGTTGGAGGATACAGTTTGCCATAAATTATCCAAGTTATGGTCAGATGCCTCAAGCTGGTAGGGGTCAACCCATTGTGTCACAACCCTTGGTTGGCTCTCATTAACCACAGATAAATATAATTTATAACCCTTCATTTATTCAAAACCCTATGAAAGTTTCTCCACAAGTGCTAGATTACCAACATGTTCAACCTACTGGAAAACCTATTTAGCAAATACCCATTCAAGGTATTCCAATACAATTCCAAAACCATATCTAGGGGAATTTGCAAACACCTATTCAACAACCAACTCAGCAACTTGTTCTTAGTAGCCCACAAAATCATGTCCAATCTGTTTTACAAACATTTTTTCAACAACCAGTTCTGAGTACAACTCAAACCCCAATCTTGGGAGTGTCACAAAGAATTGTTCCAGTTATCCCTCAAATATAGAAGAAACAAAATACTCAGGATTTCCCTAGGGAATCTATTCATCTACATGATTCTACAGTTCAGTATATACCTCAAATTCCTATGGAACAACCTAGTATTGGATATACGCAGACACCATCTCAAGGAAAATATTTTCAAGTCCAACCGTTTAGGAGTAAATTCTTTCAAGGGAAACCTTTACAAGGCCAACCTTTTCAGAGTCAATTATTTTAAGAAACCCCTTTATAAATTCAACCCTTTCAATGGAAATACTACTTCGAACAAATGGGTCAAAATCCACCTTTCTAGAGTCAACATACCCTAGTCACACTAATCAAATTCTGTCTCAACCGCAATTTGGCTTGGCTCACCCTGGTTACCCTAGAGGAATGAAAATCCCAATCGAATAGGCTATTCTAGGATATCTTGGATACCCTCCCCTAGGGAATGGAATTAACCCTCAGGGTTATCAATATTTGCAATAGGATTCCAACTAGAAGTAACCGTTCATTGCAACTTTAGATTTATGAGATTTATCTCTACTAGCCAATGATCCTATTTACTATTACCCATTTTGGCCAGAAATTACCACTAAGATTCCCAATGACATTCAAAGTTTGAAGGAAAATCAAGATAAGACCCATCAAACCATGTGATAACTTATCATCTTTGGTGCATGTTGAATTCGTTAACCAACAATTCCATTAGGTTAGGTATTTTTCAACGAATTTTAACTTGTTCAACAACAAAATGGTATATCGAGTTACCACGAGCCTCTTTTCATAACTTCAATGACTTAGAAAATGGATTCCTAACACATTTTCAGTTACCGATGCGATATGATACTGGTACAAAACTTTTGACTTCCTTGAAACAATCCTCATCAACTTACATTTCTAATCGTATACATGAATGGAGACATCAACGTCATCTTGTTAATTTTTTATTCCAGATCAGATTTTGGCTGAATGGTTTATAAAATCATTCCTTCCAGTAATTACTGAAGAGGCTGCCAAATGAGGTGTTATAACTGAAGATCAAGTAATTTCTCGTGCCCAGTATCTAGACCTTGTTTGCGCACATTCTGGCACTTTGTATGATAAAATTCCATATTTTCCTTGCCTAGGTCAAACAACCTCAAATCCTACAGTCTCTCACACTTCTGATGGTGTGATTGGTTCTATTAGCCATCAATCTAAGAGTAAAAATAATAATTCCAAAAATACTTAGATCTTGGCTTTACAAGATTCACCCAAAAAAATCCCTCTCCAAAATTACTTATGATATTAATGTCATAGATTCATCTATCGAAAAGAGTAAATCGCCTGTAAGTAAAAATAAAGGAAAAGCTAAAGCTAAAGAAAATGCTCCTTCAAAAGAGAAATCAAACAAAAAAGAGCCAGATGACGAAAAGAAAAAGTCTCGTTATCCTTGCCTAATTTTTTATTAATATCATTAATTATACCAAGGAATTCCCCCATCGAGTTGAGGTTTCTAAATTCGTTAAAGGTTCTCCAACTCCTGTTGTTTTGAAGGATCCATTTCCTTCTCAAGACAGTCAGCTAGTTTCACATAATCCATCCTCTATTTCCACGTCGATCAATATCATGATGATGTCCTCACAAGTTATGGTAGCCACAAGATCTAAATATTGCAGATATAAGGGTCATGTTGTAGATGGAAATGATGCTAGTTTACCTAGTCAGTGTTCCACATCAATTCAGATGCACAACTTCCCCCTTTTAACAACAGAAGATCACCACATCTATTGCACAATTTATTCGTGCAAGGCTTCCTTTTTACACAAGACAAGGTCATTTGGTTTGAAATTTGTTTGCGTGAGGTGTTACCCCATGTTTAAAAATATGGGAACATTATGACCATGGCCCCCTATTATTGAAAATATGATAATATTATGACCATGCCCATGGTTCAAATCTCATGATTAACATGAAAATGAAAACCATTTCTAAGTTGAACATGAAAACTTATCCATGGAAACTCGACTCCTACACCCATTCCATATAACGCAAGCTACTCAAATCTCATAATCAAGTTGGATTGAAAACCTCCTCTTGTACAGCAGTAGAACAACAGTTTCACGAAACATCCATACTTAACCCCTACGCAGAATATCAGCAATAATATTATGATATTCTTTCGTCGAACACTCAGACTATTACAACTAACGTCACCTAGGGTTATAACCCCAAACCATTAAATCTAATGTTCAAGTTGGAAATTAAAACCTTGTGTATAGTGATAGATAAAAAATAAAGGAAAATCCAAATTATTACATTCTTCCATCGAACACTAGGACTATTAAAACTAGCATCGAACTAGGGTTACCTCGTCTCTTAAATTTTAAAATTAACGTAAAAGTAGGGTTACCTCATCTATTAAAATTCACATCCACCTAGGGCTGCCTTGTCTATTAAAACTCATGTCGACCTAGGGACTGGCCACCAACCTAAATTAACTCTATAGAAAAAAAATAAAAAATAAAAAATAAAAAAAATACATAATTAGCTCTGCAAAATCTGTTAAAATAAGATAATTACTTAGGCACGAGGAGTTCGCGAAATTTAGAGAGTCAGTCAAGTCGAGTTAGTCATAGTTGAATTTAGTAAGTGTGTGCATGTCAAGGTATTTTAGGCGAGTGACTAGTTGGAAAAGGTTAAATACCCTTCAACGGGTTCATTGTAATTAAGTGATGTAAATCAAGTTTGTGTGATCGATATAGAAGAGAAACAACTCCTATAGTTTGTGTGTGTCGAAATTGTGTTTCTCCTCTCTACCTTACAAACAAATTGGTATCAAAGATAAGGTCACAGATATTGGAGCTAAGTTCATAGAGATCAAAGCGAATTTTTTGTAGAATAGAGAGAGAGCATATTAGCAGAAATCTATGAGAGAGGAGAGAAATAATTTTTTCTCTTGATTGACGCTATGACACACCTCACAAATAGAATACAGGGTGTTATAACGCACAAGGGCTCAGTAGCGGGCTACATTATGGATCGTAGGAATGTGAGTTCCCTTATTCATTGAGAGCATTAGAGAAATAAAGCAATAATTCCTGGTTGTACACTTCGTTAGTATGCAGGTGCTCCCCAAGTCAAGCCGCGTTAACCAAATAAAAATCGTTGTTTAAAGGCCCGAAGGCAAACCGTTGAAAAGGTTTCAATTATTACTATTATTATTATTGAATTTTAAGGTCAAGGCCAAGCCAAACACGAAATTGGTGTATGATACCCCCTTGTTTGTGGGACAAAGGACCCACCTCCGCGCAACAATTTCACTATTAAGTCTATGAAGGCATACATACTCTACCCCCCTCTAGTTTTGAACATGTGACCTCTTAGGAGGAAACAAATGCTCTTAACCATTAGGCCCACTCAAGTTGTATATATCATGATTTCATACATTGTGACGGGATATATATATCATGAGACTAATATAAAGGATTTTTTGAATATTGAAAGGGATTTGGCCTTAATATTTCGAGAGAGTAATTTTTTTTAATGAAAAAATATTTCTTCATGGGATGAAATTATATTAAAGGTGTTTTAAGAAGGTTTTCATATAAAGCTTGTGTTTTGAGGTCACAGTTTTACAAGATTAATAAAAGGAGAAGAGGTTTGTCATGAAAGATTTTTTTTTGGAACATATTCTATGGTTTTTAATTTTCATATTGAAAGAAGAGAATTAGAAATAGGCAAAGGATTTTATTTAACATGAGGGTTTAGGCTTTGCAAAGTCCTTTAATCTATGAAAACTATCCAGTGTTTTTTCAAGCATGATAGTATTTTGTGTGAAGATTGTGCCTTAATGGGGCGCACATTGAAAATCATATTTTTTTTCATGGGAAATATGGAAGATAGCCTAATGCAATCATACAAGCAAGGATAAGACATAGGAAATACAACAGTCATTGGTCGAAAAACACGACTGAAGAATACTAAGAAAATAGATAAAAAGAACGAGCAGAGAATGTTTCCGTCTTTAGAGAGGTTCAGGATGCAAGCAATGAACAGAGAAGTCTAGCAAAATACAATGACGAAATCGAGGTTCATTGGTGTAGCATGGATCTCCTACCACCTCCTATGTTTACTGATGCCCTAGCTTTGAGTTTCATTCGACAAGAAATGGATGAATGCTTATGTGCAAGGTATAAAAAATTACAACTTCCTAGGAAGCATGGAATATCTTGAAAGAATAATTTCGTCCAAGGGGGAGTGACATGCAACAAAAAGATGTGTCATAGTCTATTGAGTTAGCCGCAGATATGAGAGTAGATGAGCAAGACTCTATGACGACAACGGAGCATGGAGAATCCCACTAAAAAGTGGAAGATGACCTTGAAGACTATAAAATTGAAACCCTTTATGCAAGCATGCATATGGATGAATAAGATGCAACAAAGATTGAAAAGGGAGAAGCTAAAGTCTCTGTATGTGAAGTAGAGCAAGAGCATATCAATTCTCAAGCACTCCACTGTAACGTGGGTGGTAGAGATGATGGTGAATCCAAATGTGATGAAACATATGTGGATGATGACTGCAAAGTGAGATGTGAATTGGTGAATCCATCCACAACTGATGAATTTGGTGAAGCTGAAATTGTCAATGAGCACATGCATGCTCAGTGAGATGTGAATTGGTGAATCCATCCACAACTGATGAATTTGGTGAAGCTGAAATTGTTAATGAGCACATGCATGCTCAGATATCTCACCATAGGGTGGACAAACATTATGTTGATGATATGTGTGGTTTCTTTTTTGAAACAAGAATTGATTATGGTAATATTGTAAGCACCATGTTTGATAAAACATTGAATGTTGAAGCTTTCTTTGTAGAAACAATATATGAAGCAGTTGGAACTACTCACGAAGCAGTACATTATCTAGCAGCAGCCGATGATTAAGAAGAGGATAAAGTGATTAAATATGTTTTATGAGAAAGTCCACTAACAAAATAAAAGTGGAAGAAAACCTCCATGCAGTGGAAAAGAAGGCAGGAAAGGAAGAGGTAGAGCAGAAATATCTCCCTAAAGAACATAATAAAGATGTTTTTAACATTCTTTTTTAATATTCTTGTGCTCAAAATAGCATGGAAGCAGAACTTGAAATCAAGGTTGTTAATAAGTTTGATGTAGATTTGAAGCTCATTGAAGAATGGATTCAGAATCCAAATTGAACAAATTGATGTGAATCTTACAGTAGCAGGTGGAATAAAATAATTAATTGAAGTTGTGAATAATGATCTTGAGTGTGCATAGCACATGGTGACGAAAGTGAAGAGAATGATATGGACGTTTTTGGAAACAAGGAATAATGCATTAAAACCATTTGTCAAGAAGAGATACAATTCAATTATCAACACATATGGATGAAAGAAAGTCAGGAATATGAAGCACAAGAAGCAGAGCGAAGAAGACAATTTGAAGATGTAATGTTGTGGCATCAGTCCATGGTTTGAAGAGGAAGGTGTAGAAGAGAAGATGAGATTGTTTTTCAACAACAAATCGAGAAAAGTCAAAGAAAAGTGGCAGCAACAGCAAGTAAAAAAATATGGAGCCTACAACAAGAAAGCACAACAGAGAATGAAACAATTTCGAGGATATAGAATTTGGAAGGAGAGAAAAAGAAAAATGCAAAGTTGTAAAAGTTTTGACTCATTGTAAGCCTAGGTGAGACATAGACCAACATGCATGTTTGAGTGATAATTAAGTCAATTTCTATTGGAAGCCTAGTAGGCATAATTGAGCCATGTTTGAATTATGTTGTATCATATAGTCGTAATGAAGGGGGAGTGTTAAAATAACCTTAGAGAGTGAGTCAAGTCGAGTTAAGTCATAGTCGAATTTCATGAGTGGGTGCATGTCAAGGTATTTTAGGCAAGTTGTTAGTGAGAAAAAACTAAAAGAATAAATCAATTTTAAAAATGACTAATAATTTCCATGATCTTTCACCCATTTCCTTATAATGTGATGCCACCGCTCTAAATTTTTACTAATCAATCTTAACAAAAAAACTCACTAAAAATTTCATGCCTAAATTTCTATTTTACAATGGGAAACATAAAAAATACACTAGAAAGAGAGAAAAGAATCAAGAATCAACTTAAACGTAGCTAATAATTACCATGATATTTTACCCATTTCCTTGCAGCATGGTGCCACCACCCTATATCTTCATTTGTCAATTTTGACAAAGATTTCTATGAAAATTCCATGTCTGCAGCATGATGCCAACACTACGTATCTTCAGATATTAATCTTAAGAAAAGAGTTGTGTAAAAATTCCATGTCTGCCTTAAATTTCAAGTCTGGGTTTCTATTTGAAATTTTTTTTTGAATTTTTTTATGTGTAAATTTAATTATCATAGATATTCAACACAAATTTTCTTACAAGCTGCTGATAAATCGGAATATAGCTTAATTTAAAAACATGATAGACAAATTTGTAAATATGACCAGCATTATAAAACACAAGAAACATTATATAGAAGTTTAATAAATACTTGAAATAATTGTTTTCAAGCATAAACAGTGCATCACGACTATCCAGTACAGTAAAATATTAAAGAGGAGGGCATAAATACTTTCAGTTTTCAAGGAGAAAATGTCCATACGAGAATTCAGTACCTAAAAATATTTGATGTATAAAACCCTCCAATGCAACACAATATTCAATGTATAAAACCCTCCTATGCAACACAATATTTAATGTATTAAACCCTCCAATGCTAAACCTTTGGTCCAAATCTAATTTAAAAGCACCAAAACTAATGTAAACAGAAATCCTCACCTTGAACAATATAGAAATTACACTGTAATGGATCCGCTTATCGAATTCCTCCACGCTGAGTGTCAGTGGAAAAAGGGGCCAGGGCCACTCTAATCACCCTGAGTGAGAGAAGGGCCAGTTTGATCATGCCCCTCATCTAAGCAACTGCCATGACATAACTGAATAATTAGGCCCGCCAACAAATTACTCACAACTTCCACCCCAATAGCACACAACCCTTTAGCAATCCATTTAAAACAGACAGGAGGTCCGTGCCTTCGATGCCGCCTTCTGGGTGCAACTCTCACAACGTCAAGGCTACTTATCTGGATCTTAGTGCAGCTCAAATCGACGTTATAATCACAATCACAGCATGTGTATCTCCAACAGCGAGAATGGGCCAGCTGACCACAGGCAGAGCAAGTGAATTCACCAGAATTATTTTCATCCAAACTCAAAATGTGATTAGCGTGCCCCTGAAATTGTAGTGTCGGATGAAGTTCCAAAAGATTCAAGCATCAGGGATGTAGCCTTCGCTTATTCCTCCCTAATCGATCCCCTTTAGTTTCGAACACAAAACCTTTGAGCATATCCCCACATGCTTCACAGTAATGTGTCCAGAGTGAAGTTTTGGGGCGAAAATGAAAGGTCTCTCCGAGTCGCATCTGTGGAAAATCATCAGGAAGATTGTTGCAGCACTCGTGCAAGATAAAAAAAGGACATGACCCACACTTGAAACCCACTCGCCCTCCACTTTCTTTGCAGCCGCTGCACTTGTAATTATGCAAGGCCTGTTCTCGAAGCGCATGCTTATGCCGGCGACGGGGAATGAGTACTGTTGCATTTCAATTTGGACTGGGATTAGAGAAACCCTGAGATCCGTGAGGTTCAAGCTCATGGGAGACACCATTACTGACCGTGCCATTTTCATTTGCGCTTGGCTCAGACAACCACTCCGATCAGTGGGGTTCAACATGGGAGACACCATTACTGACTGGGCCATTTGCATTTGCATTTGGCTCAACAGGGAGAGCACCATTTGCGCTTGTGTTGGAAACCGCCATGAAGAATTGCAAGAACACTGAAAAGAGGAAATGTAAATTATTTGCTCTGACAACTGAATGCAAATTATTTGCAAAAATATGATTCTATTGCGGCTTTTGAGTGAACACAAGAAAATATGATCGTATTGCGAACAGTAGAAAAAGACAGGTGAAGCTTCCTGCGCTTCCCCATCGACTACCATTCGATCGAGATTATTGATTTTTTTAGATAGAAAAAATCACCGTATTGTGTACAGTAGGAAAAGACAAGTGAAGCTTCCTGCGCTTCCCCATCGACTACCATTCGATCGAGATTATTGATTTTTTTAGATAGAAAAAATCCACTCCTTTATAGATATAAAACGTAGTAAAGATGTTTTGAATATTTTATCTATCCTCCTTTCTACAAACATACTTCATGACAGAAATATTTTAGATTATCTTCATATAACTGTGTCCTGATTATTTTAGAAATATTTTTAGAAATATTTTATATTATCTTCATATAACTGGGGGGGGGGGGTGAGGGATTGGGACCAGGCACTAACAATTACGTAGAACTTCAGTGCCTTAGACTTCTTATGGTCTTTGCTCGGGAAAAGCTCTACAACACTATCCAGATTTTTGGAAACTCTCTTCTTGTGGTCAATTGGTTCAATGCACATGATGTTTGTCACTCGCACACACTGTCTGCTCTTCTGCGGGAGGTTCATCATATCAGGACTCTATTTGACATCATCTCTGTGGATCATATTTACAGGTCTCGAAACTATGTGGCTGATCAATTGTCCAAAGAAGCCACGGAGTTGACATGGGGTACATGGCACATTTCTGAGCATATTGGTGACTAGTTTTACAGATTTTTCCATCGGCCTTTTATTGATGAGGCACCGGATCAGAGGGTTGTTTGATGAACAGCCTTGTTGGGGAGATATTTTGTTCTATGATTACTCTATCTTCCCATTGACTTATTATCAGCATTTACATATTTGTATTTATTTTCTGTTTCTGTTTCCTGTAAGTTATGCACCGAACTTGCATGTGATGTTACAGGCATATTATTATGCATCAGCTACTCTGTTTATTATTTTTATGACATGGATCATCTGGATGCCTGTATGGCAGTTTATGGTTTTCTTAAAACCTGATTTTGTAGAACACTACAAGCAAATGTAACATGTAACTTATCTATCAATGAAAAGTTACGAATTTTTCCTTTGTGAAAAAAATAACTGTGTCTTAATTAATTATAAACTTTTGATTATACTATATTACAAAATTTGTTGTTAAATACTTCATGACAAACTTTATTACAAAAATAAAAACTCTGGGTGGTCAGTCCTTAATAATAGTTCGTCATACCTCTATGTTCAAATACATAAATGTAAAATTCACCTATTTCCAGATAAATACCTCTTTTTTATAATAAATCTGCAGTCCAATTTTGTTCTATGTGATAAAAAAAAAGCATATCCCATGAATAAAAATGGAAAGTCTAAACTCATTATTCCCCTTGACCTATTATTTAACTTTACTGGAAAAAACGTTTAAGATTGGGTCTCCACCTCCTAGGCCCGTCACTGCCATTCACGGTAAGCGCACTAACTGTTTATTTTTTTATTCGTGGCGCGTCACCGTGTTCACGCAATCTATCAAAGTGGATATGTACGCCCACTCGATCATCAATTCCCACAGATTCCATGTATCTTGGATGGTTTATTCGTATCGTGTTCCCTTTCTATTCATTGCTAGATGCAAGACATCCCTTTCACCAAAACAAGATTCATATATGTTGGAGGATTTATATATAGAGATTTTCCCTTTTACTTTGGATGCTAGATGCAAGATTTTCGACTTGCACTTTTTATGCCACACAAGATCATAACTATCGCGTTGGAATAATACTCCCAATCACCGCCATAAATGAGAAGTGGCAATAGTCTACACTTCATCAATTTTGTGTAGAGAAAGACAAGCAAGGATCCAAGACTCCGAAGGTGTCTTCACACAACCACAGCAATCAGAATACCCGAGCAATCCTCTGCATTTATTATTTTGAACCACCGCTTTAACTTACCTTTTGCCCACAACCTTAAGCCATTCACCATATGTTATTCTATTTCCGATGCAATATCCGACGAGACCTACCTCAACCTTACCGCATGAGCCAAAACCTTGTTTTGCGCCTTATTCCTTTGTATTTCCCTTACCGCACTTACCAACAGTTCGCCGCACCGCATAGCGCACTTCACATTGTTTACCACTTACATTCCGCCATCCGCAAGTTATGTTATTTTTCGTGTGATGTGATTGTGCTATTGCACATCGTATTTGCAACCATTTGAGTTTAACATTTAGCGCCAGAAAGTTAAGATGTTTGTTTTGCGGTGCGATCGTGCCATCGCAAATCGCTCCCGCAATGATTTAAGTTTACCCGTGTTCGCGCCAATTAAGAGTTAAGTTCGTCGATCTGCGATGAAGCGCCGGACGCAATGAGGTTTCAAAGCTGGAACTGATATTATTTGAAGTCCACCCTTTTATGTTTTGAACGCATTTTTAGGTGTTTTTGTGTATAAACCAAAATACGACCTGCGTGCCGATTTAATGAAGATATGTGTATTTTGACATCCGAATGACGAGAAGTTTTTGAATGTCTGTTCAGCAATGAATCGCATTGATTAGATTTAGGTTTTCAGGCTACGATCATTCTTGTATTAAAACAAATGTAATCTCATTTTGTTAGAGTGAAGGAATAGAAACATAAGTTTGTTCCTCTCCTGTGTATTTGTTATTTTCCGCATTATTTTGCAGTCTCTATGTTGTGGGGGAAACACATTTCCTCTGTTATTGTTTTGTTCAATATTTTCAAGATATCGGACGGATCGTATACAAAAATTCCCTTTTGCACTTCAGGTGGGCAAGTTCCCCCTTTTAACGACACAAGATCACCACATCTGTTGCACGGTTTATTCGCACAAGGCTTCCTTTTTACATGAGACAAGATGAGTTGGTTTGAAGATCCGTTTGGTTGCGTGAGGTGTTAGCCCATGTTTAAAAATATGGGAACCATTAAGCCTATTGTTGAAAATATGACAATATTATGACCATGGCCCATGGTTCAAATCTGATGATTAACTTGAAAATGAAAACCATTTCTAAGTTCAAGATGAAAACTGCTCCATGGAAACTCAAATCCTACACCCATGACCATGGTGCATGGTTCAAATCTTATGATTAACTTGAAAATGAAAACCATTTCTAAGTTGAAGATGAAAAAGTACTCCATGGAAACTCAACTCCTACACCCATTTCCATATAATGCTAGACACTCAAATCTCATGATCAAGTTGGAGATGAAAACCTCTTGTATAGAAGTAGAAAAACAGTTTCACGAAACATCCATACTTAACCCCTACCTAGAATATCGGTGAGGACATCCAAAATACGATAATATTATGATATTCTTCAGTCGAACGTTGGGACTATTAAAAGTAACGTCACCTAGGGTTATAACCCCAAACACTTAAATATCATGATCAAGTTGAAGATGTAAACCTCTTGTATAGCAGTAAAACAACAGTACAAGAACATCCAAACTTAACCCCTGCAAAGAATATCAGTGAGGACATCTGAAAATATGATAATATTATTATATTCTTCCATCAAACACCTAGACTATTAAAACTAGCGTCAAACTAAGGTTACCTCGTCTATTAAAATTTAAAATTAATGTCGAACTAGGGTTACCTCATCTATTAAAACTCACATACACCTAGGGCTACCTCATCTACTAAAACTCAAGTCAACCTAGGGGCTCACCACCAAACTGAATTAACCCTACAACAAAAACAAAATACATAATTAGCTATGCAAAATGTGTTAAAATAATCTAATTCCTCAGTCATGAGGAGTTGGCTAAATTTAGAGAGTCAGTCAAGTCGAGTTAAGTCACAGTCGAATTTAGTAAGTGTGTGCATGTCAAGATATTTTAGGAGAGTGGCTAGTCGGAAAAGGTTAAATACCCTTCACTGGGTTCATTGTAATCAAGTCATGTGAATCAAGTTTGTGTGATTTGTTAGCACTCTACAATTTTCCTTGGCTGAGCAGGAAAAAACGAAGGTAACAAAAAACCACTTTTAAAGCTAGGATCTAGCCCTTAAGCTTCAGAGAGGAATCTCTCTGTATGATTTAATTTCTTCTTTCAAGATTTTAAGCTAGATATCGAAGTTCGATGATGGGTTTTTCAAAATTTTGGTTGAAGAATGCAGGGAAAGTCTATTGGGCATGGAGTCATTAAACTTTTTGGTAATCAATCACAAATAAACAGAGTAGATGTAACAGGGCAGGGTAGGAAAACTCCTGGATCTAAAGATATTTAGGGTGTGGATGAGATGAAAAAGGTACATGATCAATTAAATATTAAGCACATTTAAAGTAATGTTATATTTAATTTCAGAAGGAAAACATTAAGACTGTCTAAACGAGCCAGAGGAGAGTACACGTAAGTAAATTTAACTTTTGATCTTCTTGCACCCGATTTTGATCCTATTATTGCTTGTACTTAGCATTGTCTCTGTCCAATATGTCATGAACCTGTTGAAGGATGTGCTGAATGTGCTCAATGAAGTTGTTCGCTTTGTGAGCTTCAGATTGGACATGAGACGAATCGGCTTGAGTAGCCACAAATGGCATGGCTACGTCAATGGGCCAGTGGTTGAAACCCCAGGCCCACCTGAAACTGGAGAGCCCAATTATAACTGTGTTGTAAATAGGGAAGGCTCTCATCCCATGTGCGTGGATGCTTTGAATTGTACATGCATAGAATGTGTACAATCATCTTGTTGATGACCTCTGTCTAGATATCAGTTTGGGGATGGAAAGTTGTGGAATTGGTGAGCTTGATTTCTAGCATTGACCAGAGGCTGGACCAAAATGTGTTGAGGAACCTATTGTCCCAATCTGATATGATAGACTGTGGGATCCCAAATCACACCCACACTCGTTCAAAGAAGAGTTTAGCAGTGGCTTCTGCTGTGACATTCTTCTTGCAATTTGACATAATGGTCATCTTCGATAATCTTTCGACGACAACGAAAACATAGTCATTTCCGTGCTTAGTAGAAGGAAGGCCTGACATGTAATCCATGGATATGGATTCCCAAAGTCGATTAGGGGTAGGTAGCAGGGTATAGAGGCCTTGCTTCTTGATGAACGGTTTGGCAATGGCTCAAGTAGTGCAAGATCTGATGTACTTCCCAACATCATGTCGAAGGTTCGACCAATAGAAATAATTCTACAGTATTGCGATTGTTTTCTCAACCCCGAAATTCCTAGAAACTCAACTAAAGTGTGCTTCCCAAATCATCTTGGCACGCTTGCTTGAAGGAACACAAAGGTGTCCCAAGTGACATAGCAGTGCATCCTGGAGGTGAAAATTTGGAACTTGCATACCCTCCAAGAGTGTCTTGTATGTGTGGCCGAATTCCAGATCTCTATTGTAGAGGAGTGTCCAATCATAAGTCTCGTGTCCACAAGAGTTGAGAACAGTGGTTAGCGCCATGATCGGTGGTCAGCTAAGACAGTCTGCAATATTATTGGTGCTAGCCTTCTTATACTTGATGTTCAAATGAGATTATTTCAGATATGTGGACCACTTCTGATGGTGATCATTCTGCAAGTTCCGTTGTGTCTGTATGAACTGCAAGGGTCGGTGGTCTGTGTGGATGACTTTTTCCTTCCCCAAAATGTAATGCTCCCATTGGCGGCAAGCCTGCACAATGTAATATATTTATTTGTGCGGAGGAGGAAGAAGAATCACAACATACAACAGTTTCTACCGGTGAACAAACAATTTTTCGAGAAATTATTTTTCCTCTTTTAAACCGGATCCTTGGTATTTCACACCTTTGATCTGTTTAGATCAAGGTCTTCAATGTTACCACACTCCTTATTACTTTCTACCAGGATTCAATATGTCTGGAATGATTTCTAGAAGTATTCCTACTGATACCTCTATGTTTTCAATCTCTCCAGAGTCATTACTGTTTGGTGGTCAATATGTTCCTCCTGCATACCAGTGGCTTCCTGGAACTTTTTCAGGAGCTTATCTTTCATAAAAAAACCTTTTCTATGTTGTATCTACCTCTAATTTCTAAATCTTAACAACATATTAGTATATTAATATGATTTCCTATAATGTAGGCAATCCTCAAGTTAACCCAACGGGTGGTTATTATCTTCCGGGGGGGAAACCATCTTATCGTCCACCTGGAGGGAAACCTTTACCTGGATCATATCCTACGGTTGGACGATAGAAGTTTGCCATAAATTATCCAAGTTATGGTCAGATGCCTCAAACTGGTAGGGATCAACCCATTGTGTCACAACCCTTAGTTGGCTCTCATTAACCACAGATGAATATAATTTATAACCCTTCATTTGTTCAATACCCTATGAAAGTTTCTCCACAAGTGCTAGATTACCAACATGTTCAACCTACTGGAAAACCTATTTAGAAAATACCCATTTAAGGTATTCCAATACAATTCCAAAACCCTGTCTAGGGGAATTTGCAAACACCTATTCAACAACCAACTCAGCAACTTGTTCTTAGTAGTCCACATAATCATGTCCAATCTGTTTTACAAACATTTTTTCAACAACCAGTTCTAAGTACAACTCAAACCCCAATCTTGGGAGTGTCACAAAGAATTGTTCCAGTTATCCCTCAAATATCGAAGAAACAAAATACTCAGGATTTCCCTAGGGAATCTATTCATCTACATGGTTCTACAGTCCAGTATATACCTCAAATTCCTGTGGAACAACCTAGTATTGGATATATGCAGACACCATCTCAAGGAAAATCATTTCAAGTCCAACCGTTTAACAGTAAATTCTTTCAAGGGAAACCTTTACAAGGCCAACCTTTTCAGAGTCAATTATTTAAAGAAAACCCTTTATAAATTCAACCCTTTCAATGGAGATACTACTTCGGACAAATGGGTCAAAATCCACCTTTCTAGAATCAAGATACCCTGGTCACACTAATCAAATTATGTCTCAACTGCAGTTTGGCTTGGCTCACCCTGGTTACCCTAGAGGAATGCAAATCCCAATCGAATAGGTTGTTCTAGGATATCTTGGATACCCTCCTCTAGGGAATGGAATTAACCCTCAGGGTGATCAATATTTGCAACAGGATTCCAACTGGAAGTAACCGTTCATTGCAACTTTAGATTTATGAGATTTATCTCTGCTAGCCAATGATCCTATTTACTATTACCCGTTTTGGCCAGCAATTACCACTAAGATTCCCGGCGACATTCAAAGTTTGAAGGAAAATCAGGAAAAGACCCATCAAACCATGTGATAAGTTATCATCTTTGGTGCGTGTTGAATTCATTAATCGACGATTCCATTAGGTTACGTATTTTTCAACGAAGTTTAACTTGTTCAACAACAAAATGGTATATCGAGTTACCACAAGCCTCTTTTCATAACTTCAATGACTTAGCAACTGGATTCTTAACACATTTTCAGTTACCGATGCGATATGATACTGGTACAAAACTTTTGACTTCCTTGAAACAATCCTCATCGACTTACATTTCTAATCATATACATGAATGGAGACATCAACATCGTCTTGTTAATTTTTTATTCCGGATCAGATTTTGGCTGAATGGTTTATAAAATCATTTCTTCCAGTAATTACTGAAGAGGTTGCCAAAGGAGGTGTTATAACTGAAGATCAAGTAATTTCTCGTGCCCAGTACCTAGACCTTGTTTACGCACATTCTGGCACTTTGTATGATAAAATTCCATATTTTCCTTGCCTAGGTCAAACAACCTCAAATCCTACAGTATCTCATTCTTATGATGGTGTGATTGGTTCTATTAGCCATCAATCTAAGAGTAAAAATAATAATTCCAAAAATACTTAGATCTTGGCTTTACAAGATTCACCCAAAAAAATCCTTCTCCAGAATTACTTTTGATATTAATGTCATAGATTCATCTATCGAAAAGAGTAAATCGTCCGTAAGTATAAGCTAAAGAAAATGCTCCTTCAAAAGAGAAATCAAACAAAAAAGAGCCAGATGACGAAAAGAAAAAGTCTCGTTATCCTTGCCTAATTTTTTATGAATATCATTAATTAAACCAAGGAATTCCCCCATCGAGTTGAGGTTTCTAAATTCGTTAAAGGTTCTCCAACTCCTGTTGTTTTGAAGAATCCATTTCCTTCTCAAGACAGTCAGCTAGTTTCACATAATCCATCCTCTGTTTCCACGTCGATCAATATCATGATGATGTCCTCACAAGTTATGGTAGCCACAAGATCTAAATATTGCAGATATAAGGGTCATGTTGTAGATGGAAATGATGCCAGTTCACCTAGTCAGTGTTCCACATCAATTCCTCTTCCTTCTTAACCATTACAGATTGAAAAATAAAAAATTGACATGGTAAGTCGACCGCCTCCTAAAGGTTTACTTCAAAAATCAACTTTTAATCCTCATGCTAGTGCTTCTTAGAACTACAACATTATTGAAGATATGGCGATGTCCCCTTCAGCAATTTCGGCTCTTCAAGTGTTGAAAAGTTTTCCAACACAAAGGAACTTTCTACTCTCAGTGATAGGAGTTATTGATCCCCAAGATTCTAATCTTATTGTCTTCAATCTTGAGAATCATGTACCTATACTCTTGCATCAACTGGCATTTCAAATCTTAGTTTTCGTCAAAA
Organism: Pinus albicaulis; assembly: GCA_034641835.2. Lineage (NCBI taxonomy): Eukaryota > Viridiplantae > Streptophyta > Pinopsida > Pinales > Pinaceae > Pinus > Pinus albicaulis. Next base: position 986,713,595 of record CM076577.1, on the reverse strand, counting down.
CTAAACGAGTATTTCGTACGGTAATGGGAAAATGAGCTTATACATGTATCATGTCTATTGCTTGTTGGAAAGCCTTGGGTTATCCAACTATCAGTCAATCTCCCACAACTTTGAAAGCATTTGATGGAAGAGGCTTTTGTCCATATGGAATTTTAAATGATCTACCCATAGAATTAGAAGGTAACATGGTTGCAATTGAAGTTGAAGTTGTTGATGCACAGCGTGATAATAACCTTTTACTCAGTCGAAGTTGGACCTATCATATTCCTATAGTGGTCTCTTCAATGTTTCCTCATCAAGGAAAAATCGTCAATGTAGACTAATTGTATTACTATTCTTCAGACCCTAATTCTAACAGTAGTGTACCTTTTGTTGGAAAAATGGTTACTCGGTATGAAGATGTTGGGGTCAGTTTTCTTAAGGATTTGTTACTCATGGGAAAATTTTCACTCCCTCCACCTAATTTTCCTCGTAATATTTCCCAAGTTAATATGATTACATCAATCACAATGGAATCTCATGATCCTTGGATTGTGCCTTTAGAATCTGAATTGGCCTCATATGGCAATGAGATGCCTTTAAACCCATTTGAATTGGCTTATCAGGGACTTCAATGTTTTCAAACCTACCATTATTTTGGTTATTCTCAATAATCCTGGTTAGCACCAATATCATTTTCTTATCCCTTCGAGAATGAGTTTCCAATTGACAAAAATATCATGGAAATAATGACTTTGGACGAAATGTCATGGGACGATTGTCATCATCATTCGTATTTTATACCTAGCCTTGATAAAATTGAGAATGATTTTTCATATAAGATTGTGAACACTCCTGAATGTACTATATCAATCCTTCGAATCTAAAAATAATTTTAGGGAACATACCTATGAAATATACCAATCGATATCTCAGTCAAACCTAAAATTACCGAGAACATTCACGTAGGTGCTTCGTGCTCCCTTGAATAATTTCAAACATGTGAAGCCCTATTTCAGGAATTCGAAGACATTTTTTCCTGGTCCTATGAAGAAATTCCAGGAATTGACCCTAGCATCGTAATTCACAAAATTAAGATTTACCCAGATGCGAAACCTATTAGACAAATATTACATCTAATCCATCCACGAAAAGCTGCTCTATAAAAGCTGAGGTTGAAAAAAAAGCAGGTTTCAGTTATCATGTTCCCTAGACTAGTTCAGTATCCAATATCGTTCAAGTTAAAAGAAATCAAGGGACCATTAGAGTATGTGTCCATTACAGGGATAATAATATATTGATAAACTCATTTATGATTGTGTCGGAAACGATATTTTCTCTTCCATGAATGGATTATCCAGATACAATTAAATAAACACACTCCCTATTGATCAACATAGAGTTGCATTCATTTGTCTATGGAATAATTTTTCTTATCGAAAACTCCCATTTGGACCAGAGAATGTTGGCACAAATTTTCAATGGGAAATGACTTACGCGTTCGCGATATCAACCATATTGTACAACCCTACTTGGATGACTTACCAGCTCACTCACTGAGATGACAGGACCATCCAATGCATTTGAGTGCAATTTAAAATTAGATGTAGTCATTACAAAATTCGTTTGAATCCTCACAAATTCATCTTTTGTGTACAATTTTCTCTATTTTTGGGATTTGTCATATCAAAGGAAAGAATTTGTGTCGATCCGCTTAAGGGAGAGGTTATTCTCGATTTTCCTCCTCCTTCCAATCTCCGCAAACTCCAAATTTTGCAAGGGAAAGAGAACTTTTTACGTAGATTCATACCTAAATATGTCGAGCTAACTAAAGGTTTTACTAAACTATTGAAAAAGGGAATCCATTTTATCTGGGATGAGATTGTTAGGTCCCTATATTACTAGTATATTCCCTTATTGTTGTTAGTGTGACCCTCTTATTGTTATTATTGTACCCTTGTAACCCCCATTTTGTTATTATTGTGCCCTTAAATTATTATTGTTAGGTCGGCTAGGATTGCATTGTGGCCCACTAGGATTACATTATGGCCCCATGGACTCCTATATATAGAAAGGAGGTTTTGTAAATTGTATCATCCAAGAATTGTTCATTTATGTAATGTATTGGAGGTTGCCCCCTCGAAGTGACTCATCTCTAAGGCGTTTATATCTCTTTTCTTCTCTTTTTGGAGCTGGTTACACAACATTTGGTATCAGAGCTTTGGATTCTAGGGTTTTCGCTGCTCCAAACAGGTCATCGTGGCATTTTCGCTATAACTTTTTTTCTACGAAGTTTCAGAAGCTGAAATTTTTATGGTGCGAAGCCAAAATCCTGAGGAAGATCTTCTAAAAATTTCAGAGCTTGGTTCGCAATATTTTCGAAGATATGATCTGTGGAAGTTAGGTCTATTTTCAGGCTCCTAAACAGGTCATCGTGGAATTTGCGCTATAACTTTTTTTCTACGAAGGTTCAGAATCTGAAATTCGTATGGTACGAAGCTGAAATCCTGAGGAAATTCGTCAAAAAATTTCAGAGCTTGGTTCGCAATATTTTTGGAGATATGATCTGTGGAATGTAGTGCTTTTTCAGGCAACTAAATTTCATCTCAAAGAGGTGATCGTGGGAAAAGTTCAATAACTCTCTCTCTGGGCATCGGATTGGAGTGCCGTAAAAATTGGTTGCAAGTACACGGACTGTAGTTTCTTGTCTATCAATTTCAGAGACGAAGGACGAAACAGTGACACGTGGCAAGTCATACAAGTTCGCTCTACTGAACCATTCCATAATTAGGTCATTGTGGGAGATTGGACACAACTTGGTCTTGGAGAATCCAAATCAGGTCAGACCTGCGGCATTCAAAAGATAATTTAGAGGGCTACGTTGATACCGAAATTCAAATATTGAAGTGCTTCAGTCACAGAGATAATCCAATTTCAATATCAAGCACCTCAAAAGCAAGTAAAAGGTGTGTATTTTTTTTTCCAAATTGCATAAGTCTTGTTTGAAGAATCAATTTGAATTGATTCCAAGGGCATATTGTAGAATATATATCAGTATTGGATTCTAAAAGATGCCCCATAAAAATAATTCAACACCCATTAAGCCTTCAGAAGGCTCTACTATGACTCATGAAGATGAAGAATTGCAACATGATCTATCAAAATTACAAGAGCAAGTGCAACAAATTTCACTCTCGCAAAGAGCAACAAAAAAATGAAATGGAAGTTTTGAAGAAAGGCGTGGAAGCTAAGATGGATGGTGTGCAAGCTAAGATGGATGGCATGGAGGCTGGCATGGAATCTAAGATGGATGACATGGAAGCTAAGATCGATGAGAAAATGGAAAACATGAAGAATTTTCTAAAAGCAGACATGGAAGGTTTGACAAAGTTTATACAAGAAAGGTTTCCTAATGGTAAAAAGATAGTAGAAGAACCTCATGATGAGAACAAAATAAATGTTAATTGTGATTTCATAAACTCTAATGTTGGCGGGAAGAACCACCATATTCCAAAGATGGATATGAGGAAGTTTGATGGAAAGGATCCTGTAACATGGATACTACAGATGGAGCAATATTTTGATCTCCATAACGTGCAAAACACACAAAAGATACGCATTGAAACTTTACATTTAGAACAAAATACATTTGTATGGTATCAATGGCTTTGCTCCCGTAAAAAAATTGTCACTTGGTCAATTTTTACGGAGGAAATGATAGCACATTATGAGGATACAAAGAGCAACACCTTCTTTAGCCAATTGATAAATCTCAGACAAAAGGGTTTAGTGGGGCAGCACATTGAGGACTTCCAAAAATTGAATATAAGGGTAACTGATATTCCAGAGGAACACAGGATTGATCTCTTCATAGGCACTTTAAAGGATAACATCCAACATGAAGTTCGCGTTTTGGAACCTGATTCATTGGAGAAGGCATTCGGGTTGGCAAGAAAAATTGAATGTAAAATTATGGGGACAAGGAAGCCTGCCACTCACTTTTATAAAGAGGGAAGTGTTGCTACTCCTATATTTCGACAACCTACAAGGTTGACACCACAACAATTGGAAGAAAAAAGAGCAAAAGGGCTTTGCTACAGTTGTGATAGAAAATACACTAAAGGTCATAAGTGTGCTGAGAAGAAATTATTTTACATAGATTGTGAAGAGGAAGAAGAAAATGAACAAGAAGAGGATATACACCTGGAACCAGCCCTAGAAGAGGAAGAAATGAATCCGACCATATCGTGTAATGCACTGGCAGGAATTACCACTCCTCAAACTCTCAAGATAGAAGGACAAATCAAGAAGAAAAATGTAATAGTGTTGATTGATTCAGGTAGCACCCATAATTTTATTCATTGTAAGGTAGCCAAGGAATTAAATTGTTTCCTATACCCAGCACCAGAATGTCAAGTGATGGTTGCAAATGGAGGAACTATAAATTGCTCGGGAAAATGCCATAATATCAAGCTAACCATGGGGGAATATGTATTGACTAGTCCAATGCTTTCCATTCCTATGGGAGGTGCTGATGTTGTACTAGAAGTACAATGGTTACAATCTTTGGGGACGGTAGCTTTTAATTTTCAAGAACTTTTCTTGAAATTTTTTTCAGAAGGAAAGGAAGTCGAATTACGGGGTATTGAAGGGAAGCCGGGAAGGATAATAAGCTCTAATGTCATGACAAAGCTTCTAAAGAAACAACAACGAGGAGTAATTGCACAATTATGCTCACTAGAAGTTCCGACATCAAAATCATCTATTTCTGCAGATCTCCAACAAGTCTTGGACAATCATTCCAAGGTGTATGAAACTCCCAAAGGACTCCCACCTATTCGTGATCATGATCATGCTATTCATTTGATTCCAGGAAGTGTTCCTCCAAACATCAGGCCTTATAGATATCCTTATGTCCAAAAGAGCGAAATTAAACATATGATTGCAGAAATGTTAGAGGCGGGTATAATTCAACCTAGTCAAAGTTCTTTCTCTGCTCCTGTAGTATTGGTACACAAGAAGGATGGATCATGGCGAATGTGTCGGGATTATAGGGAGCTCAATAAGCTCACCATTAAAGATAAATTTCCCATTCCTGTGATTGATGAATTATTGGATGAATTACATGGAGCAATTTATTTTACCAAGTTGGATCTTCGTTAGGATATCATCAAATTAGAATGAAGACTGAAGATATTCCAAAAACAGCATTTCGAACTCATGATGGTCATTATGAATTTTTGGTCATGCCTTTTGGCCTTACCAATGCATATTCTACATTTCAAGGGTTGATGAATTCCATTTTTCAAACCCTTCCTTAGAAAATTTGTGCTAGTATTTTTTGATGATATACTAATCTACAGCAGGTCTTGGAAGGATCATGTTGAACATGTTGACAGGGTGCTCAAACTATTGCAGGAGAAACAATTATATGCAAAAAAGTCCAAATGTTTCTTTGGAGTACAAGAGGTGGAATATCTGGGTCATATTGTATCTCACGAGGGGGTTAAAGTGGACCCTAACAAAATTACAGCCATTAAGGAATGGAAAGTTCCCACAACCATAAAGCAGTTGCGAGGATTTCTCGGGTTAACAGGGTATTATCGCAAGTTTGTTAAGAATTATGGGAAAATAGCAGCACCTCTAACAACATTATTGAAGAAAGATGCATTTTCATGGACTCCTGAAGCAACTAAGGCCTTTGAACGTCTTAAAGAGGCAATGTGCCTAGCACCAGTCTTAGCTATGCCAGACTTCACAAAAACCTTTATTGTGGAATGTGATGCCTCAGGAAATGGAATTGGTACGGTTTTAATGCAGGAAGGAAGACCCATTGCTTTTGAAAGTCGTCCAATCAAAGGAAAGTATTTACAGAAACCTATTTATGAGAAGGAAATGTTAGCAATAATGCATGCACTAAAGAAATGGCGAACTTACCTAATGGGAAGACACTTCAAGGTAAAAACTGATCATGATAGTCTTAAACACTTTTTGGAGCAAAGACTATCTTCGAAGAGCAGCAAAAATGGGTCACAAAGATGTTGGGTTATGACTTTGAAATAATCTACAAAAAAGGAAAGCTTAATGTTGTTGCAGATGCACTCTCAAGAAAGAATGAAGAGGTGGAAGCATTGCTTTGTGCCATTTCTATTATCCAACCGAATTGGATAACCGAAGCAAGAGATGAATGGAAGAAGGACAAAGATGTATGGACACTCATTCAAAAGTTGCAGCAAGATCCTAGTACATCTGATACATTTAATTGGAAAAATGATTCCTTATGGTACAAAGATCGCTTATATCTTTGTAAGAATTCCCAACTAAAACAAAAGATTCTTCTGGAATTGCACACTTCTCCTTTAAGAGGACACTCGGGATTTTTAAAAACTTACCACAGGGTGAAGAAAGAATTTTTTTGGGATGGCCTTAAATCTGATATTCAAAAGTTTGTGGCGGAATGTTTGGTTTGCCAGCGGAATAAAGTTGAGACAATTAAGACACCGGGACTTCTACAACCTTTATCCATTCCAAGTCAACGTTGGGAGGAGATTTCAATGGATTTTATCACAGGTTTACCTAAGTCCGAAGGAAAGAGTGTCATCATGGTGGTAGTTGATAAGCTTACCAAGTATGCACACTTTTGTGCATTATCTCATCCATTTAAAGCAAGTACAGTTGCTACTACATTTATGGACAGAATTCAAAAGCTACATGGAAGCCCAAGGGTTATTGTGAGCGACGGAGATCCCATTTTTACTGGAAATTTTTGGACGGAGTTATTTTCTTGTTTGGGTACTCAATTAGCTCATAGCTCATCTTATCATCCTCAATCTGATGGTCAAACTGAGATAATAAATAAATGTTTGGAAGGATATCTTCGTTGTTTTGTATCTGATAAACAAACACAATGGGTCAAGTGGTTACCTCTTGCTGAATGGTGGTATAACACTTCCTTCCATACTGCAACAAAAATGACCCCATTTGTGGCACTTTATGGATATCATCCACCATCCATCACATCATCTTTAAGGGAAAATTCGAAGGTTCAAGCAGTGGAAGATCACATCGAGCATCAGCAAGAAGTTCTCCAACTCTTAAAGGATAACCTGAATTTGGCACAAAATTGAATGAAACAACAAGCAGATCAACATTGCAGTGAGAGAAGTTTTGATGTAGGAGATTGGGTATTTTTACGGCTACAACCATATAAACAAATGTCCCTCAAGCAAGCTAAGAAGGATAATAAATTATCGCCAAAGTACTATGGTCATTACAAGGTGTTGCAAAAGATTGGTACTATGGCATACAAATTGGAGCTTCCTGCTTCTTCGCGAGTACATCCAGTTTTCCATGTTTCATGCTTAAAGAAGGTTATAGGTGAAAATCTTCCAGTTCAAACAATATTGCCAGAACTTGATGAGAAAGGAAAAATCATATTGGAACCTGAAGCGGTCATGGAAACAAGAACTCGACAGCTACGGAATCGATCAATTTCAGAGTATCTCATCAAGTGGAAGAACTTACCCACTGAAGATTCTACATGGGAGGATGATAATTTTATACAGAAGCACCCAGAGCTACTCAAGCGTTGAGGACAACACTTTTTTGAAGGAGAGGGCATGTTAGGTCCCTATATTACTAGTATAGTCCCTTATTGTTGTTAGTGTAACCCCCTTATTGTTATTATTGTACCCTTGTAACCCCCATTTTGTTATTATTGTGCCCTTAAATTATTATTGTTAGGTCGGCTAGGATTGCATTGTGGCCCACTAGGATTACATTATGGCCCCATGGACTCCTATATATAGAAAGGAGGTTTTGTAAATTGTATCATCCAAGAATTGTTCATTTATGTAATGTATTGGAGGTTGCCCCCTCGAAATGGCTCATCTATAAGGCGTTTATATCTTTTTTCTTCTCTTTTTGGAGCTGGTTACACAACAGAGATTTATCAACAAGCTTTTGATACACCATTGTTGCATCCGTCTAACTATGATCGGAACTACTTTTTGTATTTAGATGCATTTGATGCCACCATATGCATGGTTCTAGTTCACGAAGATGAATCCAAAAATGAACATGTGATCTACTCTTTGGGTGGGAATCTGACGAAAATGAGATCAAATACGCACGTGTGGAGAAATTGGCCTTGGCATCTATTTAAGTAGTCCAATGTTTTCGTCCCTATATACTCTTATGCAAAACAGCAATTATTCTGATTGCAAACATATGATGTACATTATTACCATATAATTGTTATGGGGAAAATTTTATAAATGGATAGTTATCGTAAAAGAATTTGATTTAGAATTTGAAAATATAAGTCTAAGAAATTGTTGGTAATTGCTAAGTTGTTATGTGACTTTCCCTATGTTGAGAAAGAAACTATGGCACATGATTATCTTCCAAATGAATCTCTCTTTCTTATCAGTACTTTATATCCCTCGTATGGAGATATCATCACGTATCTTAAAACTCAGACTTTTCGACACGAATTGTCTCGAACTCATTGTCATCGTATTCAGCACCAATCCCAGCAATACAATTGTTGGCGATACACTTTATCATCATGTTGATGATTCCATATTTTGACGTTGTTTGAATTACAAAGAATATGAGAATGAATTAAATTACTGCCACTTTGGAGCTTGTGGTGGTCATATGTTAGGGTTTTCCACTACCCAAAAAAATTGGGCATTGGTTATTTCGGGCCGTCGATGTTTAAAGATTGTATAACCATAGTCAAGAAATGCCTTAGTTGCCAAGTTTTCCATCGCAATATGTGTGCAACTCCAACTCCTCTTCACCGAATCATAGCTCTGATCATTTCGCCAAATGGGTCAACTATTTCATTACATCTAACCCTCACGCGGCTAGGGGGCATGGTTATATCATCCTAGCGGTAGTTTATTTTACAAAATGGGCAGAGGAGATGCCTACATATAAGGACGACACTGAAGCTGCAACAATTTTCATCTCCAATCATGTGTTTTCTTAATTCCACATTCCAAAAGCCATTGTCACAGACCATGGTACCTACTTTCGAAAATTTATGATGACTGAGCTTTCTATATAACTAGGCTTGCGCCATGACAGATCTACCCCATATTATCCACAAGCGAATGGCCATGTGGAATCTGTTAGCAAGATTTTGACCACCATGATCAAATGAATAGTTAGTATTCATAAACAAAATTGGTATACTATGTTTTTTCCATCCTTGTGGGCATACCACACCTCTGCGAAAACATTGACTGGCTTTACTCCCCTCCAACTTGTTTATGGTTTGGAGGCATTTTTTCTGATTGATGTGAAGTCCCGTATTTGAAACTGGCCATTGCGTTGTTACTAGCTACTTCTACATAAGAAGAGAATTTTTTGAACTTAACACTAAGAGACGAGACTCGTTGTGATGTTTCACGAGCTAGTGAGGCTCATAAAAAATGGGTTAAGGCTCATTTTTACCAAAACATGAATCCTTGTTCTTATTCGGAAGGTGACCTAATATTGGTCTATAACCAAGCGAATGATAAACTAAGCGTTGGTGAATTCGAGCCCATGTGGCATGGTCCTTACATTGTAAAACATGTATTATCTAAAGGGGCATATGAAGTAGTTGATTATGATGGCGTTTCTTTGGGAGAGCCCGCGAATGGTCTTTACCAAAAGAGATATTATGCGTGATTTATTCCGTGAAGATTTTTTATATTACTTGTATCGTATTTTTATGTGTGTGCAGTAAGTTTATATCTAGATAAAACTATGGAGGACATTTCTAAAGTGGTTTGATCTCCAGATTTGATCATTTATTGGGTTTAAAAATCAACAGAAGATCAAGCTCTGAATTTTTAAACAAAATCAAATTTCTTAGTTTCATTTTCTCCATTTTCATTTGCCCACAACTTCTTCTGAGTGCAGATCCATTCGTTAATTATATCCTTGACCAATTATATCATCATTGACATCAATTGAAAGCTCATATTTCCTTGTCATTTATTTATTTAATTAGTTTTGATTGGATTATTTTAATTCGAGATTTGGCATTTTGATTTTATTTTTTGCATTTTAATTCTCTTCTGATTTGTTTTTGCAGGAAAACAGTTGAAGAGATGAGAAAATAAAATCTAAATCAATTAGAATGTTCCAGCAAGAGAACAATGGGATTTTGGCCCAATGAAAATTGATGGAGCAGATTTATTCTCCAACAAACTTTCTTATTCAGAAATCATCCTGTAAATATTATAAATAGTAGATTGTAGAATTTAATAAGGGCTCCTCTTCTCTGAAATTCAGGAATTCTTGAAGGCACTATTGTATAGATGATTTAGAATTGTAGGGTAGAGGAGAGAAAACTCAGATCATGGGGATTATGTAGTTTTTTCATTTACAAATCAACGGCCCAGATTAGAAGTCTAATCAATGGAAAAGATTAAATCTTGACTTGATCTTCGTTCTCTAGAAGATTCACACTCTGTTTTATTAATACCCATTAATTATTTAATTTCCCTAAGTTTAGACTTAGGGCCCTCATTAAAATAATTAATTATTTCAATAAAACTTAAACTGAGTGGAATTTCCACAAACAATTTATAGGTTCTTTAGAATGTTGGTGTCCAAGCCTCCTCACAAATTTTGAGACTTAGATCACTTTCCAATGCTACAAAAATCAACAATGTTAGCATCGGTGGCGAGGTTTCCCTTTGTACAAAGCCTTTGATCTGGCCAGCACTATGTATAAGATGTCCTTTATTGTTGCGTTGCAGCTCAAGAAAAGGGAACTATTCATCAATTGATTAAATGAGAGAAATGTGAAGACTGTAACAAGCAATCCGGGCACATATCTTCGAATAAAACATCCACAAATCGATGTAATGAATAGCTGTGGTGACTACAATTTTTTGAAGTAAATACCTATATCCTCAGTAAAATAATTAATTATTTCAATAAAACATAAACTGAGTGGAATTTCAGAAATGATTTCCGGGTTCTTTATAATGTTGGTGTCCAAGCCTCCTCACAAATTTTGAGACTTACATCACTTTCCAATGCTACAAAAATCAACAATGTTAGCATCGGTGGCGGGTCTCCCTCTGTACAAAGCCTTTGATCTGGCGAGCACTCTGTATAAGAAGTCGTATATTATTGAGTTACAGCTCAAAAAAAGAGAAATATTCATTAATTGATTAAATGAGAAAAATGTGAACACTGTAATAAGAAATCTGGGCACATATCTTTGAATTATACATCCGCGAATCGGTGTAATGAATACCTATGGTCACTACGATTTTTTGAAGTAAATACCTATATCCTATTCATTGAAGTAAAGAAACTGTGATGATTGTGTGCTATGCTATTTGTTGAAGTGAAGAATTGTGATGACTGCGAGCAATGTTATTCGTTGAAGTGAAGACTTGTTGAAAGTTATTCGGACCTATTTGGTGGAGAACACATTCATTAATGACCAGACTCTTCTTGAAGGAAAAACATTACAAGCTAACAAGAATTTGTGCGGACTATTTGAAGCAGATATTATGGAGCTGTCTGTAGAAGTATTTGGTCGAGAACACATTCATTAATGACCAGACTCTTCTTGAAGGACAAACATTACAAGCTAACAAGGTTTTGTGAGGATTGTTTGAAGCAGATATTGTGGAGCTGTCTATAGAAGGTGCTTACAGCAGTCTTGCAGAAGACATTCTTGAAGTCTCCTTGGAGCATTATTAAAAATATTTTAGAGCAGTTTATGAAATGTAATCGAGGACCTCCTTGAGGTAATTTGGAACATGCATGAAGACCTTATTTGAGCAATCCTATTACTGCCTTTTGAAGACAATCTTAGAACAGACTTGAAGATATTATTGAAGACACCTTGGAAGCAATCTTGAAGACATGATGCTTTGCTAAAACCTTCATCGATTAATCTTGAGGACTTGATTTGGTACCATGAAGGACAACGGAGACACCTTCATGTGAAGATCAAGGTTGTCATTGATGACGTGACGTGGAGACTACGTGAGGGGATCGCTGAAGATTGACAGGGCTCGTTGAAGAAGACATTGGGAGTCGTGAAGTATAACCAAATATATCTTAATGAAGTAAAGGGTTGGAGCCCAAGAGGTTGGAGCTACAAAAAGACAAGGCTGGTGCCTTGGAGAATAGGGTTGGGGCCCTAGAGCATCGGAGTCCTCAAGAAACCAGGTCAGAGCCTGAACCAGAAACAAGGTTGGAGCCCTTGAGGTTGGTGCCTCAGAATTGACAAGGTTGGAGCCTTGGTTGTCCAAATTGGTGCATGGAAAATACAGGTTGGAGCATGGAAGATTGAAGATCGATGTCTTTATCTAAGATTGGAGCCCTGCATATATTGTACTTGATTTATTGCAAAGAAAAATTAATAAAAGCATTTATTCTTATTGTTCATTTCGTGTTCTAAATATAAGTGATCTAACTGGTAAAAATAACAATTGAAAAGAAATATTTATTCACCCCCCCCCCCCTCTCAGTATTTCCAACAGGGCTAACCGCCTGCCCCCGCCACTTTGCACCTGCCTTCGCTTACCACGGTCGCATTGAAGCCCATTGTTGAGCCTTGCAAAAGGTATGTATTTACTCTTGATTATTGTCTTTTTCCTCTTCCTTATCCATCTTGTGCCATGATATAATAATATAATGAAAATATTTTGATGAAGAATGAATGAAAAATGATCTTGATACGATTTAACCGTCCAAACTAATTCTCATTGCTTTTTATGCTAAAATTAACAGAAGAAACAGCGGGACTTAATCACAGGAAAGAAGACGGGTTAAATGTGGTCGAATCGAAGATAAATCAGTGAGGATTAGCGCAAAAACGAACGGACTGTCCGAGGATAGCATTTTGTCGTGGATCCCTCAGGATCTCCTGATCCTAAGGGATCACACTTATCTTTCCTTTTAGCTATAAAGGGACAGGGAGAGCTAGTTCTCAAGGATCATGAATGATGTATCTCTCATTTTTGCATAATTCGTAATTACAATTCACAGAACGTAGTTCTGAACAACAAGATCGGATTGTGATGTTAATTGACTGTGATGATTAATATATAATTCGCATTGTTGTTCATTCACATATTCTAGAGTAGTTAAGCAATATTTGCCGGTGGCTAAGGGCCCGGTCTCTGGTGAATCTCACTGTTGTTCCTTGTATTATACTTTTCCCTTTATTGCAAGTGTACTCTGCTTTTCCGCCTTGCAATTGATAATTCAGATTTTTGGTACTTATTTCCATTGAATACACATTTCCAATTTATTTCCTTAAGGAATTAGTTGCTAGTTAAAAGAATTGGTTTTGATTATTTAAAGCATAGACAGTTATTTCCAAATACTTTCCTTCTGTTCAATAGTTTAGATCCAGCTGAAAGAGCTCGGTTAATGCTTCAATGCTCTCGGTTGATTATCATTTGAATTAGTTGAATTAAGAATGAATCACAGTTTTTGGTTATAATGCTTAGTTGAATCACTTTCATTAAAGCTTCAAGATTTATGATTGCATCCATATTAAACGATTGGCTTTAGCATTACTCTTTGTATGGATAGCTTGCACATATTGTGTACACGCTTGAGATAAAAAGACTTACCCTGGTTGATAATTAATGTGAGGCAATTAGGAGTTTTTAAAGACCACTGTTAGCACCCAACATTTTGGCGCCGTTGCTGGGGAGTGTGTTGCCACTCTGTAAAAAGAGTAATGTATGCTTGATGTTTTTTTTGCTAAGGGAGAATTGGGTATTAAAAACGGAAGGTAAGAACCTGCGTAGCGAACGAGTAAAATGCTCGCTCATCCGCCCGCTTTCTAGCAGAATTGCATAAGAGTTTAAGGTAGGAACGAATGTTTGTATTTCTTCATGAATGACTAAGAGGGAAAGACCTGAAAAAAGACAAAATTCCTCATTCTAAACCTGAAAAACCTAAGGGACCAGTGACCCTTGGACGATCAACTTTTATCGACGAAATCTTAAGAAAAGTTGAGTCTCAGCCGTCAGTAGGACCCCAAATTGTTGCTGCCAGACATCCTACTGACTTCCTTCAAGCTGCAAAACCACCATCTGTAGGTAACGTTGAGATTCACAGTAAGACTGAAGGGATTGACCAGAGTTTTCAAGATACTGAGAATTCACAAACTCGCCCTTCACAATAAGGAAATTCTTGCAACCTCCGTGAAGGAGAAGGAGAAACATGCAATTTTGAAATTAAATTATCAGAACCTAGATCTCCTGAAGTAGTGACTGAGCAAAGGACACCTAGTGTTCCAGATCAAGGTAGTGTTATTAGAACCATTCCAGCCTCTTGCAGACATCCTAGGAGTAACTCTCCAGCTACGGAAATCCCTGAAGAATATTGGCATATTTTTGACCAAATGGCTAATAACCAGCAACCCCAAACTTCTACATTGCAATACCCTATTGTTGACACAGTTGTCAATGCCCCCATGAAGGTTATCCCATTACAGAACATTCCTACCTTTCATGGGCTAACTTCAGAAGATCCCGACGCATTCCTTTTTGAATTTGATGTCTTATGCAGGGGTTATGATTACACTACCGACCCTCAGAAGTTGAAGCTATTCCCCTCTACTCTGAAGGGAGTAGCTCTGCGTTGGTTTATGGGACTTGGTGGAGGCACCATCAATGACTGGGACCAAATGAAAACATCTTTCCTTAAAAAATACCAAGATTATTTCCGAACTAGAGAACTAAAAGATGAAATTTTTCAAATGGTAGCTAAGCCTAGCGAGACTCTGGAAGAATATGTAGAGCGTTTCCAATATAATCTGCAAAGATCTCCTTATACAAATATGCCTGATAATTTTCTAAAAACCACGATGATTAGAGGTATGAAAGACCAATGGGTAGAGACACTAAATATAATGAGTAAAGGTGATATTTATCAAGCAAACTATAACAATATTATAGATTTGTGCATCAAGTGTTCCAAGGGCAGTACGAGCCTGAAACCAATCAGACGCAATGCAAGCCCCAGAGACAGCAAAGCCTCAGGAGGAAGCATTACACGAAGCGAAATCGGCAATCTGTTGGAGGATTTCAACACTGATATCCTGGGGACCCTGGAGACACAATTGGATGTCATGCAAGCTAAGAAAAAGCAGGGTATAGCAGAACTGCCCCCGTTGCAGACAGAAGCGCAGTCATAAAGAATGCTCCCTAGATACGATACGAACATGTGCCATATGCACTAAAGAACATGCCAAGGAAATTTGCCCATCACTTCCAGGATTAAAAGCAGTCTTCAAGGAGGCGGAAGAAGAAGTGGAACCAGTATATATGTTGAACCAGCGACGTCAATGGCAAGCGCATCAAACAGGTATGCCTACTGATCCATCTTCATTCTTTCCTCCCTCGCAATATAATTCTCAGCAATATTTAGGGGCATCATGGCAGAATCGGCCACCTTTTTTTCCACCTCAAGCATTTTTTATGCCACCATGGCCCAATCAGTCAAATCTGAATAATAATAATTGGCCAAATTCCTCCTACCCACCACCATTCTGGAAAAACAACCCTTATTCCTCCCAATGGTCCCCTTCCACCTCACAAAACCAGAATTGGCAATCAAATTGGCAAAGATCTACGAACCAGCCCATGGGGACAGCTCCTCTACCTCAACCAACTTTACCAACACCTTACACGTTGCAACAGAATCCTCAATCTAACCCAAATCCTAGCAACCTAACCCAAATCCTAGCAACAGACCAGTTCAGTCAATACAAATCATTGAGGGTCTGGAATCTGAAGATGAGTTGAAAGAATGTAACGAACTTAAGTTGAGATCTGGACGCATAATCACTCTAGATAAGGATAAAGATTTGCAACCTAAAGAACTGCACACAAATAAGTCTCTAACTGTAGATGATCAACAAATAAAACAAGTGGAAGATACAGTCAGACAAAAAAATCCTGAACAAACCATAACCACTTCCCCCTTATTCCCAGAAAGATTGTTGATACCACGCCCAATTGAATATCCTGACTTTGATCTTCTGGGTGAACTTAAGAACATTTGTATAAAAATTCCCCTCCTCCAGGCTATCCAAGATATTCCAATAAACGCTAAAACTATTAAAGAATTTTGTATAAAGAAGTCTGTAAGGAAAACAAAAACAACCCCTACTGTCCATGTTGTCGGGACTTTGTCTGATTTATTACTAGGCAAAGAGACTCCTGTAAAATATGAGGATCCCGGAAACCCCATTGTCACAGTCCAAATAAATGGCTATTCTTTTCCCAATGCTTTAGTTGACTTAGGGGCAGCCATTAATATTCTCACAACTACAACTTGTAACATTCTTGGCATCACAGCCTTAGAACCAACAACTACCTTACTGGAACTAGCTAATCGCTCAATCATTAGACCAGAAGGAACATTACAAAATGTGATGGTTTCTGTAGACACTTGGGAATACCATGCGGATTTTTTGATTATTAACCCTAGGAACCAACTAGATGGACATCCCTTAATATTAGGAAGGCCTTGGCTAGTGACTGTTGATGCTTATATCAGCTGCCAGACAGGCAACATGACTATAACCAGGGGGAATGATGTGAAAAATTTAGCTTTATACCCTCCTGCTCAGCCAAGCTTGACTATTATGAAAACCAAGAAGCAACCTGCAACATACTTAACAGAAAATATTCGATCACCATTGACTGTGGTAGATGCCCTTGAATTCAAAAACCAAACTGAAAATGATGTCATTAATACTTTTATCAATCATCCTACCACAGTATCAAGTTTGAAATGCCACATGATTAAAGCAGTCCTTGACAATGAAATCGAATAAGATCCCCTGAGAGATATCAATGATCAAACAATACCAACAACCATTGTTTATAATAGCAAACCTATCGAAATTGAGCCAGGGAAGATCCTGAATATTAACAGTAATCTGAGTGATGACCAGCAACAGAAACTTATTCAAGTCCTTAGGAAAAATAAAGGGGCTTTCGCTTGGGATTACTCAGATATGAAAGGGATTGACCCTCAGTTATGCATGCATCACATCTACACTAAAAAGGATGCAAGAACCATTCGACAACCTCAGTGTAGATTAAATCCTCACCTAAAAGATATTGTTAAAGAAGAAATTCAAAAACTGTTAGATGTGAATTTTATCTATCCTATATCTGACAGTAAATGGGTTTCTCCATTAGTTGTGGTTCCCAAAAAGAATGGGAAATGGCGAATATGCATTGACTATAGAGAACTCAACAAGGCAACGCAAAAAGACCATTTTCCCCTTCCATTTATTGATCAGGTCCTAGATACACTGGCAGGGAAGAAATTTTTTTCTTTCCTGGATGACTTCAGTGGCTACAACCAAATTCAAATTGCCCCTAAAGACCAGGATAAGACTACCTTTACCTATCCGTGGGGAACATTCGCCTACAGGGTATTACCTTTTGGATTGTGTAACGCACCTGCCACATTCCAAAGAGCCATACTCAGTATTTTTGCAGACTTGATAAATGAAGGATTGGAAGTATAAATGGATGATTTCACACCCTATGGGGATGACTTCGAGCAAACATTACAGACATTGGAAAAAGTTCTGGAATAGTGTATTGCTACCAGCCTATGTTTAAGTCACGAAAAGTGCCATATGATGATGACAGAAGGCCTGATCTTGGGTCATTACATTTCAGCAGCTGGAATTCAGGTAGATCCGGCAAAAATACAGGTAATTCTCTTACTAGCTACTCCATGCACTCAAACAGGGGTACGTAGTTTTTTGGGATTTGTTGGAAATTATCGTAGATTTATCAAAAAAAATTCACAGATTGCTGCACCATTATATGCCTTAACAGGGAATAGTGATTTCATAGGGACTGACAAATGTGACATTGCCTTTACAGATTTAAAACAGCTAGTATCAACAGCACCAGTATTACGAGGCCCAAACTGGGATATACCATTCCAGATTTCATCAGATGCATTAGACACAGCCATTGGAGCAGTTCTTGGCCAAGAAGAAGACAATAAACCCTACGCTATATATTACATTAGCAAAAACTTAACACCTATTGAATTGAATTACACAGTAACAAAGGAGTTTTTAGCTGTTATTTATGCTATTAACAAATTCAGACACTATATAACTGGATACCCTGTAATTCTGTATATGGATCACTCTGCTATCAAATACTTAGCTAATAAACCCATTACGAATGGAAGAGTGACACGTTGGTTGCTACTTTTGCAGGAATTTGATATAACTATAAGGGATCGCCCAGGGAAGGAAAACCTTGTGGCAGATTTCCTCTCCCGAGTGCCAAGAACAAATGACGCAATAGCAGTAGAGGATCAATTTCTGGATGAACAATTGTTTGTTGTAACCATGAAAACGCCATGGTACGCAGATGTGGCGAATTATTTAGCAATGGGAAAACTACCTAAACATCTAACACCTAGAGAAAGGAAATCGATAGTATAGCGCAGCACTCAGTTCTCCTGGATTGAAGGATACCTTTTCCACACAGGGGTCGATATGCACATCCGCAGCTGTATCAGGGAAGACGAAACTTATGATATCTTAAAACCCTACCACGATGGACCTTGCGGTGGACATTTTGCAGATCGCAGAACTGGACATAAAATTTTACAAATGGGCTACTACTAGCCCACGATTTTTAAAGATGCTAAGAAATTTGTTCAGGCCTGCGATAGTTGTCAAAGGATGGGACGCCCTGGCCAATCTGATGAGATGCCCCTGCATCCACAGCTGGTCATAGAACCTTTTGAGCATTGGACATTAGATTTTATTGGGCCAATCAACCCATCATCCAACCAGAAATCATATATATTGGTTGCAACGGAATACGTAACTAAGTGGGTAGAAGCAATAGCATTACCAAGAGCCACAGAAGAAACTGTGATAAACTTTCTTTTCGAATTTTTTGTACGATATGGGTTACCCAGAGAAGTAATCACTAATGGAGGGTCGCAATTTGTAGGCCACAAGATCGCTGCTACACTAAAAAATCATGATGTTATTCACAGAATTACCTCTCCATACCACCCGCAAGAAAATGGGAAGGTAGAAAGCACCAACAAAGTAATTGAAGCTATTCTAACGAAGACAGTCTCATCCCACAGACGAGACTGGGCTACTCGACTGCCAAAAGCCTTGTGGGCATATCGCACAACTTGGAGGAACACTACTGGATACTCCCCATATCAACTGGTGTTTGGTAAGGAACCTATTTTTCCCATAGATTTTGAGATACAAACACTAAGGACAGCCCAGGAAGTGGGAATGGATTTAACTGAAGCCCAGATTAATAGATTACAACAAATAAATGAATTAGACGAAATCCGACTTTTGGCTCTGCAGCATACTGCACTTATTCAACAACAAAAAGCCAAATGGCACGATTCCCTGATCAAGAAAAATACATTTCATGAGGGCGACTGGGCACTTCTCTATGATTCCAGGTTTCAAGACTTCCTTGGTAAATTGCAGACTAGGTGGTTAGGTCCCTATGAAATAAAGGAAGTACATGACAATGGCACTCTTACATTGGCCACCATTGATGGGTCTGATTGTTCCTTTAAAGCAAATGGGCATCCGGTGCGCCTCTACCAAAGACCACTCACAAGATAATCTTTTTGTCAATAGATACGCAAGGACTCCACCATGTAAGTTTTAGTTGCAAAAGATAATCCTTCGGCAGCTTCATCTTTGTAAAAATTCTTTTTTTCTTAAAAAAAAAAAAACTGTAAATAGGATTGTTGATTCAATTTGTTTTTTTTTCTCTGCATATTTTGTTGTTCCATCTTCGGAACAGCACTTTTTGATTTTGTTGTTCCATCTTCGGAACATCACTTTTTTATTTTGCTATTCCATCTTTGAAACAGCACTTTTTGATTTTGTTGTTCCATCTTCGGAACAACACTTCTTGATTTTGTTGTTCTATCTACGGAACAGCACTTTTTTATTTTGTTGTTCCATCTTCGGCACAGCGCTTTTTGGTTTTGCTGTTCCATCTTCGAAATAGCACTTTTTGGTTTTGTTGTTCCATCTTCAGAACAACACTTTTTTATTTTGTTGTTCCATCTTTGGAACAACATTCTCTTTTGTTTTTTGTTGTTCCAGCACTCTTGTTTCTTGTACAATTTTTGTGTGTTCTGAACAGCACCTTTTTTATATATTTCACAAACACCTCTTTTCCTCTTATGGACTTATTCCTAGTTCATTTCAGCCTTATTTATTTGATTCCTTTTATGGCCTGATGTACAGTACCTTCATGTGGATAAGAATTATGGATTTTATTAAAGCAGGTGAAATTTTTTAACGTTATGATCTTTGACAAAGACAGCTTCTTGATGATAGACTTAAAACAATTGAAAGGGACAATTATTTATATTTCACTTTATTGTACTGATTTCTACTGTATATGATACTGATTGATCATCTTTACCATGTTGGTTCTACTCTCCCTGGTTATAATTCTCTCTGTCTATTATCAATGGGATTGTGGGTATAATTTTTCTTATTATTGACATACTTCAACTTCTTACACCATCCCTACTCTTAAGGAGTACTGAGCCCCCCTCTATTTATCATAAAAATATGTAATGACAACTAAATTTTATCTACAAATAGAGGATAGGGGGTCTCATTAAGAGCCAGCCTACCATGTTCATAAGGATCTAGCAATATGTCATTCCCACTATGGCCACCCACACCAGTGTTATGATCAATTGGATGACTAAAACATCCTTGGAACAAGAGGTCTCATCACGAGCCGGCCTGCTCACTTTTGCTACTTCCCAGTGAATGGCAGTATGGTTATCTGGTTACCACGCCAGCACATTGGTCTCTTCTGTAGAAACAACAATGAAATTTTTCAATTATAAATTGAGGATCCTGGCTCATATGGGTTAAAAAGAAACTATGTCGAGGCTATGGACGCCTGTTAGCAGCAAAAGCTCTGCTTATGGTATTGAAGTTATATTTCCTTAATCAATAATTCTTATAATACCCTCTTCCCATTTATCTTTTTATCCGAGAGATTATTTCATTTAAACACTTCCCTATTTTGAACCTTTATGCATGTGTTCATGTTTTTTACTCAATCAGATCGTGTACAGCCGGAATATCGTCGGCAAAGCCTCCTTTTGTACATATTGTTGTCCTCTTTCCTTATCACATAACTTATCATCAACCAAAGCGTCTTGTCTTTTGTCATTTACTATGCTTATACACCACGCTTTTACTCTATCCATCTCTCTTATTGTCCTGTCATTTATTTACGTACTCTGTTCCATTTACTACTATACCATTCATCCTTATATCCTGCCGTCGGAACAGTCATTCCCTGTCTATTCGGTCGTAGGCAACCTCTCATTTCGAAGGGGGAGAGAATTTCCATTACATTCATGTATGCGTTGGCATTATTTCATTGACTGATAAGGTATTCCATGATCACACAGCATGCGGAAATTTAATAACACAATTAATATCAACTACACTTAGCTATTACTTGTTGTTCTATCGCTCTAAGTGTTGCTATGTTTTTTTTAGTATTGCTGTGTTTTCTCAGTATTGTTGCATTTTTCCATTATACTCATCCTTTGCAATAGTAGGAAGAATTCAAGCATTATGGGTGGTAAGGCAGTGCGCCGCGAACCTTTAGCGTTATAGGTCTCCGACAGAGCCAGGGAAATTTTGATCCATGCAGGGTGGATAACCTATCTCACAAGATTTCAGCCCTCGAATGAGGAAATTGCCATTGAATTTCTACAACATCTACAAAATGGGGAATCCATGGTGAAAGGTAGAAGAATTACAGCTACAGACACTGTAATAGCTAAAGTATCTGGGATGCCGGCAAAAGGAGCTATATGGTCACAAAAACATATTGCTGCAAGACGCGGTGGAAACTTTTGAAGACGAAGATGAGAAAGTAGTCAGGAAAGGCAAAAGAATCCAACCATCTTCTCTGGCTGAACCATGGAGAGAATTAGCAAGCATTATCCAAAGATACATTACCTGCGATGGACGCCAAGATGTGGTAAGACCACGACAACTCAAACTATTAGCTGTCTTGAAACAAAAACTCATTGTTAATCTGCCATCTCTTTTGAATTCTTTACTGCATGATACTGCTGTTAGAATAAGATGGGCCAGACACCCTGAAGTTGTAATAAGTCACCATGGATTGATTAGATTAATCATCAGTCATAGCTTAGTTCAATACAACTTAACTTGGGATGGTTTCATAACGGCCCTAGAGAGCATGCAAAACCTTGTAATCCAACATCCTGAAATCGCGGAGACAAGCTAGCAAAACCCTGTTTTGAAAAGAAAAAAGACTGCCCATTCAAAGGTGGAACCCCATAAACGCAGGAAGTCTGTAAGAATTGAACTAGCCTAGAGGATGTCTGCAAATCTTCGGGATGAAAGTAATCAACTTGCGGAGACAACCAGTCCAGTTAGAATAAGAGACTCTGAATCCGAAGAAGAGGCACTTGGTTCAGAAGAAGAACCCGAAGAAGAGCCTGAAGAAGAGGCACCCGGTTCAGAAGAAGAACCCGAAGAAGAGCCCGAAGAAGAGGCCAATTCAGAACAAGAACATAATTATAATAATGCATTGGAAAGTGAAGCAGGACCGAATGATCCTTTGGAAGATTTCGAGACAGGGATAGCCGAGGTCCTGGCAAATTTTAATGTATATATGCAACCTGGAGGACCACTTGGTCTCAGCACAATGGAAACACAAGTCCTAGAGAATTTCGGGCATATAGAAACACCGCCATCTCCAGAGGCTACAGACATAGAAATTGTTCAGGAATCCGACTACCAGTCTAGTGACACGATTCCGTTGGAATACAACCATGAGGACCAGCAAAAGTCTGCAGACATAGAAGTTAGTCACCAGTCGGACAATCAGTCGGGTGATACGGTTCTTTTGGAACACAACCCTGATGACCAACAAGCAGCTCTAGAAACCATTGATAAACCTATTAGTGGAGTGGACGCTCCTCAAAAGACTAAAGGAGCCGAAGCGAAACTTAAGAAGTTGCAACAAAAATACCGAAAGCTCCAGAAGACAGTCACAAGGCTACAACAAAAAGTTAGAAACTGTAAAACTCAGAACATCGCTCCTGAGGTAACTTCTGTAGCTACACAAACAAGAATATGCGAGAATAAATCAACAGGAATTCAAACCGAACTCGCTCCCACTCGAACAATAGCCACCTAGGTTAATTTGCATGAAAACTTGGTAAATGCGGCTGTTCAAACAGAGGGTCGGTCCTCCCACAATAAGGAAATAAAAACAGAAGAGGTATTCTCTCACAGCATCGGCACTCAGACAGAAGGGAAATCCAAGGACTTCTTGTCAAGGAATGACCCTATTATTTTAAAACTTCGAGAAGAACCGACACAAGCCTAGCTTGCTTTAGAGCAACATCAACAGCAGACAGTCTCCCTGCAAAAATACCAGGAATTACAAAAACAATTGAGGGAATTAGCCCTAGTAGAGAATGAGGCTTTTGATAAGGCTAGACAAGAAGAAAAAAAACTGAAGAGGATGAAAACTAAGCTGAACAACGTCAGGAATCAGTTGGACACCATTTGTTCATTATATTCGAATATCTTGACCTGTCGATCTCCCGCTACGAACTATGTCTTGTTTTTATTAGAACGATATTTATTGTTAAAAATCAAAGCTGTTAGCGTCGGCAAGCCAGTTGAGCTGAAGACAATGGAATATTTTATAAATTGCTGTAAGACACATGGAGTAAAGGTCCAAAGGCTTCTTTGTGAATTTTATTTGCATAATTTTATATTAGATAAAGAAGTGGATGTGAATCCTAGCCCTTTTATTGGAGATGTTCAATTTCAGGCTTTTATCTCTTTTGCAGTCAACCAACTCAAGTGGTTGAATGCTTATAATCCGTTCCAAAGACAGGAACACAGCTTAGATCTTTTGGTAGGAAGTGAACCTACTCACCCTCTACAATTGTTTACTAAGCATAAAACACTGATGACATGGGAAGGCGTGCTTAAAATTTTAGGGCCCATACATAAGGAAATTGTGTTGGAAGGAACAGCATATTTCCTCTCCATTCAGGAAAGATCCCTGGTTGCATCCAAAATGAGATGGATGGTTTCAAGCAACAATGTTAAGGACAGAGAACCATTCAATTATGGAAATTCCAAAGCTGTTGCGAGACGGTTAGTCCCATACAGCAATCTTCTCTTAAGAGAAGGACCCTATTGGGTGGGATGTCACTTTAGAAGCCCCATTATTTGGTATCCTCCTGAAGGGTATCATCCTGACTATGAGTTACCTAAAGGACAAGAAGCGGCAGCCTTTGCAAACCTGGCACGACATCATGGTCTCAGGCCTATTATGGACAGATATTCTCTAGCTTACTCTTTAAATTCTTTGCATAAGAATTATTCATTTTTCAGGAGGACATGAAAAAAGGTAAGCAGGGGAGTATGTTGAGCCTTGCAAAATGTATGTATTTACTCTTTATTACTGTCTTTTTCCTCTTCCTTATCCATCGTGTGCCATGATATAATAATATAATGAAAATATTTTGATGAAGAATGATTGAAAAATGATCCTGATACGATTTAACAGTCCAAACTAATTCTCATTGCTTATTATGCTGAAATTAACAGAAAAAAAACAGTGGGACTTAATCACGGGAAAGAAGACGCGTTAAATGCGGTCAAATCGAACATAAATCAGTGAGAATTAGAGCAAAAATGAACGAACTGTCCGAGGATAGCATTTTGTCGTGGATCCCTCAGGATCTCCTGAGCGATCACACTTATCTTTCCTTTTAGCTATAAAGGGACAGGGAGAGCTAGTTCTCAAGGATCATGAATGATGTATCTCTCATTTTTGCATAATTCGTAATTGTAATTCACAGAACTAAGTTCTGAACAACAAGATCGGATTGTGATGTTAATTGACTGTGATGATTAATATATAATTCACGTTGTTGTTCATTCACATATTCTGGAGTAGTTAAGCAGTATTTGTCGATAGCTAAGGGCCTGGTCTCTGGTGAATCTCACTGTTGTTCCCTGTGCTACTTTTCCCTTTATTGTAAGTGTATTCTGCTTTTCTGCCTTGCAATTGATAATTCAGATTTCTGGTATTTATTTCCATTGAATACGCATTTCCAATTTATTTCCTTAAGGAATTAGTTGCTAGTTAAAAGAATTGGTTTTGATTATTTAAAGCATAGACAATTATTTCTAAATACTTTCCTTCTGTTCAATAGTTTAGATCCAGCTGAAAGAGCTCAGTTAATGCTTCAGAGCTCTCGGTTGATTATCATTTGAATTAGTTGAATTAAGAATGAATCACAGTTTTTTGTTATAATGCTTAGTTGAATCACTTTCTTTAAAGCTTCAAGATTTATGATTGCATCTATATTAAAATATTGGCTTTAGCATTACTCTTTGTATGGATAGCTTGCACATATTGTGTACATGTTTGAGATAAAAGGACTTACCCTGGTTGATAATTAATGTGAGGCAATTAGGAGTTTTTAAAGACAACTGTTAGCACCCAACACCCATAAGGTTGAGGGCCAAGCTAACTGCCCGCCCTCGCCAAGCCGACTCCTCCATTCGCGTCATCAGTTCCATGATGACCACGAGACCTGCGGGTCGTTCCTTATCCTCCGCACCTTCCTCGCCAGCTCCCAACAGACTCCGCTATGGGTTCTGTGAGTTGTTATATGGCCATGGGTCGATCCTTACATTCTTCTCCCCTCAACTCTGCGCTCGGTCTTGTGCTTTGTCACGGTGACCACGGTTTGGGGCTAAGCCCCGAGCCCCTTGTTGCCACTCTCGTCGAAGTCCTATGGGAAGCCAATGACCAGGGGCCAGGGCTTAGCCGCCAACCACTTCCCCCAATGCGAATCCAACTCAACTTTAAAGTAAAGTTGCAAACCATGTACAATAAGGAACACCTATGGGAGAGTTGGTAGAGCGCGGCACTGCTGGTTGATAAGTCAGGGGTTCAATCCCGCCTGGTCCTTGGGCCGAACCCATAAAATTTTATACCATCCTGAGGTTCCACGTGGTAGCCATTGATTGGCCCATGTGGCATTCTCCCATTGGCCACTGAAAACCAACCACAACCAATAAAGATCGACCATCAGAACGAACCAGAAGATGACACTTGGCACAACCCAATTAGTCTAATGGTACGCCCAATCAGCCTACTGACTCATTTGAACGCACTGCCCAGTCAGTTGGCCAGTCAGCAAACCTGATAATTTTTTAGTTGTTGGGCCAAACAATCATAACACCATAACTTTGTCATACGACATCAGATTGAGGTGAAACGAGTGTCGTTGGATTCAGAACGACAGACACTTCGACTTGACAGTAGTTTCAAAACATTTTGGGCAATTTCATTTTTGAGCTAAAATTTGATCACTGAATCATACCTCCCCACTAGGAACTTTTGGACTCCAAAAGTTTACTTCTCCTAGTAAATAAAATGAGGTTGAAACTCAAAACTTACCCAAAACTCAATCCATAATGTTATGTTTCAATTGGTGCCCTTCAAGCTCCAATCAAGGTTCTTCACCTCTCTTCTTCGTGAAGACCTATTGTCCTGTCAAAAATAGAGCAAAAATTCTTATCGTTGATGCAACAACAAAAACATTGATGAGTGGAATCTGAACATTCTCTTTAAAACCATCTTTCACGGCTCAAACAACTTCATCTTCAAGTTCAACTATTGAAGACAAACTTGAATTTCCATTTTGGAAATCAGAGGCAATACAATGCATGTCATTCACTAATACAAAATTGCTTTACTGCCTTCAAACTGAGCTTGCACACAAAAGTACACTGCTGCAAAAATTCAATGAAATAATTGGCATTGCCTACAAAAACATAGTCATCTTGTACAATCTTAAACAAAGATTGTACTCACAACAAGTTTCATCTTGAACACTTGCATCGGTGAGTACATGACAAATTGTAGACAAACTTGGATGACAAACATTGTCCTCAAAACATTTGGACTTATAAACATGTCAATGAAAAACATACTTATTGCACATAGTGATTATTCTTGTTCACCTTACAAATGTACCCAAAATAGGTAAACAACAACAAGTATTTACAATTTACAAAGCAACAAAAACTATACTAATTGTCTACCCAATCTTTGCCTCCCCTAGGCTTATGGGTTATCTTTTTGCATCAGCATTGCTTTGAAGGTTGCTTTAGGAACATTGTGAGTCCTCTTTGCCACCTCTTGCTTCCCTTGCATTGGTTTGCACAATCTCTTTATCCTTCTTAGAACAAAGCTCTGGATGTAGTTTCCAACATCGTTCATACCCATGCCCATGCATCTTGCAATAGGTATAAAAGTGCTTTCTCTTGCTTGCCGACAAGGAAGTCCTCGAGTATGAAGGAGATTCATCATGCTTGATGCCAAGAATTTGATCCTTTCTTTTGACCATTACCATGCGTTACTCACAAGCAGCCACATAATGGTCAACTACATCACAAAAAGTGCAAGGATACTTGTTCCACAAATAGTCAAAATTACCAACATTTGGAAAACACCCATGAGATTTATACCTGTCCCTTGGGTTGCAGCTTTGACGATGTGGACCAGACGATGACATGCAAGGTCCTTTGAAGCTTCATCTCTCCTTGGAGACAAATGAGCATTGTCACCACCATCTTGGTATGACATATCGTCCTCTGATGATTGATGTGCCTCAAACCATTTAGAGCATTCTCCAAATCCTCTTTCACCATATCCCAATCCTTGATACCTTGGTCTCTCTTCAACCATGATTGGATTAGTGATCCCTTGGCCATTGATGTTGAGGCCTCCTCCTTCATAACCGATTTTAGATAGCAATTTCATACCAATGCCTTTGGTATGTTGTTCAAATGATGCATAAGAGGTGTTATGAACATAAATAGAAGGATTTGAACTTGAAATGCTTATTACATCTTTGAACTTGCCATCCATCTTTTCAGATTCAGATGATGATGACGAATTTGTAGATGACTCAAGCCACCCACTTTTACCCACAAGCATATCATGAGAATCTTGGAGATGCTTACAAAATGCACATGCATCATTTTACTCATAAGGTCCATAACCTCTGTTTGAACCATGCCCATATATTGGTTTCACTTTGGAGGTTTCCTTTTTTGTCACGGGAGTGAAACTTTCAGCAACTTGTTCCTCAAGCAGATGTTGCAACTGAAGACGCATATGCCTCTTCTGCTCTTCAGCAATTTCTAGCATTCTTAATTCAATGTTCTCCATTCGAAGAGACAAATTCATCTCCTCTAGCTCTTGGAGACTCTTCTTGCCCATTCTTGCAACTTGGTCAGACCTTGCTCTGATACCACCAGATCTGAAAATAGAGGAGAAATTCTCCTTCCTAAAATCGATCGTCCTCTAACGCTTTGCAAGGAAAAATGGGTCTTATGACAAAACAAGTTTTTAAGGTCTCTTCAAGGAATATGAGTTAGTTTTTCATGTAAACTTAAAACATAAGAAACATCTCATCATTTAACTCATATAGGCATTCATGAAGAGCAACAACAAGGAATTTGGTGACGGAGTTCACCCCTCCTCGACTACATCTCCGGACTTGCTATAACATAGCTAAACCGCTCCATATATTCAATGAAAAAGAGTACATAAAGTTTGTTGACAAAACAAGTGGCTAGAATCTAGATTCCCCTTCAAGGAATCGTTCTCCTGTAGAGAACTCTCACTCAAAACAACATGACAACCTACAGTCAATCATGAAACCACCAACAAGAAAAGGAGTCACCAACAAAGACCCTATCCTCCATCTGAAAATGAGCATACATGAGCATACAAGTACTTCAATTCCACATTGAAATACAAAATGAAAGCTTTCCTCAATAAGACATAGTAAGAAAAGTAAACATGAGATTAACCCTACAAGTATCAGTTGTTGCAGTAAACATCTGGAGGTAAGAAAACCTCTACAAGGCCTTCTCTATGCTCAAACACCTTCAAGAACTGCTCCAAAACACTAATTGATCCATACACCCATGGACTTGAACTTGCAAAAAGTCACTTCAAATGTGCTCAAATCAACAAATAGATGTCACCATTGGATCCAGAATGTCCAAAAACCCCTATGTGGACTCTTCTTGAGCTCCAAAAGGCGAAACATATTAACGTTATGCCCCTCAAAACAACATGACAACCTATAGTCAATCATGAAACCACCAACAAGAAAAGGAGTCACCTACAAAGACCCTATCCTCCATCTGAAAATAAGCATACATGAGCATACAAGTACTTCAATTCCACATTGAAATACAAAATGAAAGCTTTCCTCAATAAGACATAGTGAGAAAAGTAAACATGAGATTAACCCTACAAGTATCAGTTGTTGCAATAAACATTTGGAGGTAAGAAAACCTCTACAAGGCCTTCTCTATGCTCAAACACCTTCAAGAACTGCTCCAAAGCACTAATTGATCCATACACCCATGGACTTGAACTTGTAAAAAGTCACTTCAAGTGTGCTCAAATCAGCAAATAGAGGTCACCATTAGATCCAGAATGTCCAAAAACCCCTATGTAGACTCTTCTTGAGCTCCAAAAGGCCAAACATAATAACGTTGTGCCCCTGAATTTTTAGCTCCTACGCTAGTCACATTATCGATGTGGCCGAGGATCGGGTGGTTACCCGCCGAAGGTACAAATTGTTGGACATTTAACTCGTCCAATAATGTTATGCACCTGAATTTTTGGCTCCTACGCTAATCACATTAGCCATGTCGTCGGGGGTCGACCTAACCGCTCGCCCCCACACTCCGCACTTGCCTCCGCTTACCACGATCGCATTGAAGCCCATAAGGTTGGGGGTCGGGCTAATAACCCGCCGACAAGACCTGGGGGTCGGTCCTTATCCTCCGCACCTTCCTCGCCAGCTCCTAATGGACTCTATTGTGGGTTATGTGAGCTACTATATGGCCATGGGTCAGTCCCTACATTCCGCTCCCCTCAACTCTGCGCTTGGTCTTGTGCTTTGTCATGGTGACCATAAGCTGGGGCTAAACCCCGAGCCCCTTGTTGCTACTCTCGTCGAGGTCCTGTGGGAAGCCAGTGACCGGGGATCGGGGCTGGGGAGCTAGTGACTGGGGATCGGGGCTAGCCCCGGTCCCTTCCCCCAATGTGAATCCAGCTCAACTTTAAAATAAAATTGCAAACCATGTATAACAAGGAACACATGTGGGAGAGTTGGTAGAGCGCGGCACTGTTGGTTGATAGGTCGGGGGTTCGATCTTGCCCAAGCCTTGGGCCGAACCCATAAAATCTTACACCATTCTGAGGTGCCCCGTGGCAGCCACTAGATTGCCCACGTGACATTCTCCCATTCTCGTTGCGAAGGCAAAAAATTCGCCGAGCGAAGGTGCAAATTGTTGGACATTTAATTCGTCTAATAACGTTATGCGCCCGAATTTTTAGCTCCTACGCTAGTCACATTAGCCATGTGGCCGAGGGTCGGGCGGTTACCCATCGAAGGTGCAAATTGTTGGACATTTAACTCGTCCAATAATGTTATGCGCCTGAATTTTTAGCTCCTGTGCCAATCACATTAGCCATGTGGTCGGGGGTCAGCCTAACCGCCCGCCCACGCCACTCCGCACTTGCCTTTGCTTACCACGGTCACATTAAAGCCCATAAGGTCGGGGACCGGGCTAACAACCCGCCCACGAGACCTGGGGGCCGGTCCTTATCCTCCACGCCTTCCTCGCCAGCTCCCAATGGACTCTGTTGTGGGTTCTGTGAACTGCTATATGGCCATGGGTCAGTCCCTACATTCTGCTCCCCTCAACTCTGCGCTTGGTCTTGTGCTTTGTCATGGTGACCACAGGCTGGGGCTAAACCCCGAGCCCCTTGTTGCTACTCTTGTCGAGGTCCTGTGGGGAGCCAGTGACCGGGGGTCAGGGCTGGGGAGCCAGTGACCGGGGGCCAGGGCTTAGCCCCGGCCCTTCCCCCAATGCGAATTCAACTCAACTTTAAAATAAAATTGCAAACCATGTAAAACAAGGAACACCTATGGGAGAGTTGGTAGAGCGCGGCACTGTTGGTTGATAGGTCAGGTATTCGATCCCGCCTGGGCCTTGGGCCAAACCCATAAAATTTTACACCATTCTGAGGTGCCACGTGGCAGGCACTGGATTTCCCACGTGGCATTCTCCCATTGGCCACTGAAAACCAACCACAACCAATAAAAATCGACCATCTAAACGAACCAAAAGATGACACTTGGCACAACCCGATTGGTCCAATGGTACACCCAGTCAGCCCGCTAACTCAACTGTACGAACTGCCCAATCAGCGAACCTACTAATTTTTTAGTTGTTGGACCAAACAATCAGAACACCATAACTTTGTCAAATGACATCGGATTGAAGTGAAACGAGTGTCATTGGATTCAGAAGGAAAAATATTTCGACTTGACGCATGTTTCGAAACATTCTGGGCACTTTCATTTTTTATCTAAAATTTGATCACCAAATCACTCATATATGAGATTAACGCTGCCCCAATGCGCAGTTGTATGACCGTCTATATGACTGTACAGACTATACGGACTTTGTACGGTATGGTATGGTTTCCTTGGGATGCGTGCACTGCTGGAAAACTTGACCTCAATCTGATCTGCAATCTCTCGACCTCTGCAATTCGCTTTTCCTTCTCTATTTCTCTTTCTCAACCTCAAACCTCATTTGTTCTTTTGTGTGTTCAATGTGTCTTGTTTTTCCCTCAACTTGCTTTTATCTCTTTATGACCAAATGCCTAACCTTAGATCTCAAAAGAAATGGATGGCCAACATTAGTTCTTGCCCTCTTGAGATCACCGGTTGTGATTTAAACTTCCGTTAAGACAATTTAAGTCACTTCTAGTCATAAAGTAAAAGCTACTTTATAAATATAAAGTTATATTGGGAAAAAGAATGTGGTGGACCACTTCCACATGCTAAGCCACCAAGCCTATGTGGAAGCACATGTCCGAGCTAACTTGAACAACATTCCACGGACCTCAACGCACCTTATCAAAGTGTGCATGCCAAAAAAGGTTTCAAATTATACTTGTGATCTTGAGTTATTTACCACACTACAAAGAAGGCAAGATAACAAGGAAACTAACTGAAACACAGGTAAATCTGAAATATAAAAAATATGTACAGCTGACGTGAATAATCTAAAAAACAACTACAAATCACGGCTTGACATATCTATTCATCCCACCAGAAAGCATCAGGGGCAACTTAAGAACATAATCTTTCTGTTTGATCTTCCATCCACTCTGTGCGAATGAGTGTCATGCATAGAGAATATTTAAAAATGATCATACCAGCTTAGCCTTAGTCATGAAATATCTCAATTATGGAATTCAGTTGTACTCCTAAAAATAAACAGAACATTACCATGCTATTAAGAACAAAAGTGAAGATTTATATATTTCAAATAATAAAACCTGATGTCGTTTTTCCATATTTATCGAAGGTTAGCAGAACAGAAAAGTATAGCATTGCATAAGACAGAAAAATTAAGCCAGTGCCATATGTGGGTGATAAGAGTGTAATTTTCATTTACTAATCCATGTAATTGTTATAATTTCTATTTTCTTCGTAGGTTAGGGTTTTGGTTCAATACCTCATAGGAGAAGATAGCCAGATTTGCCTGTTTGGAGTTTGCTTATTTATAACATAAGTACCAAGATCCCCAAGTTTCACAGTCAAGACCCCACTCTAAAAAAACACATCATATAAATTTATCTAACTAACAAAGTTCAAGAAAAGCATTTAATAAATGAAAAATATCAGTGCTTTTACTTAAAAATTGGATCCTATTCTTACTGCATAGTGCAAGTCAAAACCATCAATCTGAATGTCATTTCCATATTCCTACAAGATATCGCCAAAAAGTTAGTTGGAAAACGGCCAAGATACAAAAGTAATGGATAGAAGTTAAACAAAAACATGATGCATAATGTATGTTCTATGGCATAGCTAATCTAACTAGCTTAGAAGTAGCAACATTTGATAGATTAAGTGGATCCTTCATGGAGCACTTTTCTCTCTATAAAGAATTTAACCAATTTACAAGGAAAAAAAATCCCTTAGCATAGGGTTTGACAACCTTGCTAAGAGAGAGTAGATATCCATGGAGTGGGAAAATTGATACGAAAGCTAATAACATCTGAAATTTTCCATTGAAGTGAATGTATTGGATTGGTCATTCTTTCCTAATATTGCAGAAGATGAGCAATAACTGTGTCCTCAGCACAGCAACAAAAGCAACGAAAGACTCATCACAACTTCAAGCTCAGTGATAAAAAAGAAAACATAAATTTTTTCTTGAATTTTTTTTCCATTTATTGAAATTCATGTTCTTGGCCTAGAAAATTATCTCTTCAGATTCAACTGTCATGGGTCTCATATAACTTGGAAATTCTGATATCCACAAAAAGGCTTATTTTCAATTCCAACATTCATATTCATTGTGACTTCCAATCTAGCTTAGTTCCCACCTCAAGTCTCTCTTGTAAATTGTTCAGAAACCCATCTGACAGCTTATGAAATTCCTCCTCTGGCAAAATAGAACTGCAGAAAAGAAATATCATCTTTATATGGTTAGAGAAAGACCCTAAGAGAGTCAGATGGTGAAAAAAAGAAATGGATAAGCTGCAGACAATGTAGTAAAAATACAAATTTAACATAATTAAACGCAGAGGAGGAGGTAGATTTTTCTGAAAATGAAAAGAAAAAAGACAAAAACACCAAGCATGAGCTTGAAAGACCTGCATTCTCAACATGATTAGATGATTATATTCATATACCTAATCGAAGGCAAGCCTTAGAATATTGAAAGCAAATTTATAACTAAATAAATACAAAAAAAAGAGTTATTGCTTAGAAAGTATAATAAACATATCAGAAAATATGAAAAAGACTACGTTTCCAGGAAATGTGGGTTCGGGGATGGGTGCGGCAACAGGTGCATCACTTTTTGAAACAGGGTACGTGGGTTTGTCGGGGTATATTATAATTTATATATATTATATATTTTAAAAATTATAATATATATAAATTTGGAAATCTTCCAACTTACATGTTAACAATTGTTTAAGTTGAAACCTAACATTATGCATGTTACAGTTGTTTAAGTTGAAACTTGAAACCTAACAATCTGATACTCATCTATGACATTGGTTGGCAGACTAAAATCCTTTTAAACTACACATACACTTCGTTATTAAGTTGAAACACAATGTTGTTAAGGTCTATAATAAAGTTAATGACAAGACGGCATATTCACGCTAGAAAAGATGATTTGATTCCTATCAGTCAAAGAATATCTATATATGAAATTGACCTCAAGGAAATTCATTATTATCAGTCCCTCAAAGAATGTTTCCAGATAACATAATGCTATCCTTCTACCAATCTTTTCATGAACAATACTTTAGCTTATATATTTAGTGGACCTACTAACTACATCCCAGTAAACTATGAAGGATAAGAATAGGGTTTGCACTGAAAATAACATAACAACCCTTCTAGTATGATTCTACCATATTCCGATAAAAGTACGGTACAACGATCTGGCTGCATTAACCTGGCAATCTTTAAAACCCAACTTCAACTTTGAAAATGCCATTATAGTGAACTGGTTAATTAAGGATGCATTAAACTTATTAAGTTATTTATAAGCTACTCTTGGGCAGGAGGAGATCATCTTCCATCTGATATATCATATGGATATATGATATCCAAAATTCTCTATCATTTGTTTGATAGTGGAATTTTGAACGTCCACGAACTTATTCAACCCAGTGACAAGCCATCACATGGAATATGAGACGAAAATGATTTCTAGACAGGAAAAACACCGTCAAGAACCCCTCACACACCCATTTTTGGGGTTCATGCACCCATTTTGGGGGTTCGGCGAACTCTCTTACGCAAAAGAACCAAACTTGAAGATACCGAGTACCGGGTTCTTATGGGAAGTACCGGGTTCTTTCAGGGCCTTTTGAGAGGTACCCGTTCCAGCACCTGGTTCTTGGGGATGAGAACCCGGGACAGGTTCGCAAACCCATGCAACACAGATAAATATCCATTAATAGACATCAAAAATCATATATAACAGGTTTATGATACAGATAAGAGAAAGAGAATGAAAACAATCTTTAAAAGTTTTGAGTCCTATTTGCAAACTCACTATAATACTTGGTTCAATTCAGACGAGAAAAGCTCCTTTGGAAAAATTGGTAAATTAAAAAGGAAAAAACAAATTTGCCTGATAAATTTATATCGAGTTATTCCATTAAGTTTATGGCCAATTCCCTATGGTTGGTTTTTTGAGATAAGTATCCGTGAGTAGATCAAATAAAGGTCATCTTCAGGTCTATTACACTCCAACTCTGATATGAATTAGTAGTCCAAGCATTTGATGAGGCACTGAAGTTAAAACATGGCATAATTTAACACTTTGATAGTATATTTCATGTTGAAACAAGAAGTTAAACAATAATTAACTATCCTCATATAGATCATTTGCTAAAACCTCTCCACTGAAAATTCAAGACTACAGTTAGTGTGGAATCAGCATGTAGTAAAATGAATCCTTCCCTTCAACCAAAGTTTTTATCTTGGTGCTGAAGAAAATCACTACCTGCCAACAAAAGAGAACTCCCATTCCTACAGCATGATTGTGTAATTATATGCCAATCACTAGGTTGTTTTATGAATGTTGAGTGGTAATTCTTCCTCGAAGGATCATTTAGTCTTTGATTATAATACAACATAGGTTACCAGGACAATACAGATATGGATATAGTCAATTCTCAAAAATGTTTGGACATGAGTTTGGATATGCCATATATATATCTTGTTGATTTTTCTTGTAAGAGACTAATCTTCTACTCTGATAATTATTTCCAATGATCCTTAATCAAGTTATCTTATGTCATTAAGCAATTACACATATAAAATCTCCACAATAATGCAATAGTAACAGTAGAATCATAAAGAGACAGCCAAACACCAAGAGACAACAAATTTAACGTGGGAAAACCCAACCTTGAGAAAAAGTTAAAACCCAGCAAACTTTTCTTCTAAGGAGAATTCAATCTTCAGCAAAGTTTACAAGATAAATTGTCTAGAAATATGTGTCAATTTCCAAACTTAAATACCAGTCAAACCCGGTCAAAATTATTCCAAATTGTAATTGTTGGTCAAATCCTTCAAAACAGAGAAGTCAACACTGGTCAACAAACATAATTTCAGTCAACAGAGATCTTCGGTCCTGCAGTGAATGTTGTGAAGTCAATTCAACCTATGGTCAACATCCTAAGGTCAGATCCTTGCAGTAGATGGATTCAGTCAATGGTCAAACTTCAAATTGCAGTCAACTTTGCCCTTCTTCTTTGTCCACTTGTGCAACTACTTCAGATGAGATGTCAATTGTTCATTGGTTGATCGAATTTCTTGTGTAATTGTAGTGATCAAGTGAGTGCCCTTTTGACCAAGGGTCGCCACTAATGGTGGGGCCAACTTAGGCTTCTTGGAGCCTACATAAACCAACATAAGAATTGAATTTCCTTGTAATATTTATATTTTCTTTTTTTTGCTGATTTGGAAGCCTCCTTGCATGCAGGAATACCTCCCAATGCTACAAAAAATCAACACTCCCTCTTAGCGAGGGAGGTATTCTCCTGCAACAGATTTCCTTTAGCTGGGAATTCTCCTTCAAAAAAGTTTTATGAGCTTGTCATATTGATGCATGTCTTCTACATAACTTATTTTGAATATTTTGAACAACATAAATATCCAAGGTGGGCCAAGTTCCTTTATGGCTCCTCAGGCAAATATATCAAACTTCTTTGGTCATGTCCTTAGCCTAGGCATCAAACTTTACTAATTTTAAGAGGATTTGCCTTTGGACTATTCACCTTTCTAGTTAGAGTCCTTTGTGACCTACCTAAGTCCTTTTGATTTTAAAAGGTGAATTTCATCAATCTCCTTTGGTCGACAAAGCCAAATCCTTCTGGCAGCCAAGTACTTTTGGCTTCTAAGGAGAAGATTTGTCCAATCTCATAGTTTCCCTGGAACATTCACTTTTGGTCGACCTAGCCAAGTCCTTTTGGCTTCAAAGGTGAATGAATGTATACATCTCTACTTGGTCAAAATCTTTTATGACCCGACCAAATAATCTTGCTTCTCCTGCAACACTATTATACATCAAACTTGAGATGGAAAATAATCCTACTTCTCCAAAGAACGTCAATGAAAGCATGGTGCCTAACAGGCTTTTGGAGGCTTCTCAAGCACTGTTGGCTTCTATTCAGAAATTGGAAGACATGGTTGAAAAATATAGGTGCTCCTTTCAGCTCTTTTTGGAGGTAAAACTATTAAGACATCACTCATAAATGGAGGATTCATTTTAAAAACTGCAGGAGGTTCATGTTGAGAAATGTAGGGCGGCAAGTGTAGATGATTTCTCTTTTATTGATAACTGCTTGTGATGTATTTTTACTTTTCTTGTTTTACTTCTTCTTTACTTTATTATAATTATTGTTCTTTATCATCAAACAACTACCAAAACATAAAGAATATGAGACAATAGGACACAAGATGTAGGCGATCAGCCAGGGCCAAAACCTCTCCAACTTGAGAGGAAAACCCATAAGAATTTTTCTTCTTATAGAATCTTCAATTGACGAATTCCAAGACCTAGACCCTTGAGTGAATACTCCTTCAAGACCAAGTCAATCCTTTTCTCAAGTCAAAATCAACCTCTTCTTGATGTTGTTGCAATCTCTCCGTCGTCCTTAACCTCGACCCTACAACCCTAGTCTGAAATTTTCAGCCTTCCTTCCTGCAATTCTCGACCTCATGCAGTTAACTGTATGTTTCGCACATGTGACCAGATTAGGGCACTTTTAGCCCTTCTTCTCCTTCACTAGACTTGAGCTAGTCTCTGTGATTTCAACTTGAAAGATAGATCTTTTATTTTCCTTAATTTGGTCTTCTTGATGTGACTATATTTATGATTTGTTGCAGTGGTATGTGCCCTAGTTTCCTCGCACGTGTAGAGAGGAACAACCCAAAAACCAATTCAGAAATTGTGTCCTTGCTCTTCTTCCTTTCTCTTTCTTTTCTTCGCTCTTTTCTCTTCCGTGTTATCGAACTTCTAGTGTGAGCAATGTGTCCCTAAATGAGGCAGAGTCCTTCCTTATATGGGCTTCTTGTCCATGATTTTAGGCCGACTTGCAACTGTCTCTAGGCTGACTTGTTCATTGCAATTTGACAAGGTCTTGGAGGGTCCTTTGACTTGAATTTGACTCACATAAATTCTTTTTACAATATGTAACATGCCCAAATGGGTCTTTGACTTGAATACATAATGATAATGACTCTAATGACTTGTTGACTCAATGACAAGCCCTAAGAGCTCACAATGGGATCTTGACCTAAAAAAAAAATTCCTTGAGCATGAAACCCATGCCTCAAGATCAACAATCATAAATTTATTTTTCTCATTACATCAAATACAAAAAATCATGATTACATGTCACTATGAAGACCGAACCTAGTTACATATTTCAATGCTCCCTCTAAACTAGGGAGGTATTCATAATTCATATAAGGTACTTGGACATTCTCAATCTGAAGAATTCTCATAAGAACAGTCGGATTGGTAACTCATTTGTATAGCATCATACCAACTAGCGTTGTCACATAGCAAGGCCTTGACTAACAACTCTATCTCTCCATAAGATCAAAGCACAATGCTGGCGAGACCAATGATTTATAGACCCCATCATCATTGTCTCTCAAGGAACATACCCCACCTGAGTGTTCACAGGGTATGTCCTTGCAAGATTATTCTTATCATGGATTCCCAGTCCTCAAAATATATATGTCCTCTACGACTACTCTTATCTTAGATGCCCTACCAGTACCACATCCTCAAAGAGTATAGGATGTCAGATGCTTACCCAATCCCTCATTCTTTCTTCCCAAGTGAAGACAAGAATGATGTGCCTATCTCTCCCTCTCAACCAGGGAGGATATACCAATTCCTATGAAAGAATGTACCCATTCCTATAAAAGGAATGTACCCAAGCTCCCTCTTAACCAGGGACTTGTCCAAGTCCCTCTTATCCAGGGACCTGATTTCAATAACAGCTTTTTGCCTTTGGTGGAGATCATGGGACCTTTTGTTTCTTGTAGAGATCCTCCATTCGTCGTCATGAATTTCATTTTAATATTATGGAGCGTTTCATCTTCTGGGACTTCTTTGTAGGGCATCGATCATCCATCACTTTCCTTCTCAAACCATGTCAGTCATGTCATCTTTCCTTTCATTGAAAAGTGATCTACTAGTCCATATCTGGCTTTTCTTCATACAACTACCTTATATCATGTTCCCTTCATGATCATCCATCCTACCACATGAGTACTAGTTGTGGGTGATTTCCACAACTCTCTTTTGATAGACCAGTATCAACCCATCTAGATATTGTCCAAAAACAAAATGAACATCAAATCAAAGTTACCTTTTGTGATGGCCCTTCATCATGACATTTGCTTGTAGCAACATCAACGTCATGATAACATATTGACACACCTCCAAAATATTCATTGTCAAGGGTCTCCTTTCTTTCTAGACTTCATCAAAGTCTTCATACCTTTTCCATGGAGATGTCATTGTCAA
Source organism: Pinus albicaulis (assembly GCA_034641835.2). Lineage (NCBI taxonomy): Eukaryota > Viridiplantae > Streptophyta > Pinopsida > Pinales > Pinaceae > Pinus > Pinus albicaulis. The sequence goes on along the minus strand of CM076577.1, from coordinate 986,673,817 downwards.
TTCTCCTAGTCATCGGATGTTGATTTCCTTGTGCTCATAGTTGCACCTTTTATGATCTCTCCTTTTGTTCTTCACAAATATCTCCACAAGAACATTTCATTCATAATTCCTTCATCTTTGTCAACCACCCCATATTTCATATGAGGGCATATTATGTTGATTTCATCTAGTCAATATGTGAACCATGCCTTCATGCATCTTTCCAATAGAAGAGAACCCTTTCCTTTGATCATAGTCATGAGGTAGAGTATCTGTCCCTGTTATCTGCAGCTATGACTTAATTTAACAATCATATGCATACATGCCTCTTTTCTTCTTTGGGTCATCTAGACTTCCTTCAGCAGTTTCTTTCCTTCATTGAAAGTATTCCAACCATTTCAACATGTTGCATTTCTTTGTCACCATACCATCATTCTTTCAAACAGTGAATCCCATCCAAGGTGGAATTCTCAGCGAGACACTTGTTTCTTCGAAGAGATGAATCTTCTAATGAGGATTCCAGTGGAGGATCTTGATTATCCTCATCTTGCAAATGCTCCCTGATCCTCATCCACTTCGTTCTAGTTGTCTCCCAACAACAGGCTATAGGGGGTAGTCCCTATGGAAGATGGAAATGCAAGACTTATTGGCAACCAATGAATCTGGGAGACACAATTCAATGGCCTAGCCACTTGCTTTATTTTAGCAAGTTATGAGATTAGATTAAATTATTTGTGAGGCCAATGCCTTATGTAGTCAACTACTTGCTTTAGATCAATTAGATACTAGGTGAACAGATGAACAGTCGTTGCTTAAATGCTTCACTATCCTATATGCTATGAAAATCCTACAAACTAGGTGAAATGCAGGAATCTTGATTTATTTTGATTATACGTCTAACTAAGTGCATCCCTTGATATTTATCTATATTGAGCCTAGTCTCTAAAGTAAGTAGCAAAGAGAAGTCCAGGTGAAGCAAGCAAGGGCTTGGTTAACGATCCCTCTCCTAGATTGTGGCTCCGACGACTACAAGGTCGTTGTTTTTAAATACTAGAGGGACCAGACTACTCAAGCAAAGATGAGAAGAGTGTTCCTATCTTTCTATCAACCAAGCTTATGCTTGGAGGTAAATTATTAATGCAAGATTAGTTCTAGGATGCCAACGCAAGATTATTGAGTGTTTTCTTAAAGTGAGATTGTTTAATGTTCCTTTAAGTACTTAGTTATGATAGATCTTAAGTTATGGTAATAAGTACTTAACAATGGTGAATAAGAGACAATATCAACCCTAAGAATATGTGCTAATTTTATACGTGCCAACAAGATACAAGAGATAACCAAGAAGTAATTAAAATTCGCAATAGATATCCACTTGAGACAATTAGCCAATGATAATTACTCAAAAGAAACAATAAGATTATCAATGCTCTTTAGACAATTAGAAGCCTTCCAAGCTTTGTAAACAAGATAATGCCAATGTTGCAATTAGATTCTTTAATGTTAAAAAGAGATGCTAATGACAATTATTCAAGAGACATGCAATTAGATTCACAAGTCCTCAAGTTAAGAACACTTAGATCTTTAATGCCAATGTGTAGGAGAACAAGAGACGCCAACATCCAATAATTCTTAGATTTACCAACTTAAGCAATCATTCAACAAGATTATTGGATTATGTCAAGTGCTTTGGAGAGTGAGCTTACTAAGTGCAAAATTGAAACTTTTGAAGCTTATGTATCTCACAAGAGACAACAATGTTAGATACTTCACCAAAAGACAACTTAATCTAAATAATGCTTTTCACAATGAGGAATTATTATCACTAGAGCATGAACATGGAAATCTCGTATGTCACTTATGCTCCAATATCATTAATGAGCAATAGATTAAACCTTTAGGACAGCAAGAAACAGCTTATGACAGCATTGAGCTAATCAATGCCAAATGTGCCAAAAAGTCCATCCAAAAATTATCTCTTTCATTTGACTAAATAGAAGTACTTTATATGGGGATGCAAACCATGAAAAAATGCTTATGTCACTGTTTTATATCAGACTTATGATGCATATGAGAGTCATCCAATTTTCATGAAATTAAGCCCAAAAATAGATGTCCAATTTTAGCAATGTCTTGCCAATTTGTTTATATGATTTATTAATCAAATTTAGGCCACTTTTATGAGCTTTGTACCACTATTACCAAATGTTCAGATAGTTGTAGCAAAACAGTGAGGGTTTGAGAGTTAGAAGAGGCAAACCAATGGATGTTTTGACTAGTTTGATGACTAGTCTCGTCGTCCAAAATTTCTCCAAAGGAAAGAGGCCAATGGAGGCCACGGCAAGCTTATTGGAGGTTGCGGCTGAGGGAAATAAAGTTGTTGAGGAGCAAAGGAGGACAGCAGAGGGCAGAAGGAAAGCCCTAAGGCCTATGGCCTAGGGTATTAGGGCCTTAAAGGCCTGCCGCAAGCCCTAAAGGGGTTGCAGCTTAGGAAAACATTCCCTTTAAACTGCGGTAAAGAGAAAGGAGGGAGGCCGAGAGGGAACGAGGCTGAGCGAAGGGGAGAAAAGGAGGAGGAGGCTAGGGAGAAGCCTGCAATAGGGCTAGAGGAGGCCCATAAGGCCCATGACAGAGGAGAGAAGGGCTCACGGCTAGGCCTAGGAGGCCAAATTAGGCCCACATCCAAGGGTTAGAGGCAGAAAAGGGCCAGCGACTCACTAAGGGAAGAAGGAGAGGCAGCAGCTAGGGCTGGAATAGATCATGTTGGGTCCATAAAGGCTTAGAAAAATATCAAACCCTTCCAAAAATCAAATGATTGCTTTAGATCTTCAATAATCGCCCAAATCGCTGCAAATTTGCTAAATGTTGGCCCTGCAAATTAAATGGAGACTAGATCTTACCGTCAAGGACCTAGATCTAGTTCCAAATCCCAACAAATTTTCTTGAATAGCTTGAATCTCACCTACACAAATGAAAATAAAAGTTCCCAAAACCCCAATATATACAAAATGTGAAAATAAAACCCCAAACCCTAGTTGTTGCAAAACAAGGATTAGAAAATAATTTACAAAAAAATTATATACAAAAACTATATACATCTATTTACAAAAATATACAAGGTTTGTAAGAATAATTTTTTGAGAGATATTTTTTCTTTTTTTTAATAAAATCAATGGCTCAATGTATTTCGTAAGTTAGAGTATTAACCCAAGCCTTTAGCAAAGTAAGAAAATCATATAAATATTCTCGAAGCCCAAACAAGGTTGGCTCTTCTCCAAAGTCTGTGAACTTGGATCCCAAGGGTTGGTGTACTTGCAAACTCAATATATTTTCTTCAACCAAACTTGTGAGTCATGTGGTGAATTAAATCACCTAAGATATACCCAAAATCTACCAATAGAATGTTTTTATCACTGACAAATGAAATAACAAGTTTATATAAAAATTTAACACAATATAAGAAAGCACATAACTAGCACATACCACAGATCAATAGACAAAGAACACCATGAACTGAGCCCCAAAGCATTTTAATTATGATATTCAGGCATTCCCAACAGATCAATGGATCAATACCAGCGTTTACTAAATTTACATTGACCAAAGATATCAAATAGAAGCAAAACTTCTATTTATAGAAAAAATCCTCCAAATGGAAAATAACGGCTAGTTGGCTTAATCCTCGTCAAAATAATCTACCGTTGATAAAAATTTGATTTATCTTTTAATCTCCACTGTCGAAAATATTCATTTTTGAGGAATTTTCCAATTTCTTATAAAAACAATTTTTTATTAATCCAAAAATATATATTTTGAATTAATATCCTCAAAATTAACTTTGACTTAACCACCAAGGTCCAAGGGCTCAATTTTTCTTAAAATGTCAATTTTTGCCTTGGTGGGGAACCACCAAATATTAACTTCATTTTGACCCACGAATATTTTGGTCATTTTCCACTTGGAGAAATTAATCTCTAAAATTAATTTTTGACTCTAAATTAATTAATTTTCCGTCTTAGGATTTTATTTTATTTTTGCCAGAAAAATTAATTAATTGACACAAGAGGTGATTAATTATTTTTCCACCCTCAAATACTTTACCCATGGTGTCTAATTGCGATAGACCATGCACTAAATATTTTTTACATTAGATAATTACAAATTCAACCCTCAAAAGGGGAATACTGATTCGTTATAGACCCTTAAAATAATTACCCAATTCTGCGACACAATATGATCTAGTAGACCAGGTGACCTGTAATAAAATAATTTAGACAAACAGCTTAAATTATTCCCAAACCACTTTTACAAAGACTCGATATAACACTAGGACTCACCTAAGACTTCGTCAATAAATTCCACCCTAGCTTTGGGGTTTAAGCTAGAGGAAAAACTATGTCGATTATCTGTGTTTAGAAACACACATAATGCAGTAAGGTTCAAAAACCTTCTAGGATGAAATTCGTCGCCAAAATCAGAGGCTTACCTAGGTTGTTACAAAATTAAATGGTCATACTAGCATCATTTACATTACAACTTGCAGAAATTGGTTTACAATGACATAAGCACTGGTTGGCTGATGATTCTGAACCTTGAAAAAATTTGTACAATTGCTTCCTTGGATTTGTGACAAAATGGGTGCAACAAGTTCTATACTAGATGACTTTCTTCTACCCATAAGTACTACTTATCCTTTCAATGAGGTTTCCAAGAGCTACTTCCTTCTAATGATGACTACCATGGACTCCTACTTCAGCTATCTTTCAAGCTTCTTTTGATGATGTCATGAGCTCTTGTTTCAATTGTATGCTATTATGATGCCATCTCCTAAAATGATGCATCTTATCATGCTTCTAATTCTTCCTACCATGATAGCTATATTTTACAAGAACTGAAAAGAACCTGGTGGTAAAGATTATCTCAATCATAGTAGAGATATTTTACTTCCTCCTTCTTTGATTTCTTCTTTTCAGCTTCTTCCACTTCTTCAGTGATATGGGCTTCTTCCCTTCCTCTTTTGTTGTTATCCTTCTTGAGCTTTCGACGATATCTCTTGTAGTGCCCATATTCTTGACAGCCATAGCATTAAATCTCAACCATATTCTTCTTCCTTTTCTGAGGACCAAACTTCCCAAACTTTCCCTTTCTTTTAGTCATGGCAACAAATGCTTGAGTTTGCTCATTTGATCCTACATCACTTTTTTCCTTCAGCCTTGTTTCTTCAATTTTGCATAATGACCAAAGTTCATTGAACGAAGTAGCTTCCTTCTTTCCATAGATGCTTGATGTAAAGTTTTGGAAGTGCATTGAGCACTATGGTGGTCATTTCCTTATCATACATTATTTCTCCTAATTCTTGTAGTTGATCAATTAAATTTGACACCCTCATAAAGTATGAGGTTATTCCATCTTTCTTTGATATCTTCATCTTGTAGAGTTCTTGTCTTAATGAGATCACTTCTCTTGCAGTACTTACGGAGAACAATTCTACAAGTTTGTCGTATATTTCTTTTGAAGTCTCCAACTTTGATACATAGGGTATGAGGGGATCTTTCATGGATTCTATAAGAATCCTTTGAGCCCTTCCCCTTTCATATACTTTGCATGAACTTGAGCTTCTTCCTTTGGAATCCTTTGGAAGTTTAGTAATTGAACCCTTAGCATGATTAATGACTTCATTTTCGATGCGAATCAAATTATTCCTCTTCTTCCATGCAAGAAAGTTTGACGACCCAAACAACTTGTTGCTTTCCTTGCAAAAAGACATTTTGATAGATTTAGATGTGGACATAAGGATACTTACTTGTGAGGATACTTTTTGATGACAATATCTTCAACCTTCTGCCTTCTTGATTTTGATGATGATAATGATGATGATTTTGATGATGATAATGATGTCTTTTTGATGAGATGTCACAAGTGATCCTTTAAAGAGGGGAGATCATTGTTGAGATTTTGAGGTAGCATTGGGTGTGCTCTAGCCCTGAGATTTTGTGGAAGGGCAAAGACACACAAGACCTCCAAAACCCAGAAAACGTTTGGAGAAATTTCATCTGGTGTGTGAGATATTAAAATAATTAATTTTTTTAGTGAGGACCCTAAGTCTAACTTAGGGAATTAGAAAAATTAAAGTGAATTAATTATACACGTGATGAAATATTCTAAGTGACGTGGATCAAGCAATCTTTTAATTTGAGTCGTCGATTAGAGATTAGATCACGGTCGTTGATGTGTCAACGAGAAAAGCATAAGAGAAAGGCTTGGGGTCAGTTGGAAACACACACATTGGAGCACTGAAGCTAAGTCAAATTTCTGGGGCGAGGTTTTGCTGAAAATTTTGAAACGAGCTTGTAGTGTAGTGAGGGGCAGAGATCGGCAAGGGATGATCTAATCCAAGGCAGAGGGGTAGTGAGTACCAGTCAGCGCAGAGCTAGCCAGGAGGACGCAGTTCAGCTAGCTCCACACAGAGACTGCGCAGAGGTTCCGTAAGCCCAACCAGGGTGACGCAAACCCAGCCAACGTAGCACAGGGGCAACGCAACACCAGCCAGGGTGACGCAGTCCCAGCCAAGGCAGTGTAGCACCAGCCAGGGTGACGCAGTCCCAACCAGGGCAGCGCAATACCAGTCAGGGTGACGCAGTGGGGACATTGGCCAATTAAGTGTTGACGCAGAGGCTACAAAGGCAGCACTGAGGGTTCCAGTGGGCCAGAAGGGGCTCATGATCTGTAAATCCCGTTTGAGGGTGTGATACAGCCATATCTTTTGTCTCCGAGTGAAAGGTACTTATTGTTGTGTAATTTTTCTGTAGGGCCAATGTAAAGTTTTGTAGATGTTCTATGCTTGATGCAACTTTACTTTTTATCCCAATATCAGTCAGCAATCACATAAACAATCAGATGAGAGAAACCCTAGATCGAAAACAGAAAAGAGTTGTTGCTGAAATTTCCCACATGTGGAGAGAAGAGCCACCAAGGTCATCGAACCAATCAGATGAGGAGAGAGAAATGTGTGAGGATGAGATGAGTGAAAATGTCCTCCAACATTGACCAATATATATCCATCAATGAGGGTGTGTGACACAACTGCTGAGGCACAAAACCTTAAGGCCGACCTGCACATATTTTGAATAAATTCAAAATAAATGTTCTGCTCATCGGATTAAGATGATCTTTAGATCGATCTTGCAACTCTCCGAAAGAGAAGTCCAATAAAAATATTGGCATCTTCATCTGAGCATCACAACATGGAGTTTGGACCTAGTTGCCCAAAATTAACACTCCCTCTCAACTAGGGAGAACTCCATCCACCTATGCAATCCAAACATTGTGCGTCATCCCACCGTAACTTGCTTTGTTGGCTTCTTTATTTCAGAACAGAAGTGGGTCAGTCACAAAGACATCATTCTCGGCTGACAGATTTAGCCCAGAGGTCCGAAACCTCTATAGGACTCACAAAGAGTCTCATACCAACCCGAAGTTGGTTTACCTGAGCCGAAGTCAATTGGAGGTCCGAAACCTCACTATACTTGATCCCAGATCAAGTGGTTGGACCATGCCATTCTAATAGAGAGTACGGCAATCTCTGATGCGTCCATCAGTCTTTGCTTCTAGTCTCTAGCTTTTCCCACCTCACTGGCCAAATGAGAGGTACTTACCATGAGCCCGAGACTCAATGGGTAGGATGCATACAGGGCACAGATCATGAGAGGTGAACCAACTCAATCATCATAACAGTGGGGCAAAAGCACCACAGGGTTCGGCAAGCCTAGCCCCGTGAGTGCTTATAGCTCCGAGAAGCTATCCCCAAAGCCCCCCAGAGCTTCAAGAGCTCATCGTCCAACAGGACCCTCAGAATAGGGTCGTTCCACGATTCAAAGATTCTCACGGAATGTTAGGAACATGACCTTCCCCAAGGGCATTGTGAGAATATCCATGACCTGCTCATCAGTTCCTATATGATCGAGCCTTACGGCGCCTTGCTGTACCATATCCCGGATAAAGTGGTATCAGCCATCAACATGCTTGGATCGATCGTGAAACACGGGATTCTCTGACAAATGAATCCCTCTCTGGTTATCACAAAGGATAACGGTGGCATCTAGCACATGCTCGAACAGCGCACTGAAGAGCTTTCGCAACCAAGTGACTTCACAACAGGCCATACAAGTTGCAATGTATTAGGCCTCAGCAATGCTCAAGGCTACCAACTTCTACTTCCTGCACGAAGCAGACCTACGTGTGAAGCAACATCCAGAAGTGCTCTTGCGATCCGCCACACTGCCAGCCCAATCGGCATCAGTATATCCAGGGAGTGTCATGCTCCTGGCAGTGTATTTCAGCCCATGGTCTATTGTGCCCCAGAGATATCTCAAGAGTTTCTTGGCACCAACCCAGTGAATGTTATGATCAACCATGTGTTGACTCAAAGTGTTCACTGCAAAACATACGTCCAGACGGGTGTTCACTAAGAACATCAGGTCCCCTACAAATTGATGATACTCAGTAGGATTTGCTAACACGGGCCCAGCAGTGCTGCCACTCAACTTCTTGAAGTCCAGCTCCATCGGTGTTGACACGAACTTACAGTCCACCATACCAAACCTTTCTAGAAGCTTCACAATGTATTTTCCTTGAGAAAGGAAATCTCGCCAGTTCTCTGCCAGACCTCCAAGCCTAGGAAGTAATGCATCAGTCCTAGGTCCTTCATCTCAAACTCAGCAGCGAGCTCCCTCTTGCACTGATGAATGAGAGGATCAGCACCTGTCAGGAAGAGGTCGTCCACATACAACACCAGAATGAGAGGCTTCTCTCTATCAACCTTGAAGTAAAGGTTCAGATCAGCATTACTACGAGTGAAGCCCAGCTTCATCAGGTAGCTATCTATCCTCTCGTACCAAGCTCTGGGTGCTTGCTTCAACCCATAGAGGGCTTTCTTCAACCTGCAGACATGGGTGTCCCGATCTTGGACTTCGAACCCCAGAGGTTGCTCCACATACACCTCTTCCTTTATCGCACCATGCAGAAATGCAGTCTTCACAACCATCTGACGAAGACTCCATCCTTGAGTAGCAGCAAGGGCTATGAGCGATCGGATGGTGGCATATCGGGCCACAGGTGCAAATATGTCATCATAGTCTACGCCTTCCTTTTGAGAGAAGCCACAGACAACAAATCTTGCCTTGAACTTTTCAACACTTCCATTAGATCCATGCTTGATCTTGTAGAGCCATTTCGAGGTGACAACTGCTTTGTCCTCCGGTCTTGGAACGACATCCCAGACATCATTCTTCATTATGGACTCATACTCTTCGTGCATAGCATCCTTCCAAACTTGATGATTTACAGCTTCCTCAAAAGATCCAAGCCTATTCAGCTTGTTGCTTTCACGGAATGTCCCCCTTGGGGCCATATGACCCTTGGCATCCTCGAGAGTGTCCCTAAGCCATGATGGTCTCTTCCTCATCGAAGGAGGTGGATCAATCAGGTCCATTGGCCCAATGGTCTCATCCTTCAGTTCTTCTTGATTTCCAGGCCTCGCCTCATGATCTTCCTCAGACCTCGAAAGATTGACTACTTTCCTCAAGGAAGCATCTTCACCAAAGGTAACATCGTGGCATATCTCCACTTCCCTTTGACCAGGCACATAGACTCTATAGGCCTTCAAAGTTTCGTTGTAGCCCACAAACATTCCCTTCTTCCCAGAAGCATCCAGCTTGCTCTTCTTCTCTTTCGGCACATGAAAATAAACAGGACATCCAAAAACTCTAACATGTGAGACATCAGGTTTCTTACCGGAGAAAAACTCTTCGAGAGTTTTGGAGTCCAGAGCGGAATGCGGGCATCAATTTTGTATGTACACAACAGTGTTCGCAGCTTCTCCCCACAAAAACTTCGGAAGACCCTGGTCACATAACATGGGACGGGCAGCTTCCACAATGGTCCTGTTCTTTCTTTCAGCAATGCCATTCTGCTCAAGAGTATAGACAATTGTAGTCTCCCTCTTGATGCCAGCTTCTCTACAAAAGTTCTTGAACTCGTTCGTCTCATATTCAATGCCATTATCAGTCTATCAAATAGCATCACATGTCATCGCTCCCAGTGGACTTCCTCAAACCTGGTAGAGTGTGTCAACTCTAAACCCAATCATGATAGCTTCCTTCTTCTTCCAGATACACACCTTCCCATCAATGAATGCCACATTGAAACCTTTGTCTTCCATGGCCGAAATAGACACAAGGTTCTTCTTCAAATCAAGTACATAGAGCACATCCTGCAAGCGGAGGACTTGACCTTGAGACAAGTGGAGGGTCACAGTCCCTGTCCCTTTCACGGGATATGTGGCATTATCTCCAAGGATAATTTCCAGATTAGTATCCTTCTCAACCATATCAGAAAGTGCTTCCTTGAACCCAGTGATGTGCCTTGATGCACCACTGTGTATCAACCAAACATCCATAGCGTCGGGTGGAGATGCAACAGAGAGGGCAAATACAAGAATGAATTCATTTCTTTTATCAACAACATTTGATTCCTCATACCTGGAACTTCTCGACCTTTTATAAGGTAGCCCATCTTCGCCGGAGGGAGCCTTCCTCTTCCCTTTGAATCTGTTGTTCCTTTGATTGTCATTCCTCTGGTTGTTGTTGTTGTTCTCATCATCCCTGGGAGAATCCCTTCTATTAGGGCATTCTCTAGCATAGTGGCCGGTCTCGTTACATGTGTAACATCTTCCTTTCTTCCCTTGGGCCCCTGCTCTTCCTTTGTTCCTTGGACTACCAAAGTTCTTCTTCTTAGCACGAGCAGTGAAGGCAATATTTCCTTCATTTCCATATTCCTTCGTCCTTGTCTCTTCTTGTACGCATCTCGATAGTACTTCGTCAAAATCAAGGATCACATTGTTATTGAGAATGGTAGTGTTGAATACATGCCATTCGGATGAGAGACCTCCTAGTGCGGTGAGAACCATTTCTCGATCAGCTATTGTCTCCCCAATAGCCAGCAGATTATTCTTGATCTCGGTCAGCTTTAGAAAATATGATTGAACAGACTCATCCCTACATTTCTTCAGATTCTTCAATTAGTTCTTGAAGAATAGGACTTGATTCGCATTGTTAGCCTTGAACATGTTGACCAACTTGTCATACATCTGCTTGGATGTGCCCAGCTCAGAGATGTAGGCAACCAGACTTATGAATTGAGTCCCTTATCATCAACTTTGCTTTGATTTCCCCCTTCTTGTACTTTGATTTGGCAGCAACATTGCAGTGGATGGAGGTTCTTGAATTTTACCCTGCACATAGTCCATGACATCTTGGTCTTTCAACATAAGATCCAATGTCATCTTCCAAGCATGGAAGTCATCCTTCCTAATCAATTTGTCATCAGCCCTAAAGCCATTGTACTTTGAGGAACCCATGCTCTTCTTCGGTGATCGCTGCAAACTAGGGCTTTGTCTTCACCTCAGCTCTGATACCATGTAAAGTTTTGTAGATGTTCTATGCTTGATGCAACTTTACTTTTTATCCCAATATCAACAATCACATAAACAATAAAGTAAAATGCTGATAGAACATACCAGTATATCGACAGAAGACAAGCCAGAAATATATAAGTGTGTTGGTGCGTTATGGCAATCAGCAGGATGCTTCAAGCAGCAAAGCCTCAATATGGTCAGCCAACCAGCAATGTCACACAACTCTCTAGGACAGCCAAAACGGTCAACACAAAAGTCAACATTGTCAGTCAACGGTCAACACAAACAGCAATAGCAGCTAGGTCAACGCAGAAAATTCAAAGTCAACTTCTAGCCTCGAGAATAGTGCCAAAAATGCAGATTTGGAAAATCAAACTTTTGGGAGAGTTTCAGGTCCGTTTGACCTTGCGTTGACCAAAGTCAACGATGGTCAAAGTTGCTGCAGAAACCCTAGACCGAAAACAGAAAAGAGTTGCTGCTAAAATTTCCTCTCGTGGAGAGAAGAGCCACCAAGGTCATCGAATCAATCAGAAGAGGAGAGAGAAATGTGTGAGGATGAGATGAGTGAAAATGTCCTCCAACGTTGACCAATATATATCCATCAATGAGGATGTGTGACACCACTGCTGGGGCACAAAACCTCGAGGCCGACCTACACATATTTTGAATAAATTCAAAATAAATGTTCTGCTCATCGGATTAAGATGATCTTTAGATCGATCTTGCACCTCTCTGAAAGAGGAGTCCAATAAAAATATTGGTATCTTCATCTGAGCATCACAACATGGAGTTTGGACCTAGTTGTCCAAAATTAACAGCCAACCATTTCTAGTGCCCAAAATGTTGCATTCAGATTCTGCATTATAATAAAACCCCCTAGAGTTGCTGCACCGGTTTTCCCGCATTGGGTTTTTCTAGGGACATTTGTCCGAAAAATAGAGTGTAATCTTGTCACATGTGTGTACTATTCAGTAAATGATCTGTAGATGTGTAGGCTGCAGTTAGTGTCTACTTTAGTGTTTTTCTAAATATTTCAGTTAAATAACTTGTTAAATGTGAATGAAACAAGTAGGCAAAGTAGATCTAGATACTGCAGTAGGGTTTATGTTTTGAAACTTTCACAATCACCTTGGTTCCTTGATGACGAAGATAACGCCTTTTCTTGCTTCCCTTGGATGTGTACACTTCAAGATGCTTCAAATTCCTTATTTTAGTGGAGGTGGGGTTTATGAGGTCTTCTTCCCCTTGAGTTGATGATTGTGTGAGGTTCCCAAGAATGCTTCAAGTGTAGAATCGAACTAGGGTTTTTAGGTCTTCTTTAGTAACTTCCTTCAAGATGATGATGTAAACCTTGTCCTTGTAGCCTTTTTGAGATGTGAGGTCACTTTTTATCATTGATACTCTTGATTATCTTCTAGTGCTTCAGCCCTATTACCGCTCAGACTAGCAAGGGTCATAGGAAGGGGTCTTAATGGAGCAACTACTAGGTCAAGGGCAACAATGGAGTGATAGCCCACTATCACCTCAGCTAAAGCTCCCTGCTCTTTACGGACTTTCACTGATGGGAGGAGACCCGGTATAATAGGGATCGCGATGATGATTATATCAATAATAGGATGATAGGTGGCCCTAAAATCCTATTCACAAGAGAGGCTCAATTATATGGATTGCTTGCTTGGAAAGCAAGATGAAAGGCTCTCTAGGAAGGGCTAGGGGAATTTCAAGGGCTAGGGTTTGAGTATATGAGTTTCCAAGGAGATTCCTAGACCTTAAAATCCTTGTGGAAACTTGGTTTTTAGGTGGTCTTTGAAGAGTTAGCATTGATAAGAAGCAGGACCACACGAAACCAAGTGGACCCAAGATTAGGTCAAGGGGATGGAAATGATCAACCAAGTGTTTGCTTGATATAATTCAGGAGTAGAAAGGGATCAAAGGTTTTCTTTGAACTTGATGCAATGATCCCAATGAGGTCACTAGCCAAAGGAAACCAAGGGCAAGAATCAATCTCAGAGATAGGGCTTATTATATCTCAACATCCCATAGTCGAAATTGGTGCAAATTTGGAGGGCACCTTTAAGACACACCAGTGCAGTAGAGGGCAAGAGATCAAACCTTTTGGATGAGTGAGTCATAAGAAAAATTATGCCCTAGGTCACCTATGGAGGCTAGGCCTAGAAAGAAAAAGAGAAAGGTGAGAAAAATATGTTTTAGAGTGATCACCAATGGAGGATCAGTGCCTAATCCTTTGGGAGAAATGGAGTCAAGGAGATTCCAATGCTTGGGATGGATTCAGTTAGTCAAGGAGGCCTCTAGAACAGTTTCATATGGCAATTAGGGCATGTGAACGATTGCTTCAATGTCTTTATACTTTGATTTGCAATATATGATGACTTATCAAGATAATATTTGTATAATGTACTATTCCTTTTTTCTAGTGTTCCTTATGACATGGTTAGGATGGACTCTCCGAGTCGAGGGCAGACAAGTCACAGGTGCAGGTTGGTGTCATCAGCGGACCCAAGACCTTTTCGGAGGAGTTTTGAGGAGTTTCTATGAGGACCGATGGCATTCGCTTGGTTTATTCCATCATCCACATAGTTTGTCTTTCGTTCTGGTGCATTCCGATAACTTTCGGAAAACTGAGTTATTTTTGGGCATGACTCAATTAATTACTCTCAAGGTGGCATTCCGGGAGGAATACGTGATAGAACACCTGAATGTAGTAGCTCGTTGGAACCGGAACGAGAATACCTACATGATGGGATGGTTGGATATGAGTCTCAGTAACCTTAGGAGACATGGTGGCCAATTTACTCTTTTCCCGCTTTAAAAATAATATTTTAATTAGAACAGAAGAGGGAAAAGTACCCTATGATTAAAATAATAATAAAATAGAATGCTCTACAGGAATCCATAAGATCTATAAAAGAAGAGGAGGAGGCCATTGGGGGAAATCTTGGATTTAATATCTTTCTTGTATGTGGAGTTGAGAACCCGGTTCTCTACTCCATTGGTAGCCCCAGGATGGAAACCCTTGAGTGATTGAGAGAGATTGAGCGAGCACCCACCTTCCCTTTGTGAATTCATCCAGAATTCACAGTTGTGTTCAACAGTGCATTTCAATTCAGTTTGGAGGTCAGTACAGTGCAGCAGATCATATTGGAGGCCAGCTTTCTATCTCAGTTATTTTGATCATATATGCATGTAACCCTAGTTGTCCATTATAATAAAAGTTGAGAGTTTTCCTGTTCATTGTGTTATGGATTGCAGTGCTTGCTTGTTTTTATTTTACATGGAAATCTTCTGTTAATAGAATGTTGATTTAATTGTGAAATTTGGGGTTGAGTAAATTTTTGCATAATTTAGCGAAAATATCAATTTGGGATATTACAGACAAAATATCTCTAGGAATATTGACTCATTCAATACATGGCCCATGACATGATGCAATGCTATAAAAGAACAAATTTCCACAATTTTGCATAAGAAAAGCAGTAAATTCCAACCTAGTATAGCGAAAATCCCCATCAACATGCATGTGACATAAGAAATAACAAGAATAACATTAAAAGTGCAATTACATGTAAGAAAGAGTATATCCAATCATCATTATAAGCCAATAGTGAAGCTCCAAGACAAAAATGAAGAGACCCAAACATCAAAATTCATCCATTCATACAATTTCATCCTCCAAGAAGGATAGCGAAAATCTCACAAGAGAGAGAGAGGCAATCCTCGTGATGATGAGAAAATGAATCAACTCATCATCTATTTATACAATGTTCAATGAATTCAATTTAGCTAATTTTGGCCTAATCTAGCCCCTAGAATAAAATAATGTGCAAAATAACAATAACATTTGGTGACAAGCCCACCAAATAGCTCAATAATACATGAATAAGCCTCTCAAGAGGGCCAAATGATCAACAAAATGGTTTGTTGGGCCTTTGAGGAGGCCTAATGAAGTTCAAATGGTGCCATGATGTAAAAATGGACTCCCATCATAATGGACAAGGGGTGGCCCCTTGTTTTCCAAGCAAGAACCTGTGGTGCTCCCAAGTGGATGTAGGGGTACAAGGTCATCTTCATGGGTCTCCAAATGGATCGGAAGTGCTTGTAGACCATTTGTAATGGCTAGAATGATGACATAAGCCCTACCTCTGCAGCAGAGAACCATCCTCTGGATCCTAGAACATCTCCCAAGTGTATGGTGCATTTGTGGAGCCGACTGGGCATGGTGAACCAGGTGCATCACCCTCATCCCAAAGGTGGAATATGTGCAATCAATGAACATTGTTGGGGATCCATGAAGTAATCTCGATTATGGTGGAGGCCCATGGCTCTCAACGCTCACCCTACAAGTGCCAATGTGGACCTCTGGAGGGCTAGGACCCCGTATAGGGAGACCAAGCCCCAAATTGGAATCCACTTGCAATCTTGCATAAGATCCAATGCATCCCCTTTCCCTCCAATACAACAAATCATTAGAATAATCAATTAAAAGAGCTTACAAGTCATGGAACCAATAAGGCACTTCATGGTAGCATGCCCTTCCATAGTGGGCTTCGGTATGTACAAATGTCTCCAAGCTCAATAGGGGGTTAGCCAAGAACCCTATTAGGAGGTTTCAACGGTCAACCTCTAGAGGGGTAACATGTCTGTGCTACATTCTTCAAATGGTAGGTGGAAAATTATATAATGATGGAACAGAGTGGGTATCAGGGAAAACATCAAGACCACATGTCACAGAGCCAGCGCAGCCGAAATAAGAGAAGCCCACACGTGGGTATATGAGTGTAGGAGGGAGAAAATTGTGGTAAATGAGTTACCCCCTGCCTTTGTTTTTCCACCCTTCTTCATATGCCTTTTGTCTTTTATTGATTTTTTCTCATAACTACTCAGGGCTCCAGGGGATGAGAGCATGATGTGTAATATGTAGCAGTGAATACCCCCTTAAGGTGGGGCAGTTCATCGCCCACCAAAAGTTGGGACAATCATTGGTTCCTTAACGATAAACGGGGCTCATCTAGGGCCCATAGGAACCAAGGTGTGGCCATGGATAAGGGGTAGAGCTCATGTTTGTCTTTTGACCACGTGTTAAATTTATATGTTCTGGCCATCTTTTGCATTTTGTGGTACATTTCCTGTTGACAGTGGCCAAATTATGTTTTTTCTCTTCTTTTTAGCTGCATGAACCACCGGGCATCGTTCCAGGCCCGACCCAAGGTGTGGACAAGGGGAGGGGGAGGCTAACCGAAACTGTGGACACATGTGGACCTGGATGGGAAAAGAGATGAATGCGGCTAAAATGAGTGGAAGGGGAGTAATGTAGGTGATATTGAGAAGCATGACCACGTAATCAAAATCAGGATTTCCCATGTAGTGCCAACCTTAAAGCCAAATGGTCATTAAAGGAGATCCCATGGAACCAGGATACAAGGGTAAGCACGAAATCAGGTAGTGGAGACAAGAATACAAGCCTAACCCACTCTTTCTGCCAAATCCCTCCACCAATCCATGCCCAAAAGTGTCCATGACAAGTAAGGAAAATTACTCAACTATACTAATGAAAAGCCATACCTTTGGGGTTGGGAGGCCCACCTTCAAACATACATTCATGACAAGTAGTCGAAGGACCACGTGGCTGCCTCAGGTGGCAAAGAAAATGGCACATCGAGCTATCTGGTGGCTACAAGGGGTTGTTGGCTGTCGGCTGAGGACCATATAGGAGAAAAATTTTCTCCTATATACACTACCCACAGGTGTTGGGTAATAGGCCCTTGAGTGTCCTTTAAGCTTCCCTTCCTTGACTTTTGTCACCTTAACTCTGATACCATGTTGAGAAATCTAGGGGCAGCAAGTGTAGATGATTTCTCTTTTATTGATAACTGCTTGTGATGTATTTTTACTTTTCTTGATTTAATCCTTCTTTACTTTATTATAATTATTGTTCTCTATCATCAAACAACTACCAAAACATAAAGAACAATGAGACAATAGGGCACAAGATGTAGGCGATCAACCAAGGCCAAAACCTCTCCAACTTGAGAGGAAAACCCACAAGAATTCTTCTTCTTATAGAATCTTCAATTAATGAATTCCAAGACCTAGATCCTTGAGTGAAAACTCCTCCAAGACCAAGTCAATCCTTGCCTCAAGTCAAAGTCAACCTCTTCTTGATGTTGTTGCAAATCTCTTCTTCGTCCTTAATCCTCGGCCCTGCAACCCTAGTCTGAAATTTTCGACCTTCCTTCCTGCAATTCTCAGCCTCTTACAATTGATTGTACTTTTTGCACATGTGACTAGATTAAGAACTTTTAGCCCTTCTTCTCCTTCACTAGACTTGAGCTAGTCCCTTTGTGATTACGGATTGCATGATAGAAATTTTCTTTTCCTTAATTCGGTCTTCTTGAGGTGACTATATTTCTGATTTGTTGCAGTAGGATGTGACCTAGTTTCCTTGCACATGTGGAGAGAAACAACCCAAAAACCAATTCAGAAATTTTTTCCTTCTCTTCTTCCCTTGTCCTTCTTTTCTTCGCTCTTTTCTCTTCCTTGTTATCGAACTTCAAGTGTGAGAAGTCTGTCCTTGAATGAGGTTGAGTCCTTCCTTTTATAGGCTTCTTGTCCATGATTTTAGGTCGACTTGCAACTGTCTCTAGGCCAACTTGTTCATTGCAAATTGACAACGTCTTGGAAGGTCCTTTGACTTGAATTTGACTCACATAAAAAAAATTTACGATATGTAACATGCCCAAATGGGTCTTTGACTTGAATACATAATGACAATGACTTTAATGACTTGTTGACTCAATGACAAGCCCTAACAGCTCACAATGGTAGCTTGACTTAAAAATAAATTTCCTTGAGCATGAAACCCATGCCTCGAGATCAACAATACTTGTTACTCAATGACAAGCCCTAAGAGCTCACAATGGTAGCTTGACTTAAAAATAAAATTCCTTGAGCATGAAACCCATTGCTCAAGATCAACAATAATAAATTTATTTTTCTCATTACATCAAATACAAAAAATCATGATTACATGTGTCATTATGAAGACCAAACCTAGTTACATATTTCAACAGTTCATTCCCTCTGTGTTCAGGTGTCTATATTGGAAGTTTCCAGCAACGTCAATGATCGATAGGTGTTGGGAGGTTTTGGTTCCATAAATGTTGAGGAAAAGAAGAGAACCCATCACTCTAAAGGACCTGAAGCTGTTAGTCAAGGTCGCTATTGAGGTTGGTGATTTGAGTAGTTGGGTGGAGTCTTCCAGAATGTGGTTCGATGTTGTTCAATTATCTGGTCTAATATGATATTTATGCAAATTTTGTTATATTCCCAGGACTTTTTGTAGAGTTTACAGTGGTCATATGTTTAGTTTAAGAAGGCTTTACAACCTTAGTGCTAGTATGCATTTTGTATGGTCTAACGAAGTCAGAAATTTTGTATCTAAAAACTTATGTAAGGGTTCTGGTCCCAATTCCAGCTTTTATTAATACAAATACCTTTCCCGTGTCGAAGAATGTAACTAGGTTCGATCTTCATAAATTGTACTTGAATCAATACTTATTGTACCTGTCAAAAGAATAAAGAAAAGAATTTTATATTATTATTAAACGACTTATTAAAGCATGGGTTTCATGCTTGGGTCATACTTATTTTAGGTCAAAGTCTCTATTGTAGACTTCTAGGTTTTATTCTGAATCTATAGGATTATTGTAGATTTAAATTGATCCATATTGGGCTTTTGAATCATGCAAATAGGTCAATTATTGAATAAAATATGATTTATGAAGCCTCCACACCAAGTCGACCTTAAAGTGATCAAGTCGGCCTCAAGCCCAAGAATTCGAACTCATCTCAAGCCTACATATACAATGGAATCAAACTCACTTGGAACCATCTCACTGCAACACGAAAATTCAATTTTGAAGCTGCATCAAGAAAAAATTGCGAATTGGAGGACTTTTTGGATTCGGTTTTGGGCAAGCTTGTAGAATTGAAGAAAATCAAAATTTTGGCACCACTCTCTCTGAATTTTGAGCTATTGTTTGGGAGATCGAACTTCTAAAAGTTGTTGCATCAGGTGTTGCCAAGGTGCTGCTACCAAGAGAAGAGGAAGTTGAAGTTTGTTTTGTTGAATGTTGTTGCTTGAAGAAGTTGTATTGGGCCTAAATCGAAGTCTTTGAAGCTATATTGAAGTATTTGAAGCTAGATCGAAGTCTCTACCTCAAGATCGAAGTCTCAAGAAGCAAGGTCGAAGAAACTACATCATAGTGCTACTACTTTTGTTGTTGCTGCCAGATTCAGTAAGGATCACAAGGATGGTTGACTTGGTGTGGAGGAAGTCCAGGTCAAGGTCTAGAGTCTCAAGAATCACTATTGAAGGAAGAATTATTGACCAGGTTTTCCCCAAGAGTGGGGTTTTGCCTTGGCTGTTGGCCTACATCTGGTGTCCTTGATCTGTATGTATTTTCTTTGATATTTTCTTGATGAACTAATAAGAAGAAAGATAAGAAGAACATAATAAGAACTAAAGAAGATCACAAGTAAATAATCAAGAACAAAAGGATCTTTCTGCCTTTCTGATTCTCTAACATAGTTTCAAAGCTTTGGTGAAAGAAGAAGGAAAAAGGCAGTCTCAAGAACTTGATCAAGGAAGTCATAAGAAATTCACTAGAGGGAAGAATTCTTTGTTGAGATTTTGTGTATTTAGAGTAGCATCAGTTGTGCTCTAGCTCCCAAATTTTGAGGAAGAACTAGAGTACACTTGATCTACAAGACCCAGAAATGGATTTGGGAAATTTCATCTTTTTTAGGAGATATTAAATTAATTAATTATTTTAATGTATTTCCTAAGTTTAAACTTAGGGAACTTAAATAATTAAAGTGAATTTAATTAAACATGTGATGAAATTGTCTTAAGTCACACGGATCAAGCTTTCTTTTAATCTTAGCCATTGATTCAAGATCTAATCATGGTCGTTGGTTTCCCAACGAGAAAAGTATAAAGGAAAGGCTTGGGGTCATTTGTAAAGACACACAGAGACAGAGCACTGAAGCTAAGCTGAGATTCTAGGGTGGGTTTGCTAAGAATTCTCAGAAGTGTTTCAGCTGCAAAGAAGGGAATTTAGGCCAAGGGGATGATCTGATCCCAAGGTCTAGAATCAGCAAGAGGTAGAGAGGCAGTGCAGAGAAGCAAGAGAGCAGCAGCAAAGAGGGCAGCAACTGTGTTACGCAGGTGCTACGCAGTCCCTCCCAGGACAGCGTGATTCAGTTGGAAGCCCTCAAGGGTTACGCAGAGACCCTAAGGGGCAGCGTAAGGACTGCGTCACCCAGTCTGGGGTAACGCAGCCCTTTCCAGGCTAGCGCTGAGGGATGCAGGGGCTTCAGAGGCTGGCGCAGAGGCTTCAGGGGCAGCATTAGGGTTTCTACGACCTAATTTTGGCTGAGTCTTGTAAATCCCGTTTGAGGGTGTGGATCAGTCATTATTTTGGCTTCAGAACAGCCAGTGAACTATAGATCTATTATTTCTCTGTCAGGTTTTCCAGATCTGGAACCCAGATTTGTTGTATTCAGAAAATTCTTAATAATAAAACCCTTCAACAACCAGAAGACCGGTTTTTCCGCATTGGGTTTTTCTGGGGACTATTTGTCCAGAAAACACTGTATCAATTTGTCTATGTGTGCATGTACTTTTTTTTTTCTAGATCTGGATTGGTGAAAGTTTGTTATGTGTTTTGCTTTAATATTGATTTGAATTTATTCTTTTAATAACTTAATTAAGTAGGAGGATAATAACCAGATTTAATAGTAAGATTTCTGCATAAGTATAAGATTCAGAAATTTTCACAATCTTCACTACCTTCAAGAAAGATGTCTAACACTATCAAGGGAGAGAACAAGCTTGAAGGAGCTGCAAATTATAGGTCTTGGAAGAAAAGGATTGACATCATCCTTGAAAAGAACAAGGTCTTAGATTTAGTCAAAGGAAAAATGAAAAGGCCTACAGAAGAATCAAGTGATATTGATAAGGTAAAGTACAGAGAATTGGAATTAGTAGTTATGTCTTTGATGGTTGAAGGCATAAAGGACATTCTTGTCCTCTTCATAGCAAACATTGATCATGCTCAAGAAATGTATGAAGCATTGTCAAAACTATTCACGATCAAGAATCTTGGAAAAGTGGCAAGTGTGAAAAATGAGCTAAGAACTACTAAAATGACCAAGGAGGATATTGTTCCTCTTTCTTTGTGAAGATAGCAAGGATAAGAGATGAGCTTCCTACCATTGATGAAATTGTGCCAGATAAAGAACTAGTGATTAGAGCCATTCTGGGACTACCACCACCTTGGGGTTATTTTGCTTCAGCTCTCAATAGCTGGAAAGAAACACCCACCTTTGAGGAGCTATGGACAGCATACAGTCAAGAAGAATTAAGAGTCTCCATGGTAACCAACAATGAAGAAGTTTCAAATGCTTATGTTGCTAATAAAGGAAGATTCAAGAAGAAGGGGCCAAGGAAGAAAGTTGATATGTCCAAAATTGAGTGTTATCATTGTCACAAGATGGGACACTATAGGAGTGATTGCCCTGACAACCCTAGGAGCAAGAAAAGAGACAGAGATCATGCTAACATGGTTGAAGAAACATCATCCCCCAAGAAAGCAAACCCTGAAGAAGATTTAAGGGACTTGCACTACTAAGCCCCTTTTCTCTTATATTTTATTTGTATATTTTATAGGTTTAACATCTTCTTGGTTACGTATTTCTTTGTTTTAAAAGTTTTAGGTTTTCCCTCAAGCTTGGGAGGGAACCCAGAACAACTCCTCAAGATAAGTATTTCGTTCCCTCTATTTGTGTTCATATACTTATTGAAGATTTTGATTATATTAAATACTAATCACTTGTCTACCTCTATTCCTTGTCTAGGAATCAATCTGCTGGATGTTCAAGAATCATGGAGAACGCTTCAAGGATCAAATAAGAAGACCACACAAGTCAAAAGGTTTGTCAAAGAATCAAAGGCATGTATTAAAATATAAAGTATTGTTACTCTCTTTGAAATATCCATTTCTATGTTACTAACGATTACTATGTCTAGCTCCACTGAATCCCAAAAGGATTATTGTTTGGAATGATTCATCTCCTGGTGAATCTACCCACCTTATACACATCTAATTGCTTATATAAATAGAACTTTAAGGAGGTTCTCTAGAAAACCCTATCCTGAGGGTATGTTGATAATGTGTGAAACCCTAAATCTATTTAGGGATATTTATGAAGAGATTGCTATTCAGATTAACATATTGATAATGTCAAGTTTGGGATTTTGATATGATCATGGAAGCTCTAGACTTGCTTGAGTTAAAATGATGTTGTTCGAAATCTCAGACCTCTGAAGTCTGATATAATAAGGATTTGCTTTGACAATGAACCGAAACCCTAGGTTTTGGTTAGGTCTACAAGTAAAATCCTTGTTATAGGAGTGAAACCCTAGGTATATGTTCTCTTGATTGAATCCCTAGCCCAGTCTAGGACAATATATACGTATAATCTATTAATGTTGACTAACATATGATGTTCTTATAATGGTGATCTCCTAGATATGTGTGTTGACTTATTTTCTAATGGTCCTAAGAATCTAGGGTTTGAAAACAAACCTTAGTCAAAGTTTGAAAGATCTAAGATGATGATTGAAAAGTCTGGGGTCTATAAATAAATCCTAGTAATGATTAAATTCTCAAGTATGTATGTTCATTTGAATCTATATAATGTATGCTGAGAATTTATAAATGAAAATCTAGGGTTTACATCGAACCCTAGTTAAAGTTACTTATGATATGTTTATTGAATTCTAGGATTTACAATAAACCCTAGTAAAATCTCTTCATGATATGTTTTGATAATTGATTTGAAATCTAGGGTTTGCAACTAACTCTAGTGAAAGACAATGTATGAGCTATGATTAATCTGTATTGACACTTTTATGAAATCTAGGATTTGTATGAACCCCTAGTGGAAAGTCTAACATGTGAATTCTAAAGGTTGTTAGATATCTTGTAGATCTATATTGGTTCTAGGGTTTACTAAATGTTGTAGCAAGGTAGATTATACCTTTGAAAGAAACAATGAAACCCCGGATAGAATGAAAGACATTGTGAAGTAGTCTAGGATTTATGATAAAAGTCCCTAGCAAAAATGTTGAAGAGTATAAGTCTCTTGTCTAGGTATCTATAATTATGATATGGCTCACTTTATGCTTCTATAGTTTTGGTTGTACTTGCTATCTAAAGTTGTGCATGTACATCATGAAGATGAAAAGATGATGAGTATGATGAAAAAGGATGGAAGACCTGAAAGATTCTCCAACACCTAAAGAAGAGGTTGATCTCCCTAGATTAAGATGTAGCCTAGATAAAAAAAGAAATGGTTATGGTTCTCTACTTCATGTGTCATGCACTAGACCAGGACTAACAGTCGTAAGTGACTAAGTCTTAGTGAAGACCATGAGTAAGAATCATAATCATGATTGGAGAATGCTTTGGTATTGCTATAAGAAGGAAAGCAGGATCCGATTGAATAATATGTTGCTACATGAAAAGTAGGAAAAAAAATTGTATGAGGAATCTTCTTTCAAAGATTCTATTGATAGTCCTACTAGAATTAGTTGAAGGGAAACATCGAAACCCTGAGATTTGTTTTGATTATACATTTGAAATTATTGATGATTGGGGTTTGTGTTTGCACCGGTGAATCTCTCGAAGGATTTGATAGCATTTTGGTTACCAATCAATTTGATTGGGAAAGATTGATTGTCCTTGATCTGTTGGATCAAGGTGTGATAAGGCTTTGTGAGTGAAGCATTGTCTGGAAAGACATCGGGTCGGCACTTTGTGTTGATGTCTGGTTGGGAGGGTGACATCGGATGGATATGCACCTAGTTCCCTGGGTTGATGGTTAGTAAGTAAGCCCGATGGTACCTATAAAGGCTTAAAGATTTAGTCCATCTTAGTCACACTTGGATAGATTGCCCTGGTCAGGAATCTAGTCCATGGCATTGAGGTGTCTAAACTATTGAGCGACCAATGGATAGACTTCCCTGGTCAGGAATCTAGTCCATGACATTTAAGTGTCTAAAGATTCTTCATAGTTCATATAGTTAAGATCTACCTTGTACTATTGAGTTATGAATAACTCCCTAGTTAAGAGGGAGTGTTGAAGAATGTAACTAGGTTTGGTCTTCATAAATTGTATTTGAATCAATACTTATTGTACTTGTCAAAAGAATAAAGAAAAGAATTTTATATTATTATTAAATGACTTATTAAAGCATGGGTTTTAGGCTTGGGTCATATTTATTTTAGGTCAAAGTCCCTATTGTGAAGTTCTAGGTTTTATTTTGAGTCTATAGGATTATAGCAGATTTAAATTGATCCATATTGGGCTTTTGAATCATGCAAATAGGTCAAGTATTGAGTAAAATATGATTTATGAAGCCTCCACACCAAGTCGGCCTTAAGGTGATCAAGTCGGCCTCAAGCCCAGGAATTCGAGCTCATCTCAAACCTATATATACAGTGGAATTGAACTCACTACAACACAGAAATTTGATTTTGAAGTTGCATCAAGAAAAAATTGTGAATTGGAGGAGGACTTTTTGGATTTAGTTTTGGGCAAGCTTGTAGAATTGAAGAAAATTGAATTTTTGGCACCACTCTCTCTGCATTTCGAGATATAGTTTGGGAGATCGAAGTTCTCAAATTTTTACTGCAACAGTTATTGCATCAAGTGCTGCTACCAAGAGAAAAGGAAGTTGAAGATTGTTTTGTTGAATGTTGTTTGGAGAAGTTGTATTGGGCCTAAATTGAAGTCTTTGAAGCTAGATCAAAGTTTCTACCTCAAGATTGAAGTCTCAAAAAGCAAGCTCAAAGTTCCAAGTCGAAGAAACTACATCATAGTGATACTATTGTTGTTGTTGCTGCCAGATTCGAGGAGGATCACAAGGAAGGTTGACTTGTTGTGGAGGAAGTCCGGGTCATGGTTTAGAGTCTCAAGAATCACTATTAAAGGAAGAATTACTGACTAGGTTTTCCCCAAGAGTGGGGTTTTTCCCTGGCTGCTGGCCTACATCTGGTGTCCTTGATTGTTAATTTCTGTTCATGTTCTATGCCATTTCAGATTAGGGCACAACACTGAAGAAGATAGAACATACTAATAGATCGATATAAGACAAGCCAAGACAGAGATAAGAAATGGTGGCGTTACGGCGATCAGCAGGATGCTTCTACCAGCAAAGTCTCCAAAAGGTCATTCAGCCAAGCGTGTCACACATAACCCCAGAACAACCCAAACAAAGAATACGCAGCTCCAACGCTATCCAGAGAGAGAATTCCTCCACATCGATGTGTGTCAAATGAACTCCAAGTCTCTCCAATATATAGGAATCTTTGGGGGTATGTGACACGTCCTTTAAGACATTTAAGTCAATATTTTATTCCAGGCCGACCTAGCACATAAGTGGAATAAATTCAAAGTACATGTTCTGCTCATCCGATCGAGATGATCTTTAGATCAATCTTACACCTCTCCGAAAGAGGAATCCAACAAAAATATTGCGATCGTCATCTGAGCAGCACAACCCGGAGTTTGGACCTAGTTGTCCAATTTTAACACTCCCTCTCAACTAGGGAGAACTCCGTCCACTAGTGCAATCCAAA
The DNA here is from genome assembly GCA_034641835.2 of Pinus albicaulis. Classification (NCBI taxonomy): domain Eukaryota; kingdom Viridiplantae; phylum Streptophyta; class Pinopsida; order Pinales; family Pinaceae; genus Pinus; species Pinus albicaulis. The sequence goes on along the minus strand of CM076577.1, from coordinate 986,647,642 downwards.
CATCGTGCGCCATCCCGCCGTAACTTTCTTTACTGGCCTCTTTATTTCAAAACAGAAGTGGGTCAGTTACAAAGACATCATACACGGCTAACAGATTCAGCCCAGAGGTCCGAAACCTCTAGAGGACTCACAAAGAGTCCCCAACCAACCCGAAGTTGGTTCATCTGACCCGAGTCAGCAGAGGTCCCGTACCCTCACCAAACTTGATCCCGCATTTCAAGTGGTTGACCGTGCCATCTCTAGACAGAGTACGGCAAGTTCAGCGTGCGTCCACCGCCCCTTGGTTACTAGTTCTTTCAGCCTTTCCCATCTCATTGGCCAAATGAGAGGTACTTCCCATGAGCCCTGAACTCAATGGGTAGGATGCATACGGGGCACAGATAAATGAGAGGCGAACCAACTCAATAATCACAACGGTGGGGCAGAAGCACCACAAGTGCTTATAGCTCCGACAAGCTATCCCCAAAACCCCCTTTGAGCTCCCAGAGCTCATCGTCCAACAGGACCCTCAGAATAGGGTCGTTCCATGATTCCAAGATTCTCACGGAAGGTTAGGAACATGACCTTCCCCAAGGGCATTGTGAGAATATTCGCGACCTGCTCATCAGTTCCTATATGATCGAGCCTTACGGCGCCTCGTTGTACCATATCCCAGATAAAGTGGTACCAGCCATCAACATGCTTGGATCAATCGTGGAACCTGGGATTCTATGACAAATGAATCCCCCTCTGGTTATCACAAAGGATAACGGTGGCATCTAGCACATGCTCGAACAGCTCACAGAAGAGCTTTTGCAACCAAGTGACTTCACAACAGGCCATACATGTTACAATGTATTCGACCTCAGCAGTGCTCAAGGCTACCGACTTTAGATTCCTGCCCGAAGCAGATCTACATGTGAAGTAGCATCCAGATGTGCTCTTGCGATCCACCACACTGCCAGCCCAATCGGCATCAGTATATCCATGGAGTGTCGTACTCCCGGCAGTGTATCTCAGCCCATGGTCTATCATGCCTCAGAGATATCTCAAGAGTTTCTTGGCACCAACCCAGTGAATGTTATGATCAACCATGTGTTGACTCAAAGTGTTCACTGCACAACATACGTTCGAACAGGTGTTCATTAAGAACATCAGGGTCCCTATGAGTTGACGATACTCGGTAGGACGGGCCCAGCAACGCTGCTACTCAACTTCTTAAAGTTGAGTTCCATGGACTTACAGTCCATCATACCAGAAACTTCATAATGTATTTTCCTTGAGAAAGGAAAATCTCGCCAGGTCTCTGCTAGACCTTCAGGCCTAGACATCAGTCCTAGGTCCTTCATCTTGAACTCAGCAGCGAGCTCCCTCTTGTACTGATGAAAGAGAGGGTCAACACCTGTCAGAAGAGGTCATCCACATACAGCACCAGAATGAGAGGTTTCCCTTGACAATCTTGAAGTAAGGGTTCGGATCAGCATTACTTCGAGTGAAGCCCAGCTTCATCAAGTAGCTATCTATCCTTTTGTACCAATCTCGGGGTGCTTGTTTCAGCCCATAGAGGGCTTTCTTCATCCTGCAGACATGGGTGTCCCGATCCTGGACTTCCAACCCCAGAGGTTGCTCCACATATATCTCTTCCTTTATCACACCATGCAGAAAAATGCGGTCTTCACATCATCTGATGAAGACTCCATCCTTGCGTAGCAGCAAGGGCTATAATAGATCGAATGGTGGTATCTCGGGCCACAAGTATAAATATGTCATCATAGTCTATACCTTCCTCACAGGCAACTAATCTTGCCTTGAACTTTTCAGCACTTCCAACAGATCCATGCTTGATCTTGTAGAGCCATTTCGAGGTGACAACTGCTTTGTCCTAAGGTCTTGGAACCACATCCCAGACGTCATTCTTCATAATGGACTCATACTCTGTGCATAGCATCCTTCCAGACTTGATGTTTTACGACTTCCTCAAAGGATACAAAGTCAGATTGTACAATAGTACTCATGGCTACTAGATACCCTTGGTATTTATATGGCTTCTTGGATTTCTTCCAGAATTTCCCCCTCTGAAGCCATATGTCTTTGAGCCATGAGGATCTTCTTTCGTTGAACAAAGGTATCCACTCAGGAGCATATACAGATATATCTCCCTCTTAATGTCGGCTTCTCTCTCGGGAGAAGACATCAATTTAAATGAGGGCATCCCAGACACCAACTTGGAATAGGGACTTGATCTCCCACAGTCAAAGCCATCCAATCAGACTTTGCTGATCATGATTCAAGATTCCAACCATGTGACAAAAAGCTGCATAAACTTCTCAGTTCACATTTTAAGTTTACCATAACGCTCCAATGTAAGACTGATACAGTCACATGCTTGCTACTATATAGGTGTCTATCTATGTCACTGTCATACAGGGGGAACATATCAACAAGCCTCAGCTTGTGTTAGAAGTCCTTTCAGCCACTGCCTGTTATTTTGTGAGTAGCTCCTTCAAACAGCCTTCTAAGACTGCAGCTTACAAAAAACTAGGGATCCAATCTACCTTGGTTTATCCTGCACTTGAGGCATTGCACCTTGAGTTGCTTCCAGATCTGCCCATTTCTGGTTATTTCAGCAGACTGCACCTAGGGCTGTAAAAAAATTTTGACCACTACATAGAATTTCCCCAAGGACTTCAGCAGTCAACCCTTAAAACTTCCAGCTTCAAACATGGGTGTCTGTCTATGTCACTGTCATGATGACAGTGACATAGAATCACAGATTTAGAACTATCACATTCATCACTGCTAGCTGAATCACTGATCTAGCCAAGACTGCAGATCTCAGTTCAGCGATTTGACATCTGGTCAAGACACTTTCTAGGGTCACTGCCACTAGGTTGAGTTCAGTTACAACCACTGTCACTAGACAACAGCATCATAATATTGTTCAATGAGGCACTGCACTGCCCCTTAAGTCATCATAGAGATACTAACACAACTGTCATGGGGAAACTGTCAAGGCAGTGTTGCAATTCAGCGTTAATATAGTATACTTCCTTGACATGAGACTCTGCATATTCACTTTTCTTTCAAGAACATTTCATACTGCTTTTGCCCATGTATCCTTCAGATTCTTATGCATATAAAATGCTGTCAGATTAATGTCACCATCGGGCAAGTAAGTTTTCAGCGGTACAAACCTTGCAATTTAAGAAATTATGAATAAGATCCTGCACGTACAGCATTCATCCTCTCTTCTGAAGGGCGGTTTGGCAAAATGCAAGAAATCAACTCTGCTTCATCAACCAGCAATATCATCTGGCGACTTTACAATGCATTTAATAATGGCGCAGTAGACTGATATGCCCAAATCTTCAGTAATATTCATATATCATTCGGACAAGCTAATGACCCTCAATTACATAATAACTCGGCTTTCTGATATGTATCCGAATGAATATGTTCCGATTCAGCAAGAACTCTACGCATCAATATGTGATGCTTGAGTGGTGAAGCAAATTGCAAATCAATACGGTGATCATTCAATTTATCCTGCTCATTTCTCACCGTTCTGTCAAGGGCCACTTTCACAATGTGGGTTAAGGATGACAAATCATTTACGTCGGCAGTCTGACCCACAGACATACCGCTGTGCACGAGCAGCCCATTGGGTCCCCTGAAGGACCTTACCATAAATAGTGTTGTATCGAGCGCATTTAGCGAAACCAAATTTTCTATATTCAATTCCCGTGGAACACATCGTTTCTACAGCTTTGGAATATAATTGCTGTCATATTACATGTTATGTGGAGGGCACATCTACTTCTATATGCTGGTTGGATATCCGTAAACATAATTTATTCTGGCAGTTACACAACGATGGGCAAATGCCCCTAAAAATTATAGGTCCCTGTTTTCAAAAACAAAAACAAGATCAGGTTTTCCACGATCTACAATATACCACTGAGCTTGATGTTGGCACTGCGGTTGGCTGCTTCTGGTATCGCTGTTGATCTCATTTCTCTGTTGAATTGTCTGTTCGTCTGAGGAACATTGTCCCTCTGCAACTGCCTTGTGACAGCGTCCCCGTCTATACCATTCTCATTTGATGATCCAAAAATCGATCATTACATTTTTCCAAGAAGATTCGGAAATGGCGTCAAAGAATCGAATTTGTCTGTTATTGCAGAGACCACAAATTTTCCCGCGCAGGTTCGAACCCTGCTGTCGACGCCAAGGAATTCAACATGTCGCTGCCTGTAGCCTTCAATAAATATACGCGCCTGTAGCAATTTCAAATACTTTTGTGGGACAGCTCTCCCTCTTCGTCAAATTTTCATACGCTGACCGAAATTTCTTCAACGTCAGTCATTACGACGGTGCCAAGTCACCATCCGCGGTGAGATTTCTTTGTTTGCATAAGTTGGGCAAGTTGTAACCCAATTGTACGCAGATTACATAGCTAACAGATATACTGCACATTCGCTATGACTACTTGAAGCGAAACGCATGCCCTTTCGTTCTCTGGTTGACCGTCTTTTACATGCGCAGTCACCCCATTCATTGCTTCATCCACAAGTCTCACGTAATTTTCTTTCCTTTGCGCACAGCACAACGCTACACGACTTATATGAATGGCCCACAGACTTCGACTTTTGTTTGGTTCGGGGGGAGCCCAACATTAGCTTTCACCCTTAAATTTCCTTTGCGGCCACAGTCATTCGGAATTCTTGTTCCTGCGAGATTTTTTTTTTTTTTTTTTTTTTTTTTGGCCCTTCGGAAGGTTCCAATTCCAGACAGAGGAAGATTAAGGAAATTACGAGCCCGTGTTTAGAGACGACAGCTCAACAGACTTAGCCGGTTCTTTTTATTTTTATTTTTTTCCGCGTGCGTTGGTTAAATTTGGTTTGAAAACAGGTTACGCAGGATTCAAAGAACTTTCAGCTTTTTCTTTTAGCTGTCAATGCTTCCGGGAACTTCTGTTTGGCCTCAACCAAGGACGCAAACATTTCAGCCTTCCAGCTACCCACATATGGTAGCATTTTTGTATATATGTACCTCGGCCAACTAGCTCAGCAAGCTAGCCCTCAAAAACATCCCTTCACAAATCTACAGCTTTTTTCCACGTAGATTAGGGCAGACTTTTTCCACGCAATTAGGGTAGACTTGCTCAGCCTAGGGCATTGTCTTCAACCAAAGCTCCGATACCATGTTAATTTATGTTCATGTTCTATGCCATTTCAGATCAGGGCACAACACTGAAGAAGATAGAACATACTAATAGATCGATAGAAGACAAGCCAAGACAGAGATAAGAAATGGTGGCGTTACGGCGATCAGCAAGATGCTTCTACCAGCAAAGTCTCCAAAAGGTCATTCAACCAAGCATGTCACACATAACCCCAGAACAACCCAAACAAAGAATACGCAGCTCCAACGCCATCAAGAGAGAGAGAATTCCTCCACACCAATGTGTGTCAAATGAACTCCAAGTCTCTCCAATATATAGAAATCTTTGGGGGTGTGTGACACGTCCTTTAAGACATTTAAGTCAATATTTTATTCTAGGCCGACCTAGCACATAAGTGGAATAAATTCAAAGTACATGTTCTGCTCATCCGATCGAGATGATCTTTAGATCAATCTTACACCTCTCCGAAAGAGGAATCCAATAAAAATATTGTGATCGTCATCTGAGCAGCACAACCCGGAGTTTGGACCTAGTTGTCCAATTTTAACATTGATCTATGTGTATTTGCTTTGATATTTGCTTAATGAACTAATAAAAAGAAAAATAAGAAGAACATAATAAGAACTAAAGATCACAAGTAAATAATCAAGAACAAGACGACCTTTTTGCCTTTCTAATTCTCTAACAACCCGTTCCTTTTAACAAAAAAGAAGGTCCATATCAAACAGAACTCCTTGCTTTGTCCAGAACTCAAACCTATAACCAAAACACAAAACTTTGTATTATTTCCAATTGCTTGGCAGTCTTTATTAGGTGTCAAAAATAATTCTCTTTGCTTTGGACTCAGCTCCCTCTAATTCTATAATGTCTTTCTCCACATGTCCCTGAAGCTTTTTTTCTTCACTCCCTATTACTTGCCTACAACTTTGACAAAGAGCATCACTTAATTTGTTGGTACTTCAAATTTCCTCTTACTTGCTCACTATTAATCAAGTTATTCCTCTAAGGCTTGTTTTCTCATAACTGGTTTCAACAGTTGTTCTTTTGACCTTGCTTGTCTCTTGTCTTAGGTTTGCTCTTTAACAACCTCGCTTTGATACCATATTGATTTTTCTTATAAGAGACAAATCTTCTAATCTAATAATTACTTCCAATGATCCTTAATCATGTTACCTTATGTCATTAAGCAATTATACATAGAAAATCTCAACAATAATGCAATAGTAACAGTAGAATCATAAAGAGACAACCAAACACCAAGATGCAACAAATTTACTGTGCAAAAACCCAACCTTGGGAAAAACCAATGTTGCGAAAATCACAATATTATCGCGCTTTTTTCGAGGAGACTATTTAATCGACAGATAAAATCAGCGATGTTTTTGCGATTTTTTCGAAAAAAATTGTGATTTGTTAAGTAAAAATCGTGGCTCATGGCAACAACGAGTTTTTAAAGGGAAATTCGGATTTTTCTTTTTCATTTTGCAAATAGAGGGCAAGAGTGAGAGCTAAGGAGAAGGAGAACTCATCTACAAGGGCAAGAGAGGAGAAAAGTGAAGGAATTTAGCATCCCAAGCAAAGAAAAAATCAAGTTTGGACCAATTTTCTTCAACAGAGCGTGGTTTTTAGGTGTGGACATCAAACTTGCCACTTTTCTTTTTGTTTTTTTTTTGTTTTTCCTTGGGTTTCTATCACCCATATATTTTCCATCATTTTTGCTTGGATTTGAGTGTGTGTTTTTTGTCATTTTTGTTGCATTTAGTGGAGAGGGTTTTTTTGGTCAAAAATGCAAGATCTTGATTGTTAGTTTTATTTGCTTAATTTTTTTTTGTGCCCTATTTTTTTCATGATTTTTGCTTGGGTTTGAATATGTTTTCTTTTGCCATTATTGTTGCATTGAGTTGAGGGTTTTTTTTGTCAAAAATTCAAAATGTTGTATGTCAATTTTAATTTCATTAGTTAAACTTGCAATTCTTCTAGTGCCCTAGGTTCAAACTTCAAACTTCAATCTTACATTAAAACTTAAGATTCAACAAAGTTACAAACATGCCAACGAAATTGGACCCTCTGTGGAAATTTAGCGAACTTGATGGAGGGTTTGACAGATCAAATTTGACTTGCAAGTTATGTGGGCATCATATTACAGGGGGGCTTGCTCAAATACAAATCCAGAAATCATCCGAAGAGCCCTCAAATCATTGGAAGGAATAGAGACAACCAAGTTGTCCAAGGCAGCTCTGAAAAGTCAAATAGTAAGGGGTGGAGTGGCAGGATTGGGAGGTGACCGTGAGAGTGTTACTGGTTCTTGGTCCCCATCAGCATCTTACACCCAACCCCATAGCTACCTCATCATTTTTTGTTCCTAGAACCACACCTTGTGCACAACCATCTATCACGCCACTTCTTAAAAAAAGGGAGAAGGAAGAAGTTGACAAGTTATTGGGCAAGTTTCTTCTTCGGAGTGATATTTCGTTCAGCAATGTCAAGAACAATCCATTTTTCCAACTCGTGATTGATGTTATTTTTATTGTTGGCCCAGGGTAAAAAACCCCTTCATATGATGACTTTATAGGATGCATTCTTCAGAATGAAAAGGTTGACTACACTAAGAGATTGGAGGAGTTTAGGGAATCATGGGCACACACAGGATGCACTATGATGTCAGATGGTTGGACCGATCAAAAGAGTATAAGCCTTATTAACTTCTTGGTTAATTGTCCCAAGGGGACAATGTTTATGAAATTTGTTGATGCATCTGCACATATCAAACGGTTATTATGTGATTTGTTGGACGTGTTCATTCAGAAGGTGGGTCCACAACATGTTGTCCAAATCATAAAAGACAATGCTGCAAATTATGTTGTTGCTGGCAAGATGCTTATGGAGATGCATCCTAACTTATTTTGGATACATTGTGCTATACACTGCATTGAAATGATATTGGAGGACATAGGAAAATTTCCTTTTGTCAAGGATATTGTTGAATCGTCAACAAGCAATACAAAGTTTATATATAATCATGCATTTGTGCTTCATTTGATGAGAACATTCACCAACAACAATGAGTTGGTGCGCCCTGCCATTACACGGTTTGCCACTAGTTTCATATCTCTTCAATCCATCCAAAATTCTATGTGAGATGTGAAGAGAATGTTTCTTTCAGAAGAGTGGTGTGCTTTGTCATATAGTCGCAAACCAGAGGGAGAGGCCATATGCAGGTTAGTTTCATACCAGGGAGACTTCTAGATAAGAGTGCAGGATAGGGTTGCAGGGGAGCGGCTCCGCACCCGCCCCCCCCTCCTCAAACCTACTCTCGGTTTCATTGGATTTTGTCATGTATTAGGGTATGGAACTTGTATTTAATCAAGAGCAACAATCCCTCTATGTACCTTGATGTTAGTGACATTGGTTGTTGAACTCCTCTATCATGACCCTATTAAAAATGTACCCATCACTCAAACAAAATCTTGACTTGACATGCTATGTTTTTTTTATCTTATGTTAATGCTTAGAAGGTAATATTAATGACAAAGATCGCTATACAAATCCAGATGTAATGACAAAGATACCTCTGGATATTAATGCTTAGAGGGTGATATTAATGACAAAGATCGTGATTTTCCAACAAGACTCGGAAATTAGACATTTCTCGTGGCGACAAGAGGCCCAAGCATTAACAATAGATAATAGATTTACTTGTCTTTTCTAGTTTCTAGTAGTTTTTTTAATTGTTGACTCTTTCATATTTATTATGACATTTTTTATAAATAATATATACCACTTTAAGTTCTAATTTTGAAGTTGGCAATTATAACTCATTGCTAATGAATTATGAATATTATGCTTCGTGAAAGTTGAAAGTTGTTTCATTTCATTTCATTTTATAACATTTCATTTCATGTTAGAATTTTTATATAATTTTGGTGATCAATGATTATAAATGTTATCTATTCAATTTTGAAAGCTTAAAACTTTAAGATTGATGAATTATGAGGCTCGATATGTTGTAAGTTACTAACTTGTGGACATGATTGATGAAGATCATAACTTCTAGATGATTGGTGTTATATGGTTCAATCTATGCTTTTATGCTTTTTATATCTAATTCATCATTCTACATGCTTTTGTTGACATATATGCATCAAAATATATAAAAATATATATTATATAAAAATTCGCTCCTGAACAAGGAGCTTTTGAGAATGTCGCTCCACGCTCCTGCTCCCTGCTTTCGGTCCCACTCCCCATTAACCTTGGTGCAAGAGGTGTGTAGCATTACTGAACCTTTGGTAAAAGTTTTTCGATTAGTTGATGGAGACAAGTCCATAATGGGCTACTTGTATGAGGCCATGGATAGGGCCAAAGAATTCGTTCGCAACTACTATGATGATAAGGTGGATGAGGGGTTTGAGAAACAACAACTCATATGGGAAGTGTTTGATGAGCGATGGAACAATACACTCCATCGTCCCATTCATATCGCAGTGCATGGTTGCGGGGGAGCGCCCCTCTCAAACCCGCTCCCAAAGCGTGCTCCCTTCGGAAGCGACTCAGGAGCGAGGCAGCGAATTTCAGGAGCGAAGCAACGAATTTCAGGAACAAAATTTTCGCTCCCTACCCTTTTTTGAAATTTGTTTTTTTGCAAAACATTTCAAATGCAATGTTTTTTCAAAGAAACAATAACTTTTGAGCGGGGAAGCCTAATGATCAAGCCTATGGCCCTATTATTGATATGTGATTCATGGTAATGTTAAATTCTTAAACTAAAAGTGACATTCTCCTTAATCTTCATTTTCAACCTTTTACTTAAATTTTTAATATTACCATGAAATGACTCAGGATGTTTGAGAGTGGTTTCGACCTCATTGGATTTCATATGGAGAAAGTAAATTTTTAGATCTCATTCAAAATCTAGCAAACTTATCAGTTTTTCAGGATTTTAGGATTGGGGGGATTACAATGTTTCCATTGGATTTTGTCATGTATTAGGGTATGGAACTCGTATTTAATTAAGAGCACCATCCCTCTAAGTACCTTGATGTTAGTGACATTGGTTGTCAAACTCCTCTATCATGACCCTACTAAAAATGTACCCATCACTCAAACAAAATCGTGACATGACATGCCATGTTTTTTCTATCTTATGTTAATTCTTAGAGGGTGATATTAATGACAAAGATCTCTATACAAATCCAAAGGTAATGACAAAGATACCTCTAGATATTAATGCTTAGAGGGTGATATTAATGACAAAAATCATGAATTTCCAACAAGACTCAAAAATTAGACATTTCTCGTGGCGGCAAGAGGCCCAAGCATTAGCAATAGATAATAGATTTACTTGTCTTTTCTAGTTTCTAGCAGTTTTTATAATTTTTTACTCTTTCATATTTATTATGATAATTTTTGTAAACAATATATGACAATTTAAGTTTGAAGTTTGAAGTTGGCAATTATAACTCATTGGTAATGAATTATGAATATGACGCTTCGTGAAAGTTGAAAGTTGTTTCATTTTATAACATTTCATTTCATGTTAGATATTCTTTGTTGTAATGGTTACACTTGGCTTACAAGTACAACTTTGGTGATCAATGATGATAAATGTTGTATATTGAATTTTGAAAGCTTGAAACTTTAAGATTGATGAATCATGAGACTCAATATGTTGTACGTTACTAACTTGTGGACATGGTTGATGAAGATTATAACTTCTAGATGATTGATGTTATATGGTTCAATCTATGTTTTTTTATGTTTTTTATATCTAATTCATCATTCTACATGCTTTTGTTGACATATATGCATCAAAATATAGAAATATATATATTATATAAAAATTCGCTCCCGCTCTCAAGTAACCTTGTTGCAAGGATCTACCTTAGCCCCGCATTTTCTTACTCCTGTGATTTCTTATTTGATGTTGAGGTCATGGATAGATTATTCACTTGTGTTCAGAAGATGGTGTCATCTCCAGCACAACGTGCAGAAATCTCAAAAGAAATGGAGATGTACAAGATGGCAATTAGCACATTTAGCTTTGACATGGCTATCCATGATAGGAAGACTAAAATGCCAAGTAAGCTTTAGTTTGTTTCAAAATGCATTATCTCTTCAAGTGCATACTTTGCTTGAACTTTCAAATTTAATTTTTTTCTTATGTTTATCTTATTTGTTATAGATGCATGGTGGATAATCTACGATGGCAGAGTACCCAATCTCCAAAGGCTTGCCATTCGAGTGCTCAGCAAAACATGTAGTTCCTCGAGATGCGAATGCAACTAGAGTGTATTTGAAAAAATACACACCAAGAAACGCAACAAGTTAAAATATTCCAATTAATTTTTGAATTCATTAAATTATATTTTTTTGATAATTTTTAATTTATTATTTATAATTTATAGTTTATTATTTATAATTTTATTAATTTATGACCCTCGTATAGGTTGGAGTCTCAGCAACTTAATGACATGGTCTACGTCTATTACAATCTTCGATTATGGGTGAGGCAACTTGAGAAGACACTTGATGTGGAGGCCATCTCATTGGATGGGATTGACACCACTGCTGCATGGAGGGTTGAGGCCGAGAGGCCTATCATGGAGTCCGCCTCCGATTGGTTAGAGCAAGTGGTAGTGGAGGAGGAGGAGGAGGAGGAGCACTACGAGGAGGAGGTGATACCACCTACCACTGTCACTAGTAGAAGACGTGATCTACCTCCTATAGCTTCTAGTTCTTCAGCTCCAAAAGCAAAGCAAAGTCCACTACCAACCCCACCGCCTTCTTCATCTAGAGGGAAATTTGTTACATTTTCTCGCAGGCGGAGCAGAAGAAATTAGTAATATTAGTTATTTGGTTCATTTCATTATATATGACATTATTATTTGGTTCATTTCCTTGTATATGACATTATGACTCGTGATATGAGATACATTATTATTTTATTTGTTGATATTTTGAGGCTAAGTTGGGGACTCGGGACTTAGTATTCAAGACATGATTCACTGTTATGTGTGATGTAGCACTAGACATGATATTACACATCTTATATATTAGTTCCCTTTTCATATTTATGTGTCAATGCGTTTATTTTATGTTGTGGATGCTTTAGATATTAAAAAAATTGAAAAAAATGAATATTTTTGTATTTGCCAATATTTTGCCGATTTTTACCGATTTTTTCCCTATTTTTACGATTTTTTCCAGTTTCAGACCCTCGCTGATTTAATCTTGATCGCAATGTTCGCAACATTGGGAAAAACCCAACAAACTTTTCTTCTAAGGAGATATCAATCGTAAACAAAGTTATATTATAATTGTCTAGAAATCTATACCCCAATTTCCAAGCTTAAATACCAGTCAAACCTAGTCAAAGCTATTCCAAACTGTAATTGTTGGTCAAATCCTTCAAAACATAGAAGTCAACACAAGTCAATAGAAAAAATTCAATCACAAAGGTCTTCAGCCCTACTGTCAACGTTATGAAGTCAATTCAGCTTATGCTCAACGTCCTGAGGTCAGATCCGAGCAGCAAATGCATTCGGTCAGTGGTCGAACTTGGTCAAAATTCGTCAAACTTAAAATTGCAAACTTCGCGCTTCTTTTTTGTCCACTTGTACGACTACTTTAGATGAGATGTCAATTGTTGATTGGTTGCTCGAATTGGGATGTCTTCTTGTGTATTTATAGTGATCAAATGAGTGCCCTTTTGACCAAGGGTCACCTCTAATGTTGGGGCCAACTTAGGTTCTTTGGAGCCTACATAAACCAATATAAAAATTGAATATTCTTTTAATATTTATAATTTCTTTTTTTTGTTGATTTGGAAGGCTCCTTGGCATGCGGGAATACCTCTCGATGCCACAAAAAATCAACATATATGTCTGTGGATGTGTATGTGTGTGAGTGAGAGAGAGAGAGAAATAAATACAATGAAACATTGGCAAGGTTGCAACAAATAAAATCCATCATCCAACTAAGTATATTCATCTGCACTTTGATATGAAATGCTAAGACAATTTAGCCAGGGATTTCGATTACCATGCTCCATGTTTGGAAGAATTGGTGAATAGGACTAGACTGTCATAATGTGTCCAATGATCGGCATAAAAGGAAGTTGGCACGAATATGTGGGACATGATCAAGCTAACAGCCACCCTTAGTTTAGATAATGCCACTGTTGTGCAATTTTTATGTATTGCATCTTGGGAGAGGCTTCTACATTTAAATCAAATTTGGTTCTCCAAATTTTGGCTAGTATGACCATTTTTTAGAGACATAGGTCTTCAAGTTGTGGCCAAGGTAAATATGCTAGCTCTTCATGCTTACATAGGAAAGGAATATCTGATGTGACTGCTCTAAGTCACCTGAATTAGTCAATCTTAATGTACATGCATAATCAAAATTGTAACAACTAGAGGTTTCAACTTTTAAAACCTTGATGTTTATTCATTAGTTATAATTTTAGTTGCTTTTCACAAGCTAAGTTGCAAGATTACAAATCAGTATCCAAAATAAATACAAAAAACTTTTAAGAAATTTGGTTAAGATACATATGACGGTTAGGACACAATGCACATGCACATGCAAAAAACATGAGATAAGATAAAATAATTTTATTAATGTCTGACAAATGACACAAAAGTAGGTAAATGGTACTGAAGAGTAGAACCAATATGAATACCATGTGGGAGTGTCAACACAACTGCTACAAAATACAAAAAAATTAATACAAAGAAAAAAAACCTACATAATATAATATTTGTGTTGGAATCACGATTGTCGTTAGACCAAAACCTGCAGGCATCAGTCTCTGCTACAATCGCCAAAGTTAGGATTCACGAGAGGCGGTTAGTTCATGTCGCGAAACATGCGAGGAGCATTGAACCCAATGTCCAACAATCTCCCCCCAGCGCGAGTCGGGTGAGTTTCGAACTCGAGACCGGTCGCTCTAATACCACTTGTTAAAATCACGATTGTCGTTAGACCAAAACCTGTAGGCATTAGTCTCTGCTACAATCACCAGAGTTAGGATCCACAAGAGGTGGTTAGTCCATGTCGCGAAACACACGAGGAGCGTTGAACCCATTGTCCAACAATTTGAACATATGTATAAAATCGTAACAAATGTACAACGATACAAAACACTAAGTGAGTTTGTCCAGGACTGGAAAGTTGGACATGTTGACTACACTTTGTCAACAACCTGAGAAGCGGAGTACAAAGAAGTGAATAAAAATTTTTGAAGATCAAAGTCATCAGTCAGCATAAATTTTATCATTGTAAACCCAATTTCTGCAAAGTTTATTGTAACTGATGCTATTATGATAATTAAGCCATGTAATAACACCTAAGTAAGCCCAAAGAATTATGTGTGTTTGTAAACATGGATAATCGACAAAGTTTTTCTTCCAGTTATAACCCCAAAGCTAGGGTGGAATGTGTTGACAAGGTCTTAGGTGAGTCTTAGTGTTTATCGAGTCTATGCTAAAGTGTGTTTAGGAATAACTTTAGTGCATGGTTACATAGTTAGACATCATGGCTAAATTATTTTATTATAAACACACTCGGTTTCATATTAGATCATATTGTGTCGCAGAATTGGGTAATGTCTTGAGGACCTGTATTTAAATGATTTTTCTTGTAATATTCCAAATGGAAAATTTACAATGATAGCAAAAACATGAAAATATACAAACACAAAAATTTTCAAGAACACATGCACAATTACCAGAAATTTCTCCAAATGCCCAAATTGGCCAAGCTTTTATTAATAATTGATGTTGAGGTACAAGTGGGTTAGAGAAAATGCACCTCGGCTTGCACAAGGCAAGCTACAAGCACCAAGTGATGAATACAAGAAATTCCAACAGCTGCCCAAGCTAGATACTCCAGAAAACTGCACTACTGCTCCATGACTACAATGCTGTCAGACTTTGGTCTCTGATTTACCCCCTCTAGACTGCCGAGAAAATTCTAGGAATTTGGAAATGTGATCCTTGCCCAAAACCCAGAAAAACCCAAAAAGGGTTTCCCTTGGTTCCAAACTTCAAAAACTAACCCTTCACAAGTTGGCCCTCTTCCAAATTCGATTTATGTCATTTTAGCTGCTGCTGTCAATCACTGCTCACCAAACTCCAGCAATCAACCTCAAATGGCCCTCCAACAAATCTCCCAACAACCCAGTGCCAAACTCCCCTAGATGTTGCTATCACAAACTGTTTCCCTCCAACAACTGCGCAGTCATGGAGGTGATTACGCAGTCCCTGAGAGTATTAGCTGAAAACTGCGTAAGGGTTGCTCCTCTCTAGCTATAGCTACTCCCACACTCCTGAAAACTAACATCCATGTAGCTCCTCTTATCAATCCTCCAACAGCTCTACTCCACAACAACAAGATGACTCCTCCCTCTGCACATTAGTGGCTCCAGATTGCGTCCCAGGCTCCCCAGAAATACGTAAAACCTGTAGGTAATGTTTCCTTCGGTCTCAAAGGTAAGGAATGCCTTCCTTGGGTGGCACTTGAAGTCCACCGAAAAAAGGTTGAGCTTCACTCCTTGGGAAGCTCTTGTGTTGAACAGCACAATCTTGGCTCAGCTAAGGCAATTCGATTTCTCAAATAGACAAAAGCTGCAAATGACTTCTTCATTCGTTCCTTTATAATTGTTGGCCATGAATTCCTTGTGGGTCCCTCCACTAATTTGAATTCCTTTGTCCTCTAGTGCGTATTCCCTGTGGGTCCCATATTCCACTAGCAACCAAATAAATTATTTCTCCTATGTCTTCTACCAAAAACTATTGAGATCTTGAGTATTGGGGTAGCATCGGATGTGCTCTAGCCCTGAAACTTGGTGGAGGGACTAGAGTACATCAGACCTCCAAGACCCAGAAAAGGATTTGGGAAATTTCATCCAGTTTGGGAGATAATTAATTAATTAATAATTTTAATTAACGACCCTAAGTCTAACTTAGGAAAATTAAATTATTAAAGGTAATTAATTAAAACATGTGATGGAAATGACTTAAGTCACACGGATCAAGCTTTCTTTTAATCTTAGCCATTGATTCAAGATCTGATCATGGTCGTTGGTTTCCCAACGAGAAAGTATAAAGGAAAGGCTTGGAGTCAGTTGGAGAACACACACATGGAAGAGCAGTGAAACTAAGCTGGAATTCTAGGGCGTGGTTTGCTAAGAATTTCTATAAGTGTTTCAGCTGCAGCGAGGGGTAGTTTTGGCAAAGGGGATGGATTGATCCTAGTGCCAAGAATCAGCAAGAGGCAAAGAGCAGCAGTCAAAGGCAGCGTAGAGAAGCAGAGGCAGCAGCAGTGGCGCAGCGCAGAGAGCAGTTTCAGCTACGCAGTCCCTTCTAGGGAAGTGCTAGGTAGCAGGGGACCCACCAAGGTTACGCAAAGACCCTTCTAGGGCAGCGTAGGGTCCGCGTCACCCATTCTGGGGTTACGCAGCCCTCTCTAGGCCAACGCAGGGGCTTCCAGGGCAGCGTTGCGGTTTCTAGGGCCAGATTTTGGCTGAGTCTTGTAAATCCCGTTTGAGGGTGTGGACGAGTCAAAGGTTTGGTCTCAGAACAGCAGGTTAGCTGCAGATCTATATTTTTCTCTATCAGGTTAACCAGTGTGGTGCCCAAATTTGTTGTATTCAGAATACTACTTAATAATATAAACCCTCTAGTGACCAAAAGATCAATTTTCCTGCATTGGGTTTTCCGGGGAGAGTTGTCCAGAAAATCTTGTGTGTCACTTTGTCTATTGTGCATGTACTTTTTTGTTTTAGATCTGAATCGATGAAAGTCTGTTATGTGTTTACTTCGATGTTAATATGAATATTTCAGCATTAATAACTTGTTTAAGTAGGAGAAGTATAACCAGATCTAACATTAGATTTCTGCATAAAGTAACTTTTAGAAATTTTCACATGGTATCAGAGCGATTACAGATCTAGCAGAGTCACCAACAGAAGACTGAAGAATCCTTGTTGCAGAAAGCAGCAAAGAGAGCAACAGCAGCCGCAGAAAGCCAGATCTGAAGGGACAGCGCGGTTTCAGATGGAGCAGAGCCACGCAGAGGCCAGAGTGATGCAATCTTATGCTGTCTCCACGCAGGCCCACGTACTCACTGCACAGAGACAGTGTTGGGACTGTCAGCTCACGCAGAGGCCAGCTAGGGTGACGCAGATCTGAAGCTGTCTGCTTCAAAAGTGTCGGAAGCAGCGCTGCAGAACATTAGAAGTTGTTGGTGGGGTTAAATTTCTGAAGATTCAAAATTTAGCCTAGGCACTGGCAGACAAAGAGCGGGAGGAGATCAGCTTCTTAGAGAGTTTCTAGCCAAAGAAATCTGCCGATCGATCAAAGGATCGAAGAGAGTTGTTTCGTTGTTTTGGCAGATTTCCAAGAGAGGAAATCAATTGTCAGAGGAAGCAAAGGGTGTCCTTTTTTTCGCCAAGGACCCTAGATCCGAGCTTCAATAGAGAAGCAGGGAGAGCAAGTTCTGACAAAGTAGATCTGAGAAAATTGCACCTCACGGACTACATGATTAGGATAGGTTGAACGGCATGTCCAACTTTGTAGTTTGGAAGGCCAGAATCCTGGTCGTCATGGAGGCTTACGGTCTAAGAGACCATGCAGAAAAAGTCCTGGCCATGCCGACCGCTGCGGTACATGCCAAACGGTTCATTATGGATGGGGTTAAGGACCATATAATTCCACATATAGCCAAGAAGAAAACGGCTAATGAGATGTGGAAGGCCTTAACTGCCCTATATGAGGGATGTTGGAATCACGATTGCCGTTAGACCAAAACCCGCAGGTGTTAGTCTTCGCTACAATCACCAGAGTTAGGATCCATGAGAGGCAGTTAGTCCATGTCATGAAACACACAGGGAGCGTTGAAACCAATGTCCAACAATCTCCCCCCCAACGCGAGTCGGGTGAGTTTCGAACTCGAGACTTGTCGCTCTGATACCAATTGTTGGAAATACTGAGAGGGGGGTGAATCAGTATTTCTTTCCAATTGTTAATTAATGCCAGTTAGATTCTTCACAATTAAAGACAGAGAGGTGTATAATGATAATATTAAGGATTAATAAGAATTTCAATTTCCTTTCTAATAATAGTATACAGTAGATGAGTGAGGGCACCAACCCTTTTAATGAAACAGACACCAACCTGTTGCCAAGCACCAACTTGGGCTTTGATGAGGCTCCGACCTCTAGGGCTTTGACCCTATATCCTTCTTTGCTTGGTTTAATAGAGAATGTGAATAGTGCTTACTTGAATGTTCTTGACATATTCATCACTGTATTATTTCTTCCAAAATTCTTCACTGACTTCACTGTCCACTTGTCTTCATCACTGGCCTTCAATTAATCCATCAGTACTGTTGTCTTCAATGTCCAAAACATTTCCACTTCACTGTTCAAAAATCATAGATTATTTAATATTTCATGTCTCCAACTCATCACTTGTTCAAGCCCTCAATTCTTCATAAGTTCTTTACTGTCCAAAGGTTATAAGTCACCACAGGTTTGAGCTTTATAAACACTGTCACAGGTTCAAGCCAAGTCACAGATCCGAATCATAATAGGTGACAGTTTTTCTAAAGTCCGAGCTTCAAAGAGACAGGTGAAAGGTAAACAATTCTGAGGCAATACTCCACAGGCACGAGACAATATACCACAGGTGTCTGAGGCAATACACCACAGGTCCGAGCTCCAACCTTGGCCCCAATCCAAGGCACTATTGTATGACCGCAGGAGTAGAAGGTCCGAACTGTTGATGCCACAGGTCCGTGACAAGTGATCCGATCTGACTGTCCAAACTGTCCTCCAATCCGAGCTAACTGACCTCCAATCCGAGTTGAGCCTTAACTTCAGCAAGTCCGATTTCTGTAGTAGGTTATACCTTTGTCCTTAAATGATCCGAGCATACTTCTTATCACAAGTCTGAGATAGCTACAAGTCCGAGCTGTATAGATGATCAATTCAGATTTTAACCCAGGCAAATATTTCTTGAAAAAATCCTCCTCGGTGCTTCTAAGTTCACAAGTTGTGAACTTTTTATATCTCTGCAATCTCTTCTGTATTAACTCTAAATTGCTTGAACGAAATTTAATGTCTAGAAATGAAGGTTTGATGTTGTATTTATACGATTTTGACTTTAAAATGAAGGGACACGTCTTTTTGGAGGTAGGCCAACATGAAGGACAAGGATAGGTCGGCTCACTGCTAAGGTTAATTTTTCTTGATTTAAAAATTCCATATCTCATCAACCGCTTGGAGTTTCCGGCCAAGTGAGAGCTCGTTAGAAAGCTAAAATTATGCTCTAAAAGGTAGTGTAGGTGTCATAGTGAAATTCTACCTCCAAGGTAGCAAAATTTATTTTTCTTTATAATTGTCCTTGAATATTTATGTGCAGAAAGTGATTGGGACAGTAAGAGGTCATCTTCATTGTTAGGCTTATCAATCATAGGGTCATAGTCTGGCTTCTCCTTCATCAACCTGTTGCCATCAATGACAACTTGGATTAACAATCTCCCCCTTTGTCATTGGATGGCAATATTTTTCTTCTCTCCCCCTTTGACATCAATGGCAATGGGGTGCCAAAGTGCTCCCCCTGTCATGATACTCCCCCTAACATACTGTACCCCTGACATGCTGCTTGATTTAATGTGATGCAAGAGCAATGACCCCCATCTTTTGGCGAAGATACTCAAATGCTTCTCGTGGAAGGGGTTTTGTAAAGATATCAGTAATTTGCTCTTTTGTATTGATGTATTCCAACCTGATATTGTGTTCAACAACTTGTTCACGGAGAAAGTGGTATTTGATTGGAATATGTTTGGTCCTCGAGTGCATCACCGGATTCTTTGAAAGACTGATGGCGCTAGTATTGTCACAAAAAATAGTAATTGGTTGCTTAGTTTCTATGTTGACATCCTTCAAGACTTCCTTCATCCATAGAATTTGTGTACAACAATCAGCAGCAGCTATATATTCGGCTTTAGCTGTAGAAAGGGATATAGATGATTGCTTTTTGTTGAGCCAAGATACAAGACAATCTCCCATAAAGAATGCATTTCCACTGGTACTTTTTCGATCATCCACGCTTCCGGCCCAATCAGCATCGGAGTAAGCTATCACAATAAGAGTTGAACTCTTAGGATACCAAAGACCGAAATCAATCGTTCATTTCAAATATCTGAGAATTCTCTTCATAGCTGCTAGATAGGATTGTTTAGGACTTGACTGAAATCTTGCTACCATTCCTACTACTTGCATAATATCTGGTCTTGTAGCAGTTAAGTATAGGAGAGCTCCAATTATTGACCTGTAAAGAGTTGCATCTATGAGAGGGGTATCATCGTCTTTGCTTAATTTACAATCTGTGGTCATCGGTGTGCTCATAGGTGCACAATCTTCCATCCCGTATCTTTTGAGCATGTCTTTAAGATATTTCGCTTGAGATATAAACATGCCTGTAGAGGTTTGAGATATTTGTAGCCCAAGAAAGTAAGACAGTTCACCAAACATTGACATTTCGAATCTTTTGGACATATTTAGAGCAAATTCATGGCTCATCTCATCATCATTGCTAGCAAAGATTAGATCATCAATGTATACAAGAGTGATCAAAAGTTTTTCCTTGTCCATCTTCATGTAGAGATTGCTACCAGCTACTCCCTTTTTGAAACCTTCTTGTAGCAGATAGTGATCCAACTTTGCATACCATGTTCTAGGGGCTTGTTTTAATCCATACAAGGCCTTTTTTAGCTTGCATACAAAGTCCTTCCCTTCGGCAAGATCAAATCCTTCTAGTTGCTCCATGTAAACTTCTTCCTTGAGATCTCCATTCAGGAATGCTGATTTTACATCCATTTGATAAACCTTGAATACTTTTGAGCAAGTAAATGCTAAAAACATTCTTATGGCTTCCATTCGAGCTACTGGTGCAAAGGTTTCTTCGAAGCATGGAAAATTTTAGGGGCTAATATTCACAGGTGGGCTAATTTTCCATGGTTTTTCCAAAAAAAAGATTCGCCAATTTCCATTTTTTTATAAAAGTGATTCGCCCAAATTCTATAATATAACATTATTTTACCTTAAAAATCGCCAACATAATATAGAAAATATATATAATATCATTATAAATTTGAATAATTTTACAAATACATCAATAAACATGTTATATTTTTCACATTAGGGACTAGTGAGATTTGCCAATTTTTTAAACTTCAAAATAATTTTCCATCCTTAAAATTTTCCCTGCTTCGAAGTCAATTACTTCGATTTGCAAGTATCCTTTGCAGACAAGTCTGGCTTTATTTCTAATGAATTGTCCATCTTCATCCATCTTGTTTTTGAATACCCATTTTGTTCCAATTATATTTTTATCTTTTGGACGAGGTATCAGTTCCCAAGTCTCATTTTTTTCGATTTGAGACATTTCTTCTTCCATGGCCTTTATCCAATAAGGATCTTTGCTTGCTTGAGAAAAATTTTCAGGTTCTATTAAAGATAATAGAGCCACATCATCTTTTCTTGGGTGCTTATCATCCTTCTTCGAGTTTGGATTCCTTCATCTATATTTCCGATGACCTATTCTTCCGGATGATATCTCTGAACAAACTTGATCTTGGAGGGAGTTTGTGAAGATTCACTTTGAGGTTCACTTTGAGGTTCTTCATTCTCCTCTTCTTTTTCAGGTTCTTCTTCTTCACTTTGTTCAAAGAAAGGCTCAACTTCATGATCCTCAATTCTTTTTTCTGGAAGGCCTTCTTCAATCTTCACATCAATTCTTTCCACTATTCTTCATAGACGATTGTTGTAACATTTGTAGGCTTTGCTCCTAGTGGAGTATCCAAGAAATATTCCTTCGTCAACTCTAGAATCAAATTTACCTGGTGAGTCATCATTTATTTTTATTAAACATTTTCTTCCAAGAAATATTTTACTGAAGCAGGTCTTCCTTTCCATAATTCATAAGGAGTCTTTTCATTATCAGGTCTTAGTTGAGTTCGATTTAAGGTATAAACTGTGGTGCCAACTGCTTCTCTCCAAAATTTTGGTTGCAAATCAGCTGCTAGTAGCATTGTCCTTGCCATTTCTTGAATGGTTTGGTTCCTTCTTTCAACTACTCCATTTTGCTGGGGTGTCCTAGTAGTAGAGAGTTCTGTTTCGATTCCATGCTCTTTATAGAATTCATCAAATTCTTTTGAGGTGAATTCTCCTCCTCTATCCGTTATAAGACATTTAATCTTAGAATCTTTCTCATTCTCAATGAGAGCCTTAAAATTCTTAAAACATTCAAATGCTTCGGATTTATATTTTATGAAATATATCCACATCATTCTAGTATAGTCATCAACAAATAGAGCAAAGCACCTTTCACCTTGAAGAGCGGGAGTTCTAGTTGGCCCACAGAAGTCTGCATGAATGATTTCCAAAGGTTTTGTTGTTGAGACCTCCTTAGTTTTGTGGCTAGTTCTGGTTTGCTTTCCATGTTGGCATGGCCACATACAACTTGATTTGGTTTGCACATTTTTGGAATATCCCTTACTGCATTAATTTTTCTGATGTTGACTAGGTTATCAAAACTTGTATGCCCCAATCGCTTGTGCCATAACCAACTTTCATCTGTTTGACTTAAGAAACATTTATCTTCTTGGATTCTACTGAGAATATAAACATTATCTAGTGTTCTTACTCATTTCGCCACAAGTTCTCTAAGGATGAGTCTCTTATTTCACAATTTTTGTACTAAAGACAACATTATGTCCTTGGTCACAAATCTGGCTAACACTTAAGAGATTGTGTTTGAGCCCTTCTACCAGCAAGGTATTTTGAGCCTTTCCTAGTCCATTGACAAGGGTAGCAGTTCCTTTTCCAGTGATTTTAGCAGATCCACTTCCAAAGGATACATTTATATTTTTCTTGTTTAATGAGATGAACTTCATTTGGTCACCTGTCATATGTCTTAAGCATCCACTATACACGAACCAATGATTTTCTTCACTATGAGCACATAGAGCTAGGCCACATTTATCAGTTTTGAGATTTACGTTTTTAGCTTTCTCCCTTTTGAGAGGGCAATTTTGTTCATTATGATCATAATTATCACATAATGAGCAAGACGGATCAAACTTGGCCAAAGGATCAAAGGAATTGTAAGTTTTGATTTTTCCTTGCTCTTTAGGACCACGTAGTTGGTTTGTTTGATCATTCAATCTTGGTGCTTCATTCTTATGAGCCTTGCAATGCTTAGCTTGATGCCCAAAGTTTTTACAATTGTAACAATGCCCAAGAAAAATAGTTTAATACCTGTTGTAGAATCCATAGCTTGAACCAACATTCTTCCTTGGAGTTGCTCTTTCTTCAATTCTTGGTTTTCAGATGGGACTTTGCTCCTAAAGAGATGACTTTTCTTCTTTTGGATGGCAAGAGAGTACATCAACATAACTTCTGGCATTATTCTTTGTACTTGATGATTCTCCTTTGAAACCAATTCCAGAGGCAATTAGTCCATGTCGCGAAACACACAAGGAGCGTTGAAACCAATGTCCAACAATCTCCCCCCAAACAAGAGTCGGGTGAATTTCGAACTCGAGACTTGTCACTCTGAAACCACTTCCAGACTTGTCATGTTGAGGTTTTTGAGTATTAAGAATGTTGTCAAGAGCTAGAGAGCTTTGCCAACTCCTTTTAACTTGCTCTAATTCCTTTCTTAGAGATATTATTTCAGCTTCACGTTTTTCACAGATATCATCCTTCTCTTTTAGCTTAATGTTCAAGAAGTCTTCCCTTCTTTTTTCTTCCTCCCTTTCGATTTTGAGAGAATTATCTTCTTTTGTAGATTCTCATTTTCTTCAATGGCACTCATTAGCAAACTATACATGTTTCTTTCATCTTCCAATTCTGAGTCATCATCATTTGTAAATGCCATGAATAACGTTTCTTTGCTTCTAACATAATCACTTTCCTCATCTGATTCATCATCACTTTCTTTGTAATGATGCACATTTCTAGTTGATATCTTTTTTATGACTACAAATTCATCTTCATCAGACTCATCTTGTTTGGAGAAGAAGTTCTTATTAAACCCTTTCTTTTTGTACATCATTCTTTTAAAGTCCTTTTCATCATCACTATCATGTTTATGAGGACATTTTGCAACATAATGACCTATTCTTCCACAATTGAAACAAATAAGAGGGTACTTACCTTTTAGCTTAGATCCCCTTTTTAGTCTTCGTACAAATTGAGCTAACTCGTTTTCAGTGTCAGATTCATCGTTGTTGCAATTCCATCCTTTTCCTTCTTTTGTAGATCTTGAGGCTTTGAAAGCTGCTTCTTTGAAATTTGGGCTCTCTTTCCTCATCTCATAGGCAATAAGAATTCCATGAAGTTCATCCATTTTGAGAGTATCTAGGTCCTTCATTTCTTCTATGGCACTTACTTTGGAGTCAAATCTGTCAGGAAGCGATCTCAGGATTTTTTGAACAATGGTGCTTTCTTCAATATTTTCTCCTAGTCCTTTAAGAGAGTTAACTACTTCAGCTACTCGGAGGAAGTATGATGCAATATCTTCTTCATCATCCATTTTCAGACTCTCGAATTGTCTTCTATAAGTTTGAAGCTTTGCCTTCTTAACTTTGGAGTCCCCATCATATAGAGAAACCAACTTATCCCATACTTCTTTGGCTGAGTCACAATCCATGACTTTTGTAAATTCGGAATCGATAATTCCACTAATGATGGAATTTAAAGCTTTGGAATTAGCAATGTAGGCTCTTCTTTCATCTTGATCAGTTGGAAGACTAGCGGGAGCTTTGTACCCATCCAAAACAGAGTGCCATACTTCAGGACCAAGAGACATTAGATAGTAGGACATCCTCTTTTTCCAAAAACTAAAATTTGTTACATCAAAGATAGGCAGTTTCCCTGTTGCTTCCATGTTCTTCATTGTGCCTGAGAATCCTTCTTCCAGCTGTTAGGCTGATAATGAAGAAGCTGGCTCTGATACCACTTGTTGGAATCATGATTGCCGTTAGACCAAAACCCGCAGGTGTTAGTCTCCGCTACAATCGCCAGAGTTAGGATCCACGAGAGGCGATTAGTCCATGTCGTGAAACACACCGGGAGTGTTGAAACCAATGTCCAACAAGGGAAAGCCCGTCCAGAGGAGAATGCTTTAGGAGATTCAGCTACGGTCATTCATGATGACCAAGGGAGAAGAAATAGAGCCCTTCCTTTTCAGACTACAAGCGATCAGAGATCAGTTGTCTGCCATGGGAGCAAAGGTGGAGGATGATGTATTAGTAAGGAGTGCACTCAATGCAGTCACAGAAGAGTGGGAAGCCTTTGTCCAAAGTGTCTTGGGTAGAGCGGACCTTCCCGACTGGGACAATATGTGGGCAATCCTTTGTCAAGAAGAACTCCGTCGATTTACCAAAAAGCAGTACAGCTCGGGATCCAGTAAGGTGAAGAAGGAAGAGGATGAAGATGCAACCTTGGCATCAAAGAGGCAGCAAAGGGAGAAGAAGCATGATCTTTCCAAGATCAAGTGTTTCCAGTGCGGCGAACTAGGACATTTCGCCAACAATTGTCATCAGAAGAAAAGGACAAGGAAGCTTCTACTTCCAAGGCTACTGTGGCAGATGGTGGGTTAGAAGATGACGTAGCCGTGAGCGCTCATGAACCACGAAAGTGGGGCAAAATGGATCTGTAAAGCAGCTACAGAGTGAGGGCGGGAACCTTGAGCAGCTCATCTATTGGATCACATCCGAGCTACGGGAGCCTTAAGACAATAGCAGGACAAGTGGAGCAGTTGGTGCAGAGAATCACGGATGAAGCAGAGGCGGAGCTAAAGGCTGAAGGGAGCAGCGCAGTGCAGATGCAGCAGCAGCATAAGGGTTGATGTGACTTCAGCAGTGCAGAGCAAAGTTGCAGCATCATAGGGGCTTCAGGAGGACAGCGTGGTACAGTAGCAGCGTGGGAGATTTCAGCACGGAGGCTGATGTGACTTTAGCAGTGCAGAAGGAGTCTGCTTATGCAGTGCAGAGTTGTAGCTATGCATCATCCTCCAGATTCAGCACAGGTCAACAGTTGATGGAGCTTCAATGATGAGGATGCAGCCCAACTGACTTGTTTATCAAAGATTGGGCAAGAGCTTCAGTTGCTTCTCTCAACAACTGAAGATGCAGTGCAGCAATTGGCAGCGTGATGCAGTAGAATGAGAGGCAGCTGTAGTACAGATGTGGCAATGGCAGTGGCGATGGCAGCGTCATGGGCAGCAGTACAGAATGGCAACAACAGTGCAGTGATGAAGGGCAGCAGGCCAAGCATCAACAGCACAAAGACCAATGCCAAGATCTTGTGATACATGGTGTGATGTATTGCTAGAGCACACTCCATGTTAAGAGGGACTGTTGAGATTTTGTCTATTGGGGTAGCATCGGATGTGCTCTAGCCCTGAAACTTTGTGGAGGGACTAGAGTACATTAGATCTCCAAGACCCAGAAAAGGATTTGGGAAATTCCATCCAGTTTGGGAGATAATTAATAAATTAATAATTTTAATTAAGGACCCTAAGTCTATCTTAGGAAAATTATATTATTAAAGGTAATTAATTAAAACATGTGATGGAATTGACTTAAATCACACGGATCAAGCGTTTTTTTAATCTTAGCCACTGATTCAAGATCTGATCATGGTCGTTGGTTTCCCAACGAGAAAGTATAAAGGAAAGGTTTGGGGTCAATTGGAGAACATACACACAGAGGCAGAGCAGTGAAACTAAGCTGGAATTCTAGGGCATGGTTTGCTAAGAATTTCCATAAGTGTTTCAGCTGCAGCGAGGGGTAGTTTTGGCAAAGGGGATGGTCTGATCCCAGTGCCAAGAATCAGCAAGAGGCATAGAGCAGCAGTCAGAGGCAGCAGCAGCAGCTATACAGCAGTTGCGCAGCGCAGAGGGCAGTTTCAACTACGCAGTCCCTTCTAGGGCAGCGCTGGGCAGTAGCGGACCCACTAGGGTTACGCAAAGACCCTTCTAGGGCAACGTAGGGTCTGCATCACCCATTCTAGGGTTACGCAGCCCTATCCAAGCCAGCACAAGGGCACGCAGAGCTGAAGAGGCTGACGCAGGGGCTTCAGGGGCAGCGCTGAGGTTTCTAGGGCCAGATTTTGGCTGAGTCTTGTAAATCCCGTTTGACTGCGTGGATCAGTCAAAGGTTTGGTCTCATAACAGCAAGTTAGCTGCAGATCTATATTTTTCTTTGTCGGGTTAACCAGTGTGGTGCCCAGATTTGTTGTATTCAGAATACTACTTAATAATATAAACCCTCCAGCAGCCAGAAGACCGATTTTCCCGCATTAGGTTTTTCTGGGGATAGTTGTCGAGAAAATCTTGTGTGTCACTTTGTCTATTGTGCATGTACTTTTCTATTTTAGATCTGAATCGGTGAAAGTCTGTTATGTGTTTACTTCGATGTTAATCTGAATATTTCAGCATTAATAACTTGTTTAAGTAGGAGAATTATAACCAGATCTAACAGCGGATTTCTGCATAAAGTAACTTTCAGAAATTTTCACAAAAATTGCCTTGGGTTAACCTTAATCAAAATTGTCAAATTGATTTCCTAAGACATTAGGAAAATCTAGGAAGGGACATTGCAGTCCTCCCCTCCCAGATGTTGAGTGACCCCAAGCAACTGTAAAACTGGAGGCTGCAAATTCTGCTCATTCTCCCATGTAGCATCCTCCTCCAGTAAATCTTTCCACTTGACCAAATTCTCCCTGACCACTTTGTTTCTCAACTTCCTCTCACGGGTCTCTAGTATGAGCTCTGGTGTCAAAATCAAATGCCCCTCATCATCCAACGGAGGCAACTCGATTGTTGCTACAACCTGTCGTCCCAACGCCTTTTTCAGGCACGAGACATGGAATACATTATGGATCCGACTCTCAAAAGGCAACCCCAACTCATAAGCCACCTCACCACCTAGTAAGGTCCTTAGAATCGTGGCCATAATTTTTCTACACCCTTCTGCTTGAGTGAAGACTGTCTGTGCACCTGCAAGCGTAGGTAGACCATGTCTCTTACCTCAAACTGCCTCTCCACCCTATGCTTATCATCATATATCTTTTGTTGATTTTGGGCCACCAGCAAATTATTCTTGAGAACCCGGAGAATCTCCTGGCTCTCTTGAACCTAGTCCTTGGCCCCCGGGGCCTTGGTATCTCCAAATACCATATCGGAAAAAGTAAGTGCATCGTATCCATAAAGAGCTCGGAAAGTGGACATACCAATGGACATGTGATAGGTTATATTGTAGCAAAACTCCCGGAGATGCAGCCACTTGACCCACACTCTTTGTTGTCCTGTCACATAGTTGCGCAGGTGCCCCTCTAGCGATTTGTTCACAATCTTTGTCTGCCCATCGGTTTGGGGGTGATAGCTAGTGTTAGGTGCGAGCTTTGTCCCCACCAATTGAAACAACTCCTGCCAAAAGGCCCCCATGAATCTGTTGTCCCTATCATTCACAATGGTCTGGGGAAGACCTCCCAAAAGAACAATTCAACAACCTGTGAAGTTGAGGATCTCGAAGAAATAGCAAAGAAGTGGAAAAATTTGGTCAATTTGTCGACAACTACATAGATACAGTCCCTCCCCTGCGCAGTTGGAAGCCTGGTGTGAAATCCATAGATACGCTCTCCCACTCCGTCTCCAGAATGGGAAGCAGCTATAGCAAACCGACCAAGTGTGACAACTCTACCTTGTTCCTCTGGCAATCCAAGCACTCCCCCATGTGCCTCAGAACATCTCCCTTGAGCCCCCGCCAAGAGAACCTCTCCTTGACAGCGCAGTATGTCTTAAGAAATCCCGGGTGTCCTACTAGTGGAGAACCATGTGCTGCATGCATGATCCTCTCCTTCAGTTGAGATCCTGGAACCAAATAGATCCGATCCTTGTAATAAATCACATCGTCCATCACCCGGAATCGGT
Organism: Pinus albicaulis; assembly: GCA_034641835.2. Taxonomy (NCBI): domain Eukaryota; kingdom Viridiplantae; phylum Streptophyta; class Pinopsida; order Pinales; family Pinaceae; genus Pinus; species Pinus albicaulis. The sequence goes on along the minus strand of CM076577.1, from coordinate 986,618,467 downwards.
CATATCCCTGTGTGTGCTATCCAAAATATCACAAGCCTACATGTCCTCGGAGTACTCAACCAATTGTTGAGCCTTCCAACCCTGTGTGACATCCATCAAGCACAGCGTTATTGGTCTCCTAGAGAGGGCATCTGCCACCACATTGTGCTTTCCCTTCACATACTCAATCTCAAAATCGTAAGCCTAGAGCTTACTCACCCATTTTTGTTGCCCCTCCTCCAAGGATTGTTGCTCTAGGAAGAATTGAAGATTGTTGTGATCAGTCTTCACTTGGAACCGGTTGCCCACTAGATATTGTCTGAATTTGGCTAGTGCATGCATCACTGCCAACATCTCCTTGTCGTACACTAAGTACAACCGCTCATGGGGCAGTAGTTTCCAGCTCTCAAATGCAATAGGATGGCCTCCCTGTGTCAAAACGGCCCCCACCTCTTCACTAGAGGCATCACACTCCAGCACAAAGGGCTGCGTGAAATCCGGCAAGGCTAAGACCTGGTAGCTACTCATGACCCTCTTAAAGCACTCAAAAGCCTCCTCTGCCACCTGCGTCCACTCAAAAGCTCCCCTCTTTGTCAAATTTGTAAGTGGTGCTGCAAGCTGTGAGAATCCTATCACAAATCTCCTATAATATGTAGAAATGCCCAGGAACCCCCTCAACTCCGTCACGTTCCTAGGTGTGGGCCAATCAAGTATAGCCCAAATCTTCTCCTGATGTACCTTCACTCCATCTTCCCTAATCACATGACCCAAGTGCAACATCTCTGTTACTCCAAACTCACATTTGGACATCTTCACATACAATTGTTGCTCCTCAAGTATGCGTAGCACTTCCTCCAAGTGTTGGAGGTGCTCCTCCCATGTCCTACTATAAATGAGTATATCATCAAAGAAAACTAAGACAAAGCGTCTCAACTGCCCACGGAACACGTGGTTGATACAATACTGAAATGTAGCAGGAGCGTTGGTTAGCTCGAAGGGCATCACCAAGAACTCAAAATGACTGTAATGGCAGTAAAAAGCGGTCCTTGGCACATCCTGCTCCCTCATGAGAATCTGGGGATACCTCGAACGCAGATCTATCTTAGAGAAGTATTTAGCCCCTCTAAGTTCATCCATCAACTCGTCTATGTGTGGAATGGGATATCTATTCTTCAAGGTCTTCTTATTGAGGGTATGGTAATCTATGCACATATGAAGTGTCCCATGTTTCTTCTTCACCAGTACCACGGAAGAAGCAAATGGACTCGAGCTAGGCCTGATGTGACCCAATCTCAACAGCTCCTGAATGGCCCGCTCTATCTTGTCCCTATAGGCCTTTGGGTGCCTATAAGGGGTGGTGATGACTGCATTCACCCCATCCTCCAGCTCAATAGTGTGCTCGAATCCACGATCTGCTAGTCTCCCTGATGGAACATCCCCAAAATCCCCATAGTGTTGCTCCAACAAAGCTAATAGATCCGAATGTGTAGCCTTTGCCCATGCCCTTGTCTCAGAAATCTGCAACTCAACTGCCCACTCCACACCTCCATGTCACAGATCGGCCTCCATCCTATGGGCTGAAACTGTCTGAGGTGGATAAGAGTGTATGCCCCTCAGTAACACTGGCCTCCCATTTGGCCACTTGAACTCCATCTCCAGTTTCTGCCAACCAGTGGTGACCTTCTCCGGTGTGTACACCCATTGAACTCCCAACATCACATTGGTGTCTGGGATATCAACCACAAAGAAATGATCAGTGAGTGAGTAGCTCCCCATCTCCAAGGTCAACCTGGGGACATACTTCATACACTGCATGGTCCGGTCTCCTGGCACCAAAATTGAAAATCCCTCAAATGTGGTTGTCTGGATGCCCCTATGCTCCACCATGTGGGCATCAAGGAAATTGTGGGTAGCCCCACTATCAACCAGAACTGACACGTGTTGCCCCTGTATGGTCCCTCTGATCCTAAGTGTCAGATACTTCGCCACACCCAGAAGTGTGGCAAGGACTCCTCCTGTTTGGGCAAACGGTCCTCCTCCATGTGGGGGTGGTGGTGTCCCTCCGGCTCCTGATGGTCCTCCCTCATCCCTCGGCTCCTCTACTATCTTGGTCTCCTCCTCCTCTGGCTCACTATCGGAGAACACCTCAATTGTTGAAATTTGGTTACCATAAGACAAGTGGTTCCCTAAGGCTTTGATCTTTGGCCTAGGGAAAAGTGTCCAAAAGAATTTAATTTTTCTCCTAAAGTGACTTTATAAAGTTATAAAGTCAAATCTAATTTAAAAGTGACTTTAAGTGATAAAGCTACTAAAGTCTAATTTTAAAGTGACTTTAATAAAGTCAATGTAAAATTAGAAAGGAAAAGTGACTTTGGAAATAAATGACTAAGTGGGTCTTTATTAAAGTGGAGTGAATTAAAAAATAGAAAGTGAGATTTAAATGAGCATTTAATCTCAGCCCTAGATCTAAAGCTATCTCAGCCATTGGATTTAGGGATTCCCCAAAAGTCACTTAGGGTTAGGTTAAAGTAGGAAAAGGAGAGAAAAGATCATTTTTTTCTTTCATGAGCAGATTGAGAGAAGGAGAAGAAGAGAGCAAAAGGAGATTTCTGAGCAGTGAGGAGAAGGAGAACAGAACCTTGGCACGCATATCGAGGTAGCACTTCAGCAAATCCGTACATCAAGGAGAGGCACGCAGTTCAAGGCAGTTTGGGCATGAGTTTCAAGGCAAAACCATACAACAGCTTGGGCATGTATTCCTAGAAGGTCGTACAGCAGTTTTGGCACAGATTTCGAGGAGCAGTTTGCTGGTTTTGAGGCACAGATTTCGAGGCAGTCCATATAGTGAGTTGTTGTCCTTGTGCATGGAAACCGAGGCAGAAAATCGTACAGCGTTTATTTTTGCCTCTCTACACGCATTTTGAGGAGGTCGTACAGCAGCATTTATCGTTGTTCTGCACACTTTTCAAGGAGGTCGTGAATGCTATAATTTCTGGGCACGAAATTCAAGGAAGACCATATAGCATTTATTATTGTTTCTGTTTTGCTTTTTGCACATTTTTCAAGGCAGTGGTTAAGCATGAAAAACGAGATAAGTTGTATTTGTTACTTGCTGAAATTTTCTGAGTATTTCTCTCTCACTGTAAAAGCTAATTTATCATAAATAAGAAGAACTTTCGAACTGGTTTTCCCCAAGAGTTGTAGGGGGTTTTTCTAGGGTAAAGTTGACCAAAAATCAGCATGCCTATTTTCTGTGTGTAGCTGATTTATTTTTCTGAGTTTTATTTATGCATTTCAGCACTATGAAATTTCCAGAATTTGTGTTTTCAGAAAATATTTATTTTTCCAGTTTGTTGAATGTATGGCTATGGGAATGGGCATTTAACGTTATGGGAGAAATAAGGAGAAACTGAAAACCGAGATTGGGAATAGAAATTTCTACATCAATGAAATGGGCCTTACCCTTGGTGCACTTGTGCCCCGGTGCCCAAGGCTCTAGGTACATGAAACACAACCTCCTCCTCCTCCTGAGTTCCCTTTGTGTGTCATCATCCAACTAACCATGCCCTCCGTCTCTCTATGGTGGCTTCATATAATTTTCCCCTGTGGGGCTGTGGATCTCGTGGGAACAAAGGCCCGGTTCTTGGGCACTGCGTCAATCATGTCTCAAGCCCTAAAGATGGCATCCTGAAGTGATGTGGACTTATAGGCCCTCACCCAGCCACGCAATGGTTCAGCAAGCCCCTCCACGAACAGCATAATCAACTAACTCTCTGAAATATCCGTCATTGTCATTGCCAGTCTCTGAAACTCAATGATAGATACCTCTGCACTGCCTGTCTGTCTCAAGTGGGCTAACTCCCTGAAGTGCAGCTCCGAGTCCTTCCTCTCAAACCTCTCAAATAGCCTTCGGGTGAACTCTGTGTATGATGTGATGTTGATGTGCCCCAATGTGATCAACCCATATTACCACCACTCTTGGGCATCCCCTTCCAAGTGAAGGGTGGCAAATCAAATGGCATTTGCTTCCCTCGTGGGGTTTAGGTGAAAATAGGTGTCCAACTTTTGTATCCATGCTCTGGCTGAACTCTTTGCTCTCCCATCAAAGTTTGGAAGTGTGACCTTCCCTGCTAATCTCTACACATCCTGGTTAGAAGAGCCTCCTCTGTAATGGTTTTTGGTCCCTATGGTATGCCTCTCCTTTAGATGAATGTACTCGCCAAAGGACATCACCCGCTTGATCTGGGCATCCAACCCCTCATACTCATCGATACCGGATGCAACCAAATGAGCCAAATCTGCAACTAGGTCCAGCTCCCACTTCGGTTCTGGTTCATCTACGAAATGTGGCATCAAAGGTCTGCCAGCATGCCCATGCTGTGGAGTGTGTGGGAGATGGTAGGTACAACTGCCTCCAGCTCTGGAACCCCCATCACCTTGAGGTTCTACTGCTCCATCTGGCCTTTCACCCACATGCAACCCCATCACCTGTTGCATCATATCCATCATGATCTGTCCATGTCTCATCATCTATTGATTTGCTCTCAGCAGCTCCTCCAAAATCTGGGCCTGGCCCCTTTGCCTGGGTTGTTCATCCTCCTCATGGTGGTCCATTCCTCATCTCTGGGCTTCTATCTCAGTGTCTGAAAACGGGTCTGGGTTATCTTCTCTCCCACAACCTCTATCTCTGCCTCTACCACGGCCTCTCTGAAAAACCAGTCCTTGGTATCTTGGTGGCATCACCTGCTCTTGTTCACCACCCTGACCAAGAACATGCTCTGATACCACTATAATATTCCAAATGGAAAATTTAAAATGATAACAAAAACATGCAAATATACAAACACAGAAAATTTCAAGAACACATGCACAATAACTAGAAATTTCTCCAAATGCCCAAACTGGCCAAGCTTTTATTAATAATTGATGTTGAGGTACAAGTGAGTTGGAGAAAATGCACCTGGGCTTGCACAAGGCAAGCTACAAGCACCAAGTGATGAATACAAGAAATTCCAACAGTTGCCCAAGCTAGATACTCTAGAAAACTGTGTTACTGCTCCAAGACTACACTACTGCTAGATTTTGGTCGATGATTTACCCCCTCTAGACTGCCTAGAAAATTCTAGGAATTTGGGAATATGATCCTTGCCCAAAACCCAGAAAAACCCAAAAAGGGTTTCGCTTGGTTCCAACCTTCAAAAATTGACCCTTCACAACGTGGCCCTCTTCCAAATACGATTTTTGTCACTGTAGCTGTTGTTGTCAATCACTGCTCACAAAACTCTAGAAATCAACATCAAATGGCCCTCCAACTAATCGCCCAACACCCTAGCTCCAAACTCCCCTAGATGCTGCTACCACAAAATGTTTCCCTCCAATGACTGCGCAGTCATGGAGGTGATTACGCAGTCCCTGAGAGTATTGGCTAGAAATTGCATAAGGGTTGCTCCTCTCTAGCTGTAGTTGCTCCCACATTCCTGAAAATTGACTTCTAAAACCCTTGTAGCTCCTCTGATCAATCCTCCAATAGCTCTGCTCCACAACAACAAGATGACTCCTCCCTCTGCGCAGTGATGGCTCAAGACTGCGTCCCAAGCTCCCCAGAAATGCGTAGAACCTGTAGGTAATGTTTCCTCCGATCTCAAACGTAAGAAACACCTTCCTTGGGTGGCACTCGAAGTCCACTGAAGAAAGGTTGAGCTTCACTCCTTGGGAAGCTCTTGTGTTGAACAGCACAATCTTGGCTCAGCTAAGGCAATTCGATTTCTCAAATAGACAAAAGATGCAAAAGACTTCTTCATTACTTCCTTTATAATTGTTGGCCATGCATTCCTTGTGGGTCCCTCCACTAATTCGATTTTCCTAAAAGAATTTGAATTCCTTTGTCTAGTGCATATTTCTAGTGGGTCCCATATTCCACTAGCAACCAAACAAATTATTTTTCGTATGTCTTCCACCAAAAACTGCCTTGGGTTAACCTTAATAAAAATTGTCAAAATTTATTTCCTAAGGCATTAGGAAAATCTAGGAAGGGACATTACATTTCTACTTCCAAGGGTTGATATTGTAATATTTTGATGTAAAAAATATTTTAGTGCATGGTTACTCATAGTTAGACACCATGGTAAAATATTTGAGGGTGGAAAAAATAATTAATCCCCTCTAGAGTCAATTAATTAAGTTTTCTGGAAAAATTAAATAAAAATCCTAAGCCAAAAAATTAGTTAATTTTGAGTCAAAAAATAATTATAGAGAAATTAAATTCTCTCCAAGTGGAAAATAATCAAAAATTCGTGGGTCAAAAAGGAATTAATTTTTGGAGGTCCTCCGCCAAGGGAAAAATGGTATTTTTAAGAAAAGTTAACCCCTTGGACCTTGGTGGTTAAATCAAAGTCAAATTTTTTAGGATATTAATCCAAAATATTAATTTTTGGATTAATAAAAAATGGTTTTTTAGAGAAATTCCATTTTTTCCTCAAAAATAAAAAATCGACGATGGAGATTAAAAGAAGATCAAGTTATTTTCAACGAATGACATTATTTTGACAAGGATCAAGCCAACTAGTCGTTATTTCCACTTGGAGGGGTTTTGTTCTCTCATTTTTTATATAAGGAAACTATGAAGCTCCTCATTTAATGGGATATTTTGATGATATAATTTATAACGCAAGTACTGAGATTTTGCTCTGCTGGAATTATTTTTCACATAATAGAAAGACTTTGGGGTTTTAGTTCATGGTGTTCTTCTATCTGTTGATCTGTGGTATGAGCTACTATTTTATTTTTCATGCTATATATTGTGCTAAGATTCGTAATTGTTATTTCATTTGTCGGTGACAACAACATTCTATTGATACAAGTTATCTTAGGTGATCTGATTCACCCTATGATGTAACAATTATTTTCAAGATTAAATAGAGATCTACAGGTACACTAACCCTTGGACTCCAAGTTCACAGACTGTGAGGAAGGACCGGCCTTGTTTGAGCTTTGGGCTTTCATTTTGATGAATGATTTTGAAAGAGGGTTTTGGCCAGTGATTTTTCGAACTTATTCATCCATATCATATATTCTAACATTTCAAAAAAAATCTAAATCTCTCTCGTGTTATAAAGAATTAATCCGCTAATAAGAGCAAATATTTAAATTTTGTAAATATTCTGGATATTTGTAAATAAATCTAACCCTTGCTTTATTTTTGTGGCACTTAGGGTTTTGGGATTTTATTATTTCTTGTATATATTGATATATTGGGGTTTTGGGAATTTTATTTTCATTTGTACAGGTGATTTTCTCAACCCATCAAAGGAGATCGAATTCTTTTGTGGAGAAACTAGCCCTGCAGCTAGGGTTTCAAGGGTTTATCACTTCCAAGAGGGGTCGTCTAGCCTATTTGTCAAATCTGTTCCAAAGAGAAAGGTTGATCCAAGCCCTAGAGTCTTAGATGTAGCCTCCCAAGGCCCTAGAAGCTCCACGCTCATCTAAGGAAGGAGAGCCGCAAACGTTACAAGGTAATTTTTGTGGTTTTTTATGGTGAAATTTTTGTTTTTCTAAACCTCCTTGGGTTTTTGCAGGGGTCTGAATTTTTTTAGGCCTAGCCGCAAGCTTGGGTAGCCCTATTCCTAGGTGTCGCAGGCCATAAGGCCTCTCTTCCCTTGACAACAACCCTAATTGAGCCTTTTCCTAGCCATCGCAAGCCTATTGGCCTCTTCCTTTGTCATCGTAGGCCCTTCTAGGCCTTATTTCCTTGAGTCGAGCCCCTTTCTTCCCTTGTTGTGAGCCCTAAAGGGCTTCTCTCCATTGTTGCAGCCTCTTGGAGGCTTATTCCTAAACTGTTGCATGCCTTCCCTACCACAGGCCTTCCAAGCCTTAATCCCTCAAGTCGTGGCCTCATTCAGCCCTCCTACCCTCATCGCTCCCCTTTCTAGGCCTCTTCTAGCCCTCCATCCAATCATAGCTTGACCATCAACATTGGTTTTGGCACTAACGTTTTGTTTTGCAGGTGTTCCAAGTGGTTTTGGGGCTAACATTGTGGTTTCAGGTGGATAGACTCATTGGAAGAGTCCTAGCAGTCAAGTTAGTGTAATGTTCCTTTTTCCGGTATTCCCTATGACAATGTTAGGATGGACTTTCAGGGTGGGGGTAGACTAGTCACAGGTACAAGTTAGCATCATCAACGGGCCCTAAGGGCTTTTGGAGGGGTTTTCAGGGCACAGTTTGCCTTTCGTTCTGTTGCATTCTAACAAATTTTGAAAAACTAAGTTACTAATGGGCCTGACCCAATTAATTATGCCTAAGGTGGCATTTCGAGAGGAATTTTTGGCAGAACACCTTAGTGTAATAGCTTGTTGGAACCGGAACGAGGAGATCTACAGGATGGGATGGCTACGAGTGATTTTTAGTGCCCTGAGGAGGCATGGTGGCCAATTTACCATTTTCCTACATTAAAAATAATATTTTATTTAACGGAAATGTGTTCAATGATTAAAATGATTATAAAATAGGAGCTTCTAGAGGAGTCCATCAGATCTATAAAAAGAGGAGGAAGGGACCATTAGAGGACATCTTGGATTTGGTATTGCTTCTTGTATGCGAGGTTGAGAACCCAGTTCTCTACTCCATTGGTAGCCTCGGGATGGAAACCCTCAGGTGATTTAGAGAGATTGGGCGAGCACCCATCTTCCCTTGGTGAATTCATCCAGAATTCACAAGAGAGCTTAATAGTGGCAGTTCAGTTTAGTTTTGGTGGAGGGCCCATGCAGCATTGCAGCAAATCCTTGAGGCTAGTTCTATCTCAGTTATTTTCTCAATTCAGCGTGTAAACCCCAGTTTATATATATTATAATAAAGCTAAAATTGTTTTGGCACGCTGTATGTTTGTGTTGCATGTATTTTCTTGTTTAATTTTACATGGAAATCTTCTGTTAATGAAATGGTTATTTAAAGGAGAAATTTTGGCCAAGTACATTTCGGCAAAATTAGACAAAATATCCCTTTTGGGATATTACAAATGAAGTCACTTACAAGGCCATTAGGCCTAGTGGTTTGCCTCCTTGGCCTTTCCTTTTTTCATCATTGTTTCATTGCGTACCAAAAGACATGTCACAATGGCATATAAGGTAATTATCACTATCTTGTCTCATTGAAAGTCACTTGCATCTTTGCGTATATGATATTCCAAGTTTTGATGTTGAGACTTTGCCAAAAAGGAGACAATGCATGCGCTAGGGAGATGGTGATTCTTGACCATTTCCATTCTTGCGGAAGCTATCCGTGAAGAGCCCTATGAAACTCTTGATGAGTCACACATGGAAAATAATGATATGGTGTCTTCACTACACATCCATTGTTGAAGATATATTCCACTTGATCATGAAGCAACAATATTTCTTGTCTTGAGCAAAAGGAAGATTTAGAGGAGTTTATGCAGGCAGGGGAGTTGGTTGATCATCTACCTCATCCATTTCCATGAAGGCATGAAAAGGCATAGAGGGAGAAAGTTCATTAAAGAAGATCACTATGACAGGGCGAGCAACATATTTATCATGGAGAACTATCATTGATGAATAAAATACGATGGAGCAGCATGTCAAGAAGCAACTTGATAGGGGGAGTTCTTGGGCACTCCATTTTCCATTGATTTCAAAGGGGGGGGGGGGATTTTTTGAAGGGCAAGAATATTGCCATAATGACAAAGGGGGAGACTGTTGATCAAAGTTGTCATTGATGTCAATATGGCATTGTTGGAGATGGCAAATATTCTTGTGATGCTTGAATAACCCTTTTGTGATGTTGCCCTAGCATGAAGATGATGCATATACTAAATTCCCTAGCTACATTTATATCCCTATCTAGATGATGACAAGCCCTAGATTGTTGATGCATGATCTAATGATGGATGAAGAAGCCCTTACCATACACCCTTGTCCTTATGCATACACCCTTGTCAGCATCCATACACCCTTGTCCCTATGTGATAATGATGCATGGATAAATGTTGATTGGCAAAAAGGATGCCCTAAGCCTTAGCCTTGTTGAAGGTGCCCTAAGAAAGAAGACATATTGAAAAGGTGCATAGACTTAAAGCTATTTGATGGATCCTTCATCTATGCCCTTGCATCCTAGACCTTGAATATTAAGAAGCCTATCAACATTCCAAATGTCCATAACCCTAAAGGCTGCCATGATAAATCAATGATGACAGTTCACAAAAATATAATTTATTGATGAAAAATGACCTCATTTAAATGTGGAATTGGCATAGGATTGTAGAGGATTTTTTCCTCTTTCCAGTGAGCTATCACTCGCTTTCTAACTCCTCATAGATCGAGAGAAAATGATTTTTCATAGATGATAAAATATATTCTTTATGCTAGTCAACCTAAGCCGACTTGTGTAGGCTGACATGTTGTCCAAGAGACGTGTCTCTTTATTAAAGATCAAAATATTGTATAAATACAACGTCCAACACCTCATTTCAACCATAAATTCGGTCATATCATCTGAAATCCGCAGACCAACAAAGACAGATACAAGCAAGGAACAAGAAGAAGTTCACATCTTGTGGAGGAATTGTACAGACTTTCTGTGTTTGTATTTTGAACCTGAAGCAGAAATTTGGTGGTTTCAGGAATATAAACTCAGTGGAATAGTGTTAAAAAATTCAGTCCCACCTGTAATGAAAAGGCTGCAATCTGAATTGCATCTGAAGGGATTTTCACGAGGTTTATTGTCATTTTTTGATCTTGGTATCTCTGTTTGGAGGGGCCGCTACAGCAATAATGATTAAGGTTTATGAAAGTCTCTTGTGAGGCATTTCTTGTCTCTATATCATTATTTTTGCAGGAAACTACTACAGTTGTAAGGGACGAAGGTTGAGGGAGTTTTTAAGGTTATTCTTAAGACCTTGCAACAGCCATATCACTGCAGTTCTATCTCTCTTGGAGGAAGTTGCTACATCAATCTAGATTGCCCTTTTGTCACACCTTTTCACTCAATATGCAATGTTGAAAAAGACGTAAAGACTTGAAGCTTTTAAGTAGACTATGATGGCATTAGAAAGCAGCCCAAAAGAGCAGTCCTTTTGACATTAATTGGAGAAGCCAAGTGAAAGTTTTGAAGAACATTTTTGAGGACAAATAATGAAGTGACAAAACTGTTTGGGCAGCCCTTGATAGCATTTTTTAAACACCATTGAAATCATTCCTGAATATTGAAGAGGACACCCTTTGAAGACCTTGTTGAAGAAAGCTTGAAAAATTGATCAGAGAGACCTTTGTGACACCTTTGGAACAACAAATTTTTTTGTGAACAACTGTTGGAAGCAGCTTATTGAAAAAGTCTTCATGAAGTAACCTTGGAAAGGTGTTTGGGTATCATGAAGAGCATTGAAGACATATTTGTGATTGTCGAAGTTGTCATTGATGATTAAAGGTATTCTTGGAGACTTTTCTTCGAAGACTCACTTGGAGAGTTCTTGAAGAAGCATTGTTGAAGCCTTGTGAAGATCTCGTTAGAACAGATACCCGTGCACTATAGAAGATTAGTGAAGAGATTCTTGGAGATTCAAAAAGACCAAGTCAGAGATTTATTGAAGACATTTTGGAAATCTCACCAAAACTCTATATTGTCTAGAAGTTGTGGGTTGGAGCCCTAATAGAAGAGCAGGTCAGAGCCTGGGTGAGTTGAGTGGGTTGCAGCCCTAATAGAAGACGATGTTGGAGCCTGGGTAAGTTGAGTGGGTTGGATCCCTTAGAGAAGACCAGGTTGGAGCCTATACTAGAGATAGGGTTGGAGCCCTAGAGGTTGGTGCCTCAAAGTGACAAGGTTGGAGCCTTGGGAAGATAGGGTTGGAGCCCTAGAGGTTGGAGCCTTGTGAAGTCCAAGTTGGCGCTTGGCAAAGTACAGGTTGGAGATTGGAGATTGGTATCTTCATTTAGGGTTGGACCCCTAATTATTATTGTACTTGACTCATTGTAAAGAGGATTGAAGTCCTCTTCATTGATTAAAAAAATTATTATTTTACCATTGTTCATTTTGTGTTCTAATTATAAGTGATCTTAACTGGTAAAAATAACAATTGAAAAGAAATATTGATTCACCCCTCTTCTCAGTGTTTCCAACAAATCACTCAGTGGTTCTTCAAGATCAAACATGCAGCAGATGGAGTATTGATAAATATAAGGCAAGATTTGTGGCCAGGGGCTTCTCTCAACAAGAAGGCATCGACCATAAAGAGACATTTAATCCAACAGCAAGGTATACAACTATTTGCTTGTTGGTCTCTTTCACAACATCGATGGGATGGAACATCCACCAAATGGATGTCAAGACTGTATTCCTGAATGACACAATTGATGAGGAAGTCTATATAGAGCAACCCTTGGGATTTGAAATTAAAGATAAAAGGCCATATGTTTGCAGAATGAAAAAGGCTTTATATGGCCTCAAGCAAGCACCAAGGGCATGGTATGCTAGGATGGATGCATACCTTCAAAGGTTAGGCTTCACAAAGAGTTACCACAGATTTATCTTCAGGACTAGATAGGATCTCCCAAACTCCATTCTTCATTATAGATTGATATTCTTCATTCATGGCATCCTTCCATTCTTGGTGATTGTCAGCTTCTTCAAAAGTGGATGGCTCTGCTTCTATTAGTTTTTCCATGTAGGTTGCATACCCAGAATATTGTTTGGGCTTCTTGCTTTCCCTGAATGTACCTTGGGCTAATCCATGACCTTTTGCATCTAGTAGTGTAGACTTCAACCAGTTAGGTATTTTTTAGTTTCTGGGATTGCCACGGGTTGTATAAGTTCACAGGGACCTTCATCTTCATGTTTTGATTATTCTTCTTCCCTATTAACTTCTTCTTTGAATACCAGAAGTCCATAGGGATATCCTTTGATTTCTTGAATGCAATACTTTCGTCAAATATCACATCTCGACTGATTTCTATTAGGTATCCTTCCTTTATGTAGATCCTATAGGCATTAGAAGAGTTATTGTAGCCCACAAATGTTCCCTTCATGTCCGATGGATCCAACTTCTTTCTTTTGTCCTTAGGTATATCAATATAGACAGGACAACCAAAAATTCGAAGATGATATAAATTGGTTTCTTCCCAATGAACACTTCTTCGGGAGCCTTATTATCTAGTGACCTGTGGGGACTTTGATTTTGTATGTATACAACTGTCTTAGTAGCGTCACCCCACAGAAATTTTGGTAAATCTTGATCATGTAGCATAGATTTTACACTTTCTTCAATGGATCAATTCTTTCATCCTGCAACTCCATTTTGTTCGGGATTATATGGGACTATCAGCTCCCTCTTAATCCTAGAGTCCTTACAAAAGGCTATGATTTCCTTGGATGTGTATTCTCCTCCATTATCAAATCTTAATATTTTGATTCTCGTTCTGTAAGGTTCTCTACTTCAACTTTGAACTCTTGAAATTTGGAAAATACTTCATCCTTGGATTTCATTAAGTAAACCCAAGTTTTCCTTGAATGGTCATCTATAAATATAACATAATATAGATGACCTCCAAGTGATTTAGGAGTCATAGGACCACAGAAATCGGAATGAATAAGATCCAAGATTTATTTTGACCTTGAAGCACTGCTTCCAAATGGTCTCTTGGTGTTCTTACCCAATGCACATCCCTTGCATACTCCTTCGTGATTTTCTTTTGGTTCAGGGATTCCATCTATAAAATTTAGGGTTGGAAGAATTTTGAAATGGAGATGATTGAATCTTCTATGCCAAAGTTCACATGGGTTGATTTTAATGTGAACTAGAACTTGGGCAAGAGGAGATAGCAACCTATAAAGTCTTCCTTCACAAATCCCAACCACTCTAGCATTTTCTATGATTGAGTTTTTACTCCATACGACAACTTTCCCATCAATAAAAGCCACTCTATCACCTTTATCTTCTAGACTTGAAATGTAAAGTAAGTTCTTATGCAAACCTAGAACAAATAGGATGTTGTTGAGATGAATATTGCCTCCACTCTCCAATTCTATGGACGTTGATCAAATTCCTCTCACAGGATAGCTCTTATTATCACCAAGCTCCACGGAGTAAGAAGACTTTCATTTTGACAATGTATTTGGTTGCTTCTGATGACCAGTCATGTGTCTTGATGCTCCACTATGGATCACCCAAATGCTTTCATCTTAAAATAGCCAATGAGTGCTAAGAAGAGACCTTCGTCCTTTGTCTTGGTCACTTACTTCTTTGGAGTAAATAGGAAATTTTGTACTTCTTTGATACCCTTCTTGAGATGACTTGTCACCTTTGAACACTTCTTTAAAAACTTCTTCAATGTAGAAGAGATCTTCATAATGCCCTCTGCCAACCTTAGCTCTAATACCATGTTGAGAAATCTAAAGGGCAATGATTAGAGTGATTTCTCTTTTATTGATAACTGCTTGTGATGTCTTTTTATCTTTTCTTTCTTATCCAACTTCTTTACTTATTATTATGTTTGTGTATTATCAAACAGCTACCAAAACACGAAGAACAATAAAACAGAATATAGGCTACAAGCCAGGGCCAAAACCTCTCCACTTGAGAGGAAAACCAACAAAACTCTTCTCTTCTTATAGATTCTTTAATTGACGAATTCCAACACCTCTAGACCAAGACCAAGTCCAATTCTTACGAATGATGTGTTTCCTTTGTCCAAGTCAAACCCAGTCAAATCTCTTCCAGTAGCACAACTTTGACCTCCAGCTACAAAATTTTGGCCTCTACTGTAGGTCTGAAATTTTCAGCACTCCTACAACAGTTGTTGTCACACGTGTGAGCTTCGTTTGGCCTCTCAAGGCTTCCTTAGTCCCTCGCTTGGCTTTTCTCTTCCTTCTAGACTTCTTTCGACTTTTGCTAAGCCTCTTTCCCTTCCTTCTTCAAGATCGAACCTACAGAAGAAAACCCTAGACCAGTTGCGGAAACCCTAGCCTTCCTTCACACATGGAGATAAAATAACCCAAAGACAAGTCTCTTTTGTCCTCTTCCTTCTACATTTCCTCCTTCCTTCTTCGTTTTAATGAGTGATTAATGAATGTGATCCAAGGACTTCGAGTTTCCTCCTTTATATAGGCTTCTCAAGGTGGATGTTTCTCCTCAAATTAGGCTGACTTGCCAACTACCAAGTCGACTTGGTCTTGAAGGGTATTTTGACACTTTTAAGGACAAAAATAATTATATTTTCAAGTTACAATGTGCCCAATGGGGTCTTCAACTTATGACAATGACTCTTTTGACTTCTTGACCTAGGACAAACCCTAGAAGCACTCAATGGGTGCTTGACCTATAAAATAAAAGACGTTGAGCATGAATCCCATGCTCGAAAAATAATAATAATAATTTTCTTTCATTTTACAATATACAAGAATACATTGCATATTTATGAAGACCGAACCTAGTTACACAATTTTCAACACAATCTAGAATATTTGTTCTACACTATACCACCAGGAGGAGTGGATGTGGTCCTAGGTATCCAATGGCTACAAACCCTAGCCACTTACTCTGCCAACCATCAAAAGCAATTTATAAATTTTAGATGGGAGGGACAGAAATATAAGTTATATGGTTTTCAACCACCTCAAAATCAAATTGTATCATCCTACCAAATGATGAAGTTGATCTGGAAAGGAGCATTAGGGTATATAGTGCATGTCATCAAATGAAAATGTTGGCTTCGAAATTGGTTAGTGAAGAACCACCTAAAGTTCAGGAACTGATTCAAATACACAATTAGGTGTTCCAAGATCTCCCAATGAAGATGCCTCCTGAAAGAGAAATCAAGCACATAATCGAGGTCAAATCAGGGACAAACCCTGTCAACATCAAGTCGTATAGGTATCCACATCATCTAAAAACTGGAATCGAAATATTAGTCCAGGATCTTTTGAAGTGTGGTATCATCACAAAAAGTAGAAGCCCTTACGTTGCTCTGGTGGTTCCAGTCTGAAAGAAGGATGAGTCATTTAGACTATGCGTAAATTACTGAGGGTTGACCAAGATAACGATTAAGAACAAGTTTTTGATTCCCTTTATAGACAAAATGTTAAATGAACTTGGAGCCAGATATTTTTCAAAATTGGACTTGAGATCTAGATACTACCAAATCAGAATAAGGTTAGAGGACATAGCGAAGACTACCTTTTGAACACATGAAGGTCATTACGAATTTAAGGTAATGCCTTTTGGGTTAACCAATGCTCCAGCGACCTTCCAAGCTACCATGAATGAGTTATTTCGTCCATATCTAAGGAAGATTTAGGTTCTTTGACGATATTCTAGTCTATACTAAAACATGGAAGGAGCATCTACAACATTTGAAGCAAGTGCTCACTATATTAGAAGAACATTAGTTTTATGCAAAGATGTCTAAATTCACTTTTGGGAAGGAAGAAGTAGAGTACCTCAGACACATAATATCCAAGGAAGGAGTAAAAGTAGATCCTAATAAGATCAAGGCTATAAAAGAATGGCCCAACCATCTAACATCACCAAATTAAGAGGATTCTTAGGGTTGATTGGATACTATTGAAGGTTTATTCAAAACTATGCTCATGTAACCGCGCCCTTAACAAACCTTCTAAAGAAGAACTCATTTCGATGGGATGATTTGGCATAAAAGTGTTTTGAAGACTTAAAGGAAATTATGTCTAATGCACCTGTATTAGCAACTCGAGACTTTTCAAAACCGTTTGTAATTGAATGTGACGCTTCAGGTTTTGGAATAGGAGCAGTGTTGATGCAGGATGGCCATTCAATAGCATTTGAAAGCAGAAAGTCCAACAAGTGAGAATGTCAAAAGTCTACATACAACAAGGAAATGCTCACCATTATGCATGCATTCGCCAAGTGGAGGCAATATCTTTTGGGAAGTAAGTTCTTAATACGAACAGACCATAATAGTCTTCGGCACCTCCTCCAGCAGAAAACACTCTCTACGGAACAACAAAAGTGGATTGAAAAAATTGTTCCTTTGACATGGAAATATTACATAATAAGGGGAAAGACAACATAGTGGCAGATGCTCTACTAGACAAGATGAAGAGTCGTCGCGGCTTGCAATCTCAGTTGTAGTTCCAGAATGGCTTAATGAAATCCTAAGTGAGTATGCAAAAGACCTAGAAACCTGTGCTATAATCAATAACCCTGCCCAAAGTTCAAAATTCGAATGGAAAAAAACATTCTTTGGTATAAAGGAAGAATTTATCTAATCCCCAACTCCAAATTTAAGTCCAAAGTTCTCAATGAATCCCATGATTCTCTGTCAACAGTGTTGAGAAATCTAGGAGCAGCCTAATCAGATGATTTCTCTAACTTTGTTAATTGCTTGTGATGTATTTTTACTTAACTTGATTAGCTTCTTCTTTTTCTTAATTATTATTATGTTTTCTATCATCAAACTACCAAACAATGAAGAACAATGAGACAAGGACACAAGATATAGGCTATAAGCCAAGGCCAAAACCTCTTCTTTTAAGAGTTAAACCCACACAAACTCTTCTTTTCTTATAGAACTTCAAATGACAAATTCCAAGACCTATGACCCTTGACAAAGACCCCTCCACGACCAAGTCAAACTTCTCTTCCAAGAACTCCCTTCTCACGAAAATAACTTGAGTCAAACTTGCCTTATAGCAGTTGCAACTTCTCCTTCGACTAAGATTTCAAACCTGCAACTTTGACTGCAATTTTTAGCCTCCTTGACCTACAAATTTCAGTCTCTTCTACAAAAACCCTAAATTGGCACGTGTGAGAGAAGATGGTGATATTGGCCTCCTTTCTCCTTCGCTTGGTTAGGTTATTCTTCCTTGACAATTCGGCCTGCAATCTTGACTTCTTCTGCCCTAATTTCAGCTTCTTTGTGGTGGTTGCAATTTGGTGTTGTTGCAATAGAATTTACCCTAGATACCTCGCACATGTGAAGAGTGATAGCCCAAAAACTTTGATATATTCTTGGTTGGTTTCTCCTCTTTTTTGCTCTTCTTTTGGTCTTCTTCTTGCTTATAGATCGAACTTCTTGCGAAATTGATGATGATCTCTCAAATGAGGTCGAAGTCTCCTTATATATAAGCTTCTAAAGATGGTCGAATAGTTGTTTGTAGGCCGACTTGTCCTCTACTAAGGCCAAATTGTCTTGGAGGGGGTCTTTTGTCAATTTTTGACTAACAATAAATTTCTTTTACATAATACAACATGCCTAATAGGGTATTTGTATATGACAATGACTTCTTTGACTCCTAGAATTTATGACAAAACCCTAGAAGCATTCAATGGTTGCTTGACCTATAAATAAAATGATCTTGAGCATGAAACCTGTTATCACTCAGAAGTTTTCCTTGGCTATGAAAGGAAACTCACTGAGGAAACCTTCAGACCGCTTTGAGATTGAAAGTTGGCCTTTCAATTTGGAGAGCGAATTCTCCTTAACTCTACAACTCAAGGTCACTTTAGCAGTAGGTCAATAAGCTTCTTGGCCAGATTTAATTGGTAACACATGAAATTGGTTTGGAATAGAAAGAAAGGGACCATTGGGCATGGAGTCTTTGATAGAAAAAGATGTTAGCCACAGTTTATATGAACAACTTTAGTAAAAGCAAGATAGATTATGGTTTTTTAGACAAATCTTCATTGAGGTATGGTAGAAGAAAGTAGAAAACAATTATCAAAAAACATAGCACTGTGATTTCTATTAATGATATCTAAGCTGAAAAACACATACGTAATTTGAAAAACATGAACTTGAGCATTCAGTAAAAATTCCAATTCATATAGCTTTTTCCAAATACTTAAGACTTAATAATCAAAGTTTTGACTAATAAGAAAAGAAACACAGTAGAAAAACTGAATTTAAAAAAAAACCATTCACATGAATCTTTGAAAATTTGCACATGTAATCATGCTTATAGCAAATTATATTAATATCAAAGGTAAACACATGGTCTGTTTTTTCCAAAAAAAAATTGAACCCTTGTTTTGTCTTTTGGAATAACTTTATAGAGAACTGTTTACAAATCAAATCCATGATTCTAGGAAAAAATAATTACAAACTATTTTTAGAAAATATATCCTATCTCTTATGCTAAATCTAATATACATTTAGAAAGATAAATACTTGATGCGTTGTCTCTTGACTTCATGGTACATGATAAACTGCTTGCAATAAAAAGGGGAGTTGTAGCCGGTAAACTGCTGAAGAAAAGGAACAAAAACAGGTAACTAATCTTTTGCCATAAAATCTAGTAATCCCTTGTCTTGTGCCTCAAAATATTGCTCAAATATCCATTACTGTGCTCGAAATAGCCCATCTCCTTAGACCTCTAATCTTATCTTCAAGAATGATATCAACTATGTAAACATTTCCCCTAGATAATTTTAGCAACACTGATCTTTTTATCATTGCCAGAATCCTGCAAAATATCTGGGCACTGACAAAATAATTGGCAATATATATCGGGAGGAAATCCTGCAATGCGCTGCCAAAACAGAGCAAAACTGACACTGACAAAATAATTGTCAGCACAAAATAGAACAAAATAGTGCTGACAAAATAATTGTTAGCATTCTGTGTAAAACTATCAAAAGGAACGCTGACAATTAATTGGCAGTGTGGTTCAGAAAATCTCATTTGAGTTGCGTTGTTGCCCTCAGTAAAAGGTCTACATCACCAGTTTGATTTGTTTTCACCCCTTTAGTTTTTCTGGCCTTTCCTTGGGGCCCTACTTTTGCTTCTTCGAACTAGAAGCATTTTCCTTGTTTATCACCATATCCTTTAATGGTGAATCGTTTAACTTAATAACCTAATTTACTAGGGCAAGGTTTTGCTTCAGTTTAAACTTGAGACTGAGTTTGATTACAGGTATAGTATGGGGCTTTTGAATCCCATGAATTTCAACCAGGGTAGGTTCCTTTTTCCTCTTTACCTCCACGGTGTCAAATTTACCCATCCATGTTTCACTAGGTCTGTCTTCTGCAACCTCAACTAGTTCATCTATAGGAATTTGTTCTGGAGGATCTACAACCTCGGCTTGCTATGGTTCCTGGGGAGGAGACAGGGTTTTCTCTCTCATGGCCTTTTCAACCTTCCTAGTATAAACCCTTCAATGTAGATACTGGAACAGGGGTTTCAGGTTGTGATACCTTCCCCTTACTTCTGGTTTGAATGGAAGAGGATTCCCCTGAGGCTTTAACAGCTTTTCCTACGTTTGTTGGTTTCAAGCTTAGGGTTTATTGTCTCGACAAAACCTCCCCAAAATAAAAAAAAATGTTCCCATGTTTTATTTATCTTCTTTAAATGATCAACAACGAGCAATTTAATCAAGGCTTTATGAAAAACAGATTGAGAAGGTGATTTGGGCTTGGCTCAAACCTTAGTAGACATTTTTCTCAAGCTCATCAACAAAAATACAACATATTGATATGCACCTACCTAGAAATGTGTGCTAGAAACTTAAAGTGGTACATACCCATTCTATGGTAGCACCCTTCACAAGTGAAATATCTCTAAATAACATTCAAAGTATCGTGCCACTCTTTTTTAAGCCAGGACCTCTGCACACCTAACCACTAGGGTTCATCTCTGCTCATCTTTGAGGAAAAATGGAATGTTGATACCTGCCAGAGTTTGGTTCTTAAACCATCAATCTCCATCGACCAGTAGGCTTGTTGCCTCTAAAATTGTGTCCTCTGTGACCGAGAAGGAAATATCAGTGATGCCAACAGTTTTCCCATCGAACCCCCCCTTTGCAAAAGCTTGAGCCACTCCATTGTGATAGCCATCACATCTGAAACAGAACTCTTCCGATCCTGCTTGTCGAAATTGTTCCCAGAGTTCTGGGATGGCTTCAAGGATCTCAAGGGGTCCCGGTTCTCCTCTTTGCAAACAACTGCCTTTCCCCATGGTTGCTAACAATATGCCACAAAATTTGCAGATGACGCTGAAATGTTGGCGCTAATCTTTGGAATGAAAACAAAATACATGAACCTCATATGTCATGAAGAAACTGATTTGTTGGTCGTTCAGTTGGAATGATAGGAAAATATACGCCTTATGCCTTAATCATCACATTCGTCACTCACCTGTAACGAAATCATAATGAGTAGGCGTTGTAGCTTTGGAGAGAATCATATCAATTGTCAGCCCAGTACTCCACACCAATCATCGAATCATGTTGTTGATGTTTCATTTGTCAGTGCCAACTGTCGCTGAATAATAGGCTACACTAATCATTAATTTGGCAACATCATTGTTTTAGCATATGGACCATATCATTGTCATTTGAATGGTCAGCGATTCTCTTATTTTGTTTTTAAATGCTGACAGCATTCAAATTTTTTTTAAAGAAAAGACTTTAAACAACCAATTCAAGTTCTTGAAACTTTAATCTCAAATCTCAAATTGTGATAACAAAACCCATGCATCAAGAATAATAATAATAACTTTCTTTTCTCTTTAATATCAAATACATAAAATCATGATTACATATGCCATTATGAAGACCGAACCAAGTTACATATTTCAACAGTACCTCTTAACTAGGGAGGTATTCATAATCTATACAAGGTACTTGGACATTCTCATACTAAAGAATTTTCATAAGAAGAGTCAAATTGGCAAGCCATATCATAAGCAATCTTCTTAGCTTATATCAATGCATCTCAACATATCAACCAGCATTGTCACATAGCAAGGCCTTAACTAACAGCTCTATCTCTCCACAAGATTAAAGCACAATGTTGGGGAGACCAATGATTCATCATTGTCTCTCAAGGCACATACCCCATCCAGATGTTCACGAGCCATGTTCTTCTAGGACAATTCATGTCTTGGATTAACACATCCTTAAGGAATTTCCTCTTCGACTACTCTTACCCATTGGATGCCCTACTACATCCTCAAAGAGTATCGGAATTCATATGCTTACCCAATCCTCCATTCTTTCTTCATACAATGAAGACAAGAAAGATGTGTTTATCTCTCCCCTTCAACTAGGGAGGATCTACTCATTCCTATAAAAGGAATATACCAAGGTTCCCTCTTACCTAGAGACTTTCCCAAGCTCCCTCTTCACTAGGGACTTGTTATCAACAGTAGCTAACAACTTTTTTGGTGGAGAACATCATACTATATGTTGCTTGTAGGGATCTTTCTTTTGGTATCATGTCATCAACTTCAATTTCTTTATTATGGAGCCTTCTTCATCATAACTTCTTTGTAGGGCATCGACCATCTTTCTCCATCACTTCCTTTCAACAAACCATAGGCTTGAACCAATAGTCATGCCATCCTTCTCTTCATCGGAAAGTGATCTTCTAGTCATCATCTGGCTTTCCTTCATACAACTACTTTTTCCAAGTCCTGTTTCTTTCCGGATCTTCCATCCAATCCCATGAGTACTAGTTGTAGGTGACTTCTACAACCCTATTTTGGTAGCCCTGTAACAACCCAACTAGATGCTTTTAAGAATCAAAATGAACATCAAATCAAAGTTACATTTTCATGATGGCCTTTCGTCATGACATCAACTTCTTGCAACATCAGCATCCTGCACATGAACGAATTCATCTCCAAGACATATATTACCAAGGTTCTCCTTTTCCAGCATACATATTAGAGTCTTCATACCTTCTACATGGAAATGACATAGTTAATTCTCCTAGATATCAGATGTTGAACACTTATCTTATCTTATAGATGCATCTTCCCGCGAACTCTTCTTTCATTTTCTTCACATATTGCTTTCCTCAAGATCTTCTTTACATGGTTCTTACAACTTAGGAACCATGATTGTTAACCACCTCAAGTTCTTCATGAGGTCATATTATGTTGATTTCTTCTTGTCAATATGTAGAAGAGTTCAAAGCACATTGTTTACTTGCCTTCATGCATATTTCTAATGGAAGAGATTTTTCTTATTCAATCGTCCTCATGAGATAGAGCATTCAACCATTATTTCCGCAACTATATGATGACATGACTTTATCTAAATATATACATACCTCTTCCTTTGTTTGGTCATCTAGACTCTGAAAATTCGTATTACCCGAAATCCTACTGTTGAAATTTGGTACCAGAGGACAGGTGGTTCCCTAAGGCTTTGATCTTTGGCCTAGGGAAAAGTGTCCAAAAGAATTTAATTTTTCTCCTAAAGTAACTTTATAAATTTTTATAAAGTTAAATCTAATTTAAAAGTGACTTAAGTGATAAAGTTACTAAAGTGACTTTATAAAGTCAAATCTAATTTTAAAGTGACTTTAAGTGATAAAGTTACTAAAGTTAAAGTGACTTTAAATAAAGTCAATATAAAATTAGAAAGGAAAAAGTGACTTTGGAAATAAAAGACTAAGTGGGTCTTTATTAAAGTGGGGTGAATTAAAAATGAAAAGTGAGATTTAAATGAGCATTTAATCTCATCCCTAGATCTCAATCTATCTCAGCCATTGGATTTAGGGATTCCCCAAAAGTCACTTAGGGTTAGGTTAAAGGAGGAAAAGGAGGAAAAGGTCATTCATTCTTTCATGAGCAGATTGGGAGAAGGAGAGCAAGAGAGCAAGGGAGATTTCTGAGCAGTGAGGAGAAGGAGGCAGCACCTTGGCACACATTCCAAGGCCATATTTCAGCAAGACCGTACAGCAGAGTTTGCACACAGTTCAAGGCAGATTTGGCACGATTTCCAAGGCAGAATCCGTACAGCAGCTTGTGGCACGTTTTCCAAGGCAGCCGTACCATTTTCTGGGCACAGATTTCGAGGGAGAAGTTGTTTTTTTTGCTGCATGCTTTTCTAGACAGGTTGTACAGCCTGTAGCTGATTGCCGGCACAAAAATCGAGGCAGATTTCCGTACAGCAGCATTTAATACAGCTGCACGCATTCCAAGGAGGCTGTACAGCAGCATTTATTGCTGTTTTGCACGCAAAAAGAGGAGGCCGTACAGCAGAAATTAATGTTGTAATTTTTGGGCACGTTTTTCAAGGAAATACGCACAGCATTTATTGTTGGTTCAGTTTTACTGTCTGCACATTTTCCGAGGCGGTGGTTAAGCACGGAAAACGAGATAAGTTGTAAAAGTTTATTTGCTGATTTTTCTGAATATTTCTCTCACTGTAAAAAGCATTTTTTCGTAAAATAAGACATTTCAAACTCGGTTTTCCCCAAGAGTTGTAGGGGGTTTTTCTGTGGTCACCTCGACCAAAAATACCGAGTTATGATGTGTTGAATGACTGTTTGTTACTGCTGTTATTTTATTTCTGGATTTACAGCATTCTGAAAAAATTTCCAGAATTTGTGTTTTCAGCAAAATTTATTTTCCAGTTATTAAATGTATGGATATGGGAAAGGGCATTTAATTATTTTGGAGTAATAAGGTGAAAACTGAAAACCGGGGTGGGAAATAGAATTTTCTACACCTACTACAGCACTGATGAGAAAGTTCCTATCTTGTTAATTCCTTTTAACATATTATTTACGATTTTCTACTGTAAACAACGAAATCTCATACACTACAGCCTTCACAAATAAACTGCCGAAAATTACAAGTGCGTAAGCAAAATCTGAACAAGAGTAGAACATAGACACAATTGGCACAGTTATTTTTTGACCAATGTCCCTGGAAAAACCCAATGCGGGAAAATCGGTGCAGCAGTTGAGGGTTTATATATTATGCAGTGATTTTCTAAATACAAACTGGATGCCTTGCAGGCTATCCTCAGAGAATCTGACTAACAGAGAAGCTAGTGAGAATCGACATTACCTCACACACTGACACCGAAAGCCCAACTGCCAAAACCCTGGAATGGCAAGCCCTCCACTGCCTCTGCGCAGTCTTTGCATCACTCTGTGTGGGGACTGTGTGGTTTCTGCATGTTGGCTCTTTTGTTGGCTGGATCTGACCCTCTGGCCCCTTTCAGTCTCACACCCTGGCTTTCTGGCACTAGATTTGACTGATCCTCAGCTAAATCACAGACTTCCTCTGGGCTACTGCACTGCCTCTATTGGCTTTGCACAAGATCTGTGTAGTTTCTACGCTGCCTCTGTTGGTACTGCTCTATGTCTTCTTTGCTGTGTATTCTCCAGCTCGGGAATAGACTTTCCAACCGAAATTACTGCCCTCTCTGCAAAGATCTCTTAATCAATTCTCTCCCTGAGCACTGCTCACTAAAGAATTTCGATCTCTTGATCCTTTCTGTGTCACTTTCCAAATGACCCTTCAAGTCCTTATAATCTTCTCGTTGAGACTTCAACGACCAAGATTAAATTGTTAATCAAAGACTAAGATTAACTTTTGACTTGATCTTCGTCTTCTCTAGAAGATTCACATTGTTTTATTAATACCCTTTAATTATTTTATTTTCCTAAGTTTAGACTTACGGTCCCTTTAAAAATAATTAATTATTTTAATAAAACACACTCTGAGTGGAATTTTCACAAACGATTTCTGGATTCTTTGGAATACATATGCTTAAACCCCCCTACAAATTTTGAGACTTAGAGTACATCCGATGCTACCCAAATCAACACTCCCTCTTAGCGAGGAATATGCTCTAGCAATACACCCTGTTGAGTATTGCTCTAATTCTGCAACATCTGTCTTTGCGCTGCTGATGTCTGACACTGCTGCCCACCAACACTGCGTTGCTGCATCTGTGCTGCTGTTGCCAACTACGACTGCACTGCAACTGATAAACATCCAATATTGAACTAAGTGTTCAGCATGATGCATCTCGGTACTGAAGATCTGACTATTGCTAGTCTCTGCGTTGTCCCTCTAAAGCTTTTGCACTGTTGTCGACTTCTGCATTGTGCCTTCCTACACTGCTACCAACTTTGCTCTGCGCTGCTCAGACTTTGGTGCTCACTAACCATTGCACTTTCACTTTTGCACTCCTCTACACCAACTGGCACTGGTCCATCCTGCTACAACTGATTTGGGATCCCGTAGCAAGGTATTGATCCAAGAGGTGGACTCCTCAATGATCCTGCCCAACTACAGTTCTAGATCACCCCAACTCTCCCCTAGAGATATGTGGGCAATCATAGCAAACTCTTCCTCCTCGATCCTTGCGGTAGCAGCGTACGGATCATGTTTCTCATCCTTGTCCTTCTTCTTGAGATGACATTGCGTAGCATAGTGACCAAATTCATCACACCTGAAACAATTGATCTTTGAAAGGTCCTTCTTCCTCCTGTGCTGCTCCTGCTGCCCCTTTGATGCAAGGGCTACATTCACCCCTCCTCCTTCAGCTTCTTCCCACTACTGTTGCTGCCCTCAAGTTGGCACTTGAGTAAGCCCCTCCTCATCTCATCCTGCTGAAGAGTTGCCCACATTGCCTCCCAGTCCGACAAATTGAACCATGTAAGAAGGCAGTCTTTACATCCATCTGATGGAGACTCCATCCTTGCGCTGCAGCAAGGGCAATGATCGATCAGATGGTGGTGTAGCGGTCAACAGGTGCAAATATATCATCATAGTCTATGCCTTCCTTTTGAGAGAAGCCTCGGGCAACAAATCTTGCCTTGTACTTTTCAGCACTTCCATCGGCTCCATGCTTGATATTGTAGAGCCATTTCGAGGTGCCAACAGATTTGTCCTTCGGTCTCGGGACCACATCCCAGACATCATTCTTCATGATAGATTCATATTCTTCGTGCATAGCATCCTTCCAAAATTGATGCTTTACAGCTTCTTCAAATGTTCCAGGCTCAAATTGTACAATAGTGCTCATGGCTGCTAGGTACCTTTGGTACCTATTTGGCTTCTTGCTTTCACAGAATGTTCCTCTCGAAGCAATATGTCTCTCGGCATCTTGGAGAGTGTCCCTAAGCCATGAGGGTCTCCTTTTATTTGAAGGGGGTGGATCAATAGGATCCATCGGACCTTCAACATCAGGCATCGGTTCATCCTTTGGTTCTTCCTGCTTCCCTGCTTCTTCTTCTTCTTTGTCTTCCTTTGAGCTAGGAAGATTCCTAACTTTCCTGAGGGCAGCATCTTCATCGAAGGTGACATCGTGGCATATCTCCACTTCTCTTTGACTAGGCACATAGATTCTATATGCCTTCGAGGTTTCACTATAGCCCACAAGCATTCCCTTCTTTCCAGAAGCATCCAACTTGCTTCTCTTTTCTTTTGGCACATGAAAATAAATGGGACTTCCAAAAACTCTAAAATGGGAGACATCAGGCTTCTTTACAGAGAAGACTTCTTCGGGAGTTTTGGAGTCCAATGCAGAATGTGGGCGTCTATTTTGAAAGTACACAGCAGTGTTGGCAACTTCTCCCCATAGAAACTTTGGAAGACCTTGGTCATAAAGCATGGCACGAACAGCTTCCACAATGGTTCTATTCTTCCTTTCAGCAACACCATTTTGTTCAGGAGTATACACAGTGGTAGTCTCCCTCTTAATGCCAGCTTCCCTGCAATAGACATTGAATTCATTTGATTCATACTCGGTTCCATTATCGGTCCTTAAAATCTTAATCTTCTTCCCTGTTTGATTTTAACCAAGGCCTTGAAGGTACGAAACGATTTGAAGGCTTCATCCTTCTTCTTCAAGAAGTATATCCAAGTCTTGTGGGAGAAGTCATGTAATATAAACATCCTCCCAAGGATGTTACGGGAGTCATACCAGATAGATTAGAGTGTATCAATTGCAACATATCGGATGTCTCTGTGACACTTGAGGGGAATGGTCCCCTTGTATGCTTTCCTTTGGCACAACCCTGACAAATACCTTCATGATCATCTTTGAACTCGGGCATCCCTGTCACCACCTTCCTTGCTTCGAGTAGGGCTTTGTAATGAAGGTGTGCAAACCTCCAGTGCCATAGCTCGGTTTGAAGAGTTGTGTCACATGCCATGGCCCCCAACGGACTTCCTCCAACCTGATAGAGCATATCAACTCTAAAACCAATAGTAAGAGCTTCATTGAAGTTCTTCTTCCAAATGCGTACCTTTCCATCGATGAATGCAACCTTGAATCCTTTGTCTTCCATTGCCGAAATGGACACAAGATTCTTCTTCAAATCAAGTACAACACATCTTGCAAGCGGAGGACTTAACCTTGAGTTAGATGAAGGGTCACAGTCCTTGTCCCGTTCACGAGATAGGTGGCATTATCTCCAAGGATAATCTCCAAATTAGTATCCTTCTCAATCAAATCAGAGAGGGCTTCTTTAAATCCAACGAGGTGCCTTGAAGCACCACTATCAATCAACCAAACATCCAGGGTGTCGAGAGGAGATGCAGCAGAGAGGGCAAATATAAGAATATATTCATTTTTCTTATTATCAACAACATTGGATTCATCATACCTGGAATTCCTTGACCTCTTGAAAGGTTGACCATTTCCACTTCGATCAAAGGGAGCCTTCCTCTTTTCTTTGAACCTGTTGTTCCTTTGATTTCCATTCCCCCTGAAGTTGTTGTTGTTGTCATCATCTCTGGAAGAGTGCCTTCTATTGGGGCACTCTCTTGCATAGTGACCAAACTTGTTACAAGTGTAGCATCTTCCTTTTCTTCCTTTGGGACCCGCTCTTCCATGGTTTTGATTTCTCAGACCACCATTGTTCCTCTTTTTTGCATGAGCGGTGAAGGCAGTAGGGTCACCTCCATTCCCATTAGAGGGATGGTCTCTCTCCATCATCCTTGTCTCCTCTTGAGAGCATCCAGTCAACAATTCATCAAAATCAGGAATCACATTATTATTAAGAATAGTTGTATTAAATACATATCAATCTCGGGGGAGTCCTCCAAGAGCAATGAGAACGAGCTCTCAATCAGCTATTCTTCTCCAATAGCTAAGATATCATTCTTGATATCTGTGAGCCTCATAAAATAGGATTGGATGGATTCTTCTTTGCCCTTCTTGATATTCTTCAACTTGTTCTTGAAAAAGAGAACTTCATTAGCATTGCTTGCCCTGAACATGCTAACCAACTTATCATGCATCTATTTAGATGTGCCCGGCTCGGAGATATAAGCAAACAAGTGCTTATGAGTAGAATCCGTAATGATCTTCTTCGCCTTGACTTCCCCTTTCCTATATTTTGTCTTAGCAACAGCCGGTGCATTTGATGGAGGCTCATTTATCTTCCCTTGCACATAATCCATGACATCTTGATCTTCTAAAGTCAGATCCAAAGACATCTTCCAAGCATGATAATCAAACTTATCAGTCAGCTTATCATCAGTCTTGAAACCCTTGTATGATGAGGAGGCCATTGGTCCTTGATAAGACAACTTCGGTGATTGCTTTTCACACTATCTTGGGCTTTGTCTTCACCTTAGCTCTGACACCATGTTAAATTTAGATAACCATGGTACGTTCTATGCTTAATGCAATTTACTTCAATCTTTCTTATAGGCCCAATTCAAATTAGCAATCACATAAACATGAAAGTAAATGTTGATAGAACATAATAATAGATTGACAGAAGACAAGCCAATATAATAAATCTGAATTTGTAATTCTTCTTGTCCAGCAAAGATAGAGAGAAATGTTTGTTACAGCAGTCAACAGGATGCCCTAGCCAGCAAAGACTTTTGCTGGTCAAACCAGCTCTTCCAACCTCCTGAAGGTTCAGTCAAACACATACAAGATCAACTTACTTCAGTGTCACACACACCTCAAAAGTCAACTCCCAAAACAGTCAACGCAAGTCAAACTTCAGCCAACGCTGTGGTCAAAGGGTTGCGGTCAAAGTCAACATTCTTCCTCAATTTTTGTGCCCTCCAATGCGACCTTCAAAAATCATAATTTCTGCAGTCAAGGCTTGAGGGTTGACCCAAAGTCAACGTTGGACAACGTTGTCCAGAAAGCCCTAAAACAGTCCGCAATTCTCCAGCTTCAGATCCACACGTGGGAGAGAAAGAAGCATTTACTAGGCTATACGAACCAGTCAGATGATGAGGAACGTGTGTGATGAGTTGATGATGAAATGAGCATCATCTCTCTCCAATTTATATCCATCAATAAGGGTGTGTGACACATCTATTGGGCTTGTGAGCTTACATTACAATTCTAGCCAACCATGACAAATTGCACGTGTGGAAAAAAAATTCAAAATATAAGTTTTGCTTGTCCAAAAAAGATGATCTTTAGATCAATCTTGCACCTCTCCGAAAGAGGAATCCAACAAAAATATCATCATCATCATATGAGTAATGAAACATGGAGTTTGGACCTAGTTGCTCAAAATTAACAGGGTCGTCGATTTCTCAACGAGAATATTATAAGGACTTCGATGGACATTTGGAAATACACCATGTAGATACTTAGTTGCCCGAGCAGATCGATTTTCTCACTGGCTGAAGTTCGACAAGAGAAAATCGAATCAGAGGGAGAGTTGCACGTTGGAGAGTGAGGGCAACAACAATAGTCGGGAGTGTAGGAACAGACTGGAAGAAGCTGCACAAAGGAGGGACGGCGTAGAGGCAATGACGTTGGGATTGCGTAGTCACTGCGCAGAGGGTGATGCAGTGAGATGCAATGAGGGCAGCAGGTCCTCTCCAGAGTCAGAATTTCACTGTGAAGCATGAGAAAATTGTCTGTAAAACTTCTCACAAAAATTCCTCTTCTATTCTGTCGTTTGTATCTTGTACATGAGATTTTGCTGAAGAATAATAAAGAAACCCTCATCTGCTGCATTGGTTTTCCCACATTGGATTTTTCCGAGGACAATTGTCCAAAAATAACTATGTCATTGTGATTGTACTTCTGCTAGTATTTTTCCTTGCATTTACTTTCCGCAGTATTTTAATTATGAAGGTTGCAATAGAATTTATTTCGATATTTATTGTGTAACACCATAAATAACTTGTTTATGAATTAATAAGTAGAAGAAATAATATCAGTTATTGCAATAGGGATTCTATTTAGGAATTTTCACATGGTATTAGAGCTAAGGTGAAGCAAGAGAGCAAAGCCAGAAGAGCCAGCACTAAACAGAAGAGGGAGATCGAAGAGCTGCGTAAGCAGCAGATCGAATCCCCAAAGGGATTACGCAGTCCAGTCCAAGAGGGAAAAATTTTCATGGGAAAATCTCTCTCTGAGTGAGTCGACAAAGAGAATGATCTCTAGATCGAAATTTGCCACTGATAGAGGGAGCAGGGCAACAGTTTCTGCACAAAGAAATCTTTAGGTGGGACGCATTTTTGCTGGGCAAAAAAGCATCAGAAATCAAAAGGAAAAATAGCACAGATAAGTATGGAAAATCAAGATGTCTCTGAATTGTCTTCCAGATTGGAAGAAGAATTCGCATGCTTGTCAAGTTCAGCATCAGCAGGTGTTTGGTTTATTGATAGCAGGGCTTTAGCTCACATGACTGGAGTACGAGAATACTTCTCGAGTTATCAAGAAGAGCAGATGGACTTCTAGATCACTATGGGAAACAGAACGAAGTGTACTCCAGTGAGAAGAGGCACCATAGCGTTTCAGACGGAAGCAAGAACCAGCATCAAAGTCACTAATGTGTTGCATGTGCCCGGGTTAGGAATGAATCTGATTTTAGTGTCCCGATTACAGGACAAGGGATACAATGTATACTTCATTGGAAGGAAGGTGTACGTCAAACATCCAAGCTGGAAGAAGATGAGACAAATTGAAGCTCGAAGCAACAGACTGTATAGATTGCAACTCGAGTCTCCAATGGCACTGATAAGCAGCAATCATAATGGTGAAAAGGAACTTAATGAACTACGGCACAGACGAATGGGACACTTACACCATGGAGCACTGAGGATTCTCAGAGAGACTGTCACAGGAGTTCCAGTCCTCATTACTGAGCATGATGATGTATGCAGAGGATGTATACTAGGGAAGTACGCTAAGGCAGCTTTTCCCAGAAGTGACAACAGAGCGAAAGGCGTATTGGGATTGATACACAGATATTTGTGCCCCAATGT
Source organism: Pinus albicaulis (assembly GCA_034641835.2). NCBI lineage: Eukaryota > Viridiplantae > Streptophyta > Pinopsida > Pinales > Pinaceae > Pinus > Pinus albicaulis. Next base: position 986,586,560 of record CM076577.1, on the reverse strand, counting down.
CCACGATAGCTCTTAACGGTGGCAAATACTTTGTCACCTTTATTGATGATCACTCTAGAAAAACCTGGATCTATTTCTTAAAGACCAAGGATAAGGTCTTTGATCGGTTCAGAGAGTTTAAGGCTCTCGTAGAGAACATGATAGGGAAAAAGATAAAGGTATTTCGTTCAGATAATGGTGAAGAGTATACAGACAAAGACTTCACATATTTTTGCGCAAAGGAGGGTATCAAAAGAGAGTGGATAACTCCATATAATCCACAGCAGAATGGAGTAGTAGAGCGAAAGAATAGAACTATCCTCGAGACTGCAAAGGCTATGTTATATGACCAAGACTTGCCTAGATTCTTATGGGCAAAGGCATGCAACACAGCAATGTATATTCAAAATAGAACTCCTCACAGAGCATCGGGGAAGAAAACGCCTAAAGGGGTCTTCACAGGGAGAAAGTCGGAAGTGATTCATCTCGGGATATTTGGAAGTGTGGCATAGTGTCACATTCTAGACGAGAAGCATAGTAAACTGGATCAAACTGCAGAAAAGGGGTACCTCGTAGGGTATAGCAAGACTTCAAAAGTATACAGAATCTACATTCCTACCAGCAAGAAAATTGTAGTAAGACAAGATGGAAATTTCATGGAAGATAGAGCTTTCAGGAAATCTCGAGATATGCCAATAGAATATCAGTCAGAGGATGTTCCATTAGTCCAACAACAATAGGGGTAGCAAGGAGGACAAACAACAAGATTGAGTATAGTGACTAGTACCATTATTTCCTCAGGAGGAGTTCTTGGCAATTCTCAGCAGATGGAACGGCAAGAACAGGAGGAGGATTGATTGAGCCTCCTACCACCAGTGGTAGAACCAGTAGGGAAGTACAGCAAACACTGAGGGATGCAGAGGAGTTTGTTGGAGCTCCCATAACCGACAAAAGGCAGCGTAGTCAGCCTACAGATACCAAGCCTTGGTAGCACAAGTTGAAGACCCTTCCAGTTTTCAGGAAGCCGTACAGCAACAAGTATGGGTGGATGCCATGGTAGAAGAATACAATTCTATCATGACAAATGATGTTTGGGAAGTGTTACCTAGACTAGAGGATAGATTAGTTGTAGGATCAAGGTGGATCTACAAGATCAAGTACATTGTAGATGGCAGTGTAGAGAAGTATAAGGCTAGGTTCGTGGCAAAGGGGTACGCACAAAATGAAGGAATAGAATATGAGGAGACCTTCGCCCCTATAGCTAGATATACCTCTATCAAATCTGTTATATCCCTAGCAGCTCAGATGGGATGGGAGGTTCACCAGATGAATATCAAGACAACATTCTTGAACAGGGTGACAAAAGAGGAGGTGTATATAGAACAGCCTGAAGGCTTCGAGACTCATGAGAAGAGAACTCATGTATGCAGGTTAAAGAAAGCCCTATATGGGCTCAAGCAGGCACCCAGAGCGTGGTATGGTCGGATTGATAGTTACTTGCAGCAGTTGGGATTCATCAAGAGTGATGTTGATCCCAATCTCTATTATCTGATGGTGGAGAATGAGCCACTTATTCTAGTATTATATGTAGATGACCTATTTCTAACAGGGTCATCTAGGCTCATAAAGGACTGCAAGAAGAATCTTGAAGCAGAATTCGACATGAAGGACATGGGGTTGATGCATTATTTTCTAGGGTTGGAAGTTTAGCAAAAGAATGGGGAGATCTTCCTTGGGCAAGGAAGATATGCTACAGAGATTCTGAAAAGATTCAGAATGCAGGATTGTCGACCCATGGCGACACCTATGATCACCAACTGGAAAAAATAGATACATCAGGAGACAAGGAAGTGGACCCCACCTTGTACAAACAACTCATTGGGTCACTCATGTATCTAGTCAACACTAGGCCAACATTTGTTTCGCTATCAACACCCTTCATCAGTTCATGGTGGAACCGAAAAGGGTACATTGGGCAACAGCTAGGCACATTCTCAGATATGTGCGTGGAACAGTCGGATGTGGGTTGAAATACACCCAAGGAGATGATGTCAGATTGAGCGGATTCAAAGATGCAAATTCAGCAGGTAGTTCAACAGATCGAAAAAGTACCGCTGAGTACTACTACATCGAGTTGTCAACGTTGGATCAGGAATGATCTCTTGGTGCAGTGGGAAGAAAAAATCGGTAGCTCTGAGCTCAGCGAAAGTGGAATATATGGCAACCAGCACAGCAACGTGCGAAGCTATATGGCTTAGAAAGTTGCTTGTGAGTTTGTTCAGAAAGAGGATGGAAGCGACCAGTGTTTACTGTGATAATCAAGGTTGTATCAAACTCTCCGAGAATCCAGTATTTCATGATTAGTCGAAACACATAGATATCAAATGTCACTTTATCAGAGACTGTGTTCAGCTTGGGGCAGTACAGCTGCCGTATGTCCCCACAGAAGATCAGGTAGCAGACGCACTCACAAAGGCTCTAGGAAGAGCTAAGTTCATCCAATTCAGGGAGCAAATGGGTATGGTAGAAAACTCGTTTCAATAGCAAAAACAGATGGTTCCTCAGTTACAACAGCAACAGATGAGAGGGAGTTGCAGTGCAGATGCAATAGTTAGCAGTAGTATGCAGGGTCAGCAATAGCACAGATGCAGCGTTTGCGCGGTAGTTGGTGGGCAGTGATGTCAGACATCAACAGCACAGAGGGAGATGTTACAGGGTCAGGGTGATGCTTCAGCAGGCTGCATTACTAGAGCACATTCCTCGCTTAGAGGGAGTGTTGATTTATGGTAGCATCGGATGGTGCTCTAAGCCTCAAAATTTGCAGGGAGGCTAGGACACATGTATTCTAGAATACCCAGAAATCGTTTTGGGAAATTCCACCCAGAGAAGGTTTTATTAAAATAATTAATTATTTTTAATGGACACCTAAGTTAAACTTAGGAAATTAAAATAATTAAAGGGTATTGATAGAACTGAGTGTGAATCTTCTAGAAAAAAACGGAGATCAAGTCAATGTGAGTTGAGCCATTGATTAGAATCTAATTTGGGTCGTTGATTTCTCAACAAGAAGATTATAAGAATGACTTCGATGGACATTTGGAAATACACTAGGCAGATACTCAGTTGCTCGAGCAGATTGATTTTCTCACTGATTGACATTCAGCAGGAAAAAAAATGAATCAGGGGGAAAGTTGTAGGTTGGAGAGTGAGTGCATCAGCAATAGTCAGGAGTGCAGGAACAGACTAGAAGAAGCAGCGCAGAGGTAGTGACACTGGGACTGCGCAAAGGGTGACGCAGTGAGGGTAGCAAGTCCTCTCCAAAGTCAGAATTTCACTGTGAAGCGTGAGAAAATTGTCTGTAAACTTTCTCACAAAAATGCCTCTTCTATTCTATTGTTTGCATATTGTACATGCGATTTTGCTATAGAATAATAAAGAAACCCTCATCTGTTGCACCGGTTTTCCCACATTGGGTTTTTTCGGGGACAATTGTCCAAAAATAACTGTCATTGTGATTGTACGTGTGCTAGTATTTTTCCTTGCATTTACTTTCCGCAAGTATTTTAATTGTGAAGGTTATAGTAGAATTTATTTCGATATTTACTGTGTAACACCATAAATAACTTGTTTCTGAATTAATAAGCAGAAGAAATAAAATCAGTTACTGCAGTAGGGATTCTATTTAGGAATTTTCACACCCCTGTGATACCCCATGATGGTTGACATGTGTGTAGCGTGAGTGGCTCACCTTCCCCTACGATTGTGGACACATGTATGCAGGGTGAGTGGTTCACCTTCCCCTACGATTGACATATGCATAGGATGAGTGGTTCACCTTCTCCTATGGCATATGAGCGGGATGAGTGGTTCACCTTCCCCTATGATTAACATATGCATAGGATGAGTGGTTCACCTTCTCCTATGGCATATGAGCGGGATGAGTGGTTCACCTTCTCCTACTGGTGCCCCAGCATACATCCTACCCATGTAGTTCAAGACTCATGGGAAGTACCTCTCATCTGGCCAATGAGTTGGGAAACGTGGATAGGGACCATAGCACTACCGATGGACGCATCCTGTACTGTCGTACTCCCTATGTCTAGTATGCATGGTGTTCAACAACTTGATCTGAGTTCAACTAAGGTTCTATCTCTAGTCTGACTTTTGTCAGTGGAGAGTGGTAAGGTCTTGTGACTCACTCTCGATCAATTCTTCTTCATTATTACATCATAGTTCAGCAAAGCAAAGATGGTACATGACGACAGATGAACTAGCAGGTGGAATTCTCCCTAGTTGAGAGGGAGTGTTAAAATTGGCAACTAAGGCCAAATTCCACCTTGGGACTGCTCATTTGATGGAGATGATAACTGCATTAAATTCCTCTTTTCGAGAGGACCAAAAAGATCATCCAATTTGAACAAGCAGAAGTGCATTTTTTAATTTACGCCCACCCATGTGCAAATCGTTCAGGTAGACCACATTATCATGTAGGCTCATGAAGCCCAATGGACATGACTCTTCACCCACAACAAATTGTATAAATACAAGTGACCACTCACCTCATTTGGTATCATTGGCACACACATTTTTCTCTCTCCTTCGCTCATTGGTTCGTACAATTATTGGGCAGCTCTTCGCTCTCACACGTGTGGCAAGAAGGACGAGTTTTCTGGGCAGATTATAGGTTCGAAATTTCAAAGTTGTTGCAGGGTTTGACCAGCGTTGACCAGGCACTTTGACTCATCCTTTGACTGCAATTTTTGTGGGAAAAATAGTTTTTGGCAGGTCATTTTGTTTAGCATAGAAATCGAGAAATTCTAGGTTGTTTGATCTGCATTGACCGCAGGCCTGTTTCACTGCAGATTTGACTACAGGTTGAGCAAGCTTGTCTATTGATCCGTTGACCTCCTATTCAAGCCAGGTTTGACTGGGTTTGACCGAGCTTCAAAGGAGAAATTTTGTCGATGATTTGACCACCTTTGACTTTCTGGTTAGGGTTGAATTTGACTGCAGTTGACTGCAAATTTTGACAAGGTTGTTTTGACTTGAATTTGGCAAGTCAATTTTGACTATTGTACTCTCTCTCTCTCTGCTAAACATTTTGATATAGTAATACGAAGAATTGATCAAAGGGTTTTCCCCACATTGGGGTTTTTCACTGGCATCCGCCAAATCCAGCGTTCTCTTGTCTTGGCTTGTATTCTGCATTTTGTTTTATGTTCTATCTACACTTACTGTCAATGTGATTAATGGTTAATGTGATTGCTACTGGAAATAATTGGAAATTGTCATTGGGCTGCTAAACGAACAATTAAGTAATTGTGCTAAGCATAGAACATACCATTGTTAACTCAAATTAACAGATGGAGGACAGCTTGAAACATTGAAAAGAAAACCCAAGTTTGATAACTAAGGATTGAAGATGTTGAAGTTTGCAACAAGAAACAGTGAAATTGGCATCCGGAAATAACATCCTTGATCCTAGTGAAAATTAAGCACCTACACTAGGTGGGGCCCACACAGGCTATTTTTAGGTGGATATCTATTTATAGATGTATAAGAAAATTCTATTTATAGATTCATGTCTATATATAGATGTATGTGCAAGTTCTAATTATAGATTGCATTTCTATTTATAGATGCATGTCGACTATTATTATCCCTTAATATTAGTTGGACAATAAACAATAATCTACTCTCAATGAGCACTTGGAAATAGTTAACTGAAGTGGCAAATCAGTTAGCTAAGTGAATTTCGAGTTAAGAGGTTGGTTAGTGGGATATGCAAGTTGACTTTAGTTGTAACTGAGTGATTCTAGTTGTAACAGAGTTGGAAGTGCAGTGGTGCATTAGTTAATGCAAGTTGTAAATCAGTTTAACTAAGTTAAGTGAGTTAAAGTGAGTTGTGCTAGTTGTAACTGCAGATACACTAGTGAGAGATCAAGTGAATTAAATATTAATTAATTCACATGTAGTGATCTCACATGCAACTAATGTTTTTACTATTATTAACTGCATGCATGTCAGTTCCAGTGGAGACCCAGTTGAGATCTAGGTGAAAGGGAAGTGTAACTATCAATTAGTAGGCTACCCAGGTGTAGTTATAACACCATAGGATGCCCATGATACTCAGCATAGTTGAAGAAGGCTGAAATTCTTTGTGATTAAAGATTGCATTCATCAGGAACTACGTGAGCAAGGCAAGTTGTCTGGAGACAGTAAATTGGCTAAGGAACTTGCCAATTTTTGTATGACAGTGCGAAACAATTAGTTGATGTACTGAGAGCTCTTGTGATTGGAGTTTTGTATGTAATTGTTTCATGATTCCTTGTGGAATATACAATTTATGATAGAGGGGTTTTTATCAGTAATCTTTCCCCGGGAATATCTGGTGTTGTGGTTTTGATCTATTCTTCTTTGCTTCATATGATTGGCAATTGTGTTGTTTTTAATTCCGCAAAATATTTGTAGAAGAGATCAGTATTTAACTTTAGCATATTGTTAGAT